>JAGSMP010001758.1:0-53936 GCA_029286625.1 Parnassius orleans | reverse complement strand
TCGAGTCTACAAACATTAAGACGAAACTTGTTTATTTAACATATTTGTTAAATAAGCTAATCAAGTCATTAGTATTGAAGTTATTCGGTAATTTGAAATGAATGAGATTAAGATAAATAAATATGAAGGCCCATATTGAAGCTAAGGATAAACATTTCTTTCTTTCTCATACCAAGTTAAGCGACTAAACCAAGTCCTCCCAGTGAGATTCAATAGTGCAATTCGAAATGATGAAGAAAAAATAATTAGCAATTTATGCTATATTAACGATCCCATGTGTTGTTTTTTAAATTTAGAACTGTAGTTTGATTGTATTTGTGAAGCTGCGTTAAATACGAGTAAGTATATCATATTGTTCGATAAGAGCTAAGTGAATAAGAACTCGACCAGGAAAGAAGAACGCTCTCACGGAGTACCAGCGTAGCACGTATGCTGCGAGTTCGTTTCTCACTCATACTTGTATTAAAGAGAAGCGATTTGATTGAATGTATATCAAAAGATGGTAGCACGAATTAAGATAACGAACCAGACTTTAACAAAAAATATATTTATTTATGCCGACAGAGTTACAGTAAGAAGATTATTACTACTATATTCAATATTAACTGATTACAATTTTCTATTTATACTTAATCAAATAATACAACCATAATAAAAGACTCAGCATAGAGCTATATAAAAGTATATTTATTAGTAACATGGCTCATACTTAGTATTCGCTTCATTGCTTCGTTATGAGTTGGCAGCGGTTTTTTTTAACGCGTCGTGTTGCAGTGGCAAAAGGAAATCGATCCGAACCCCGTACAGCATTGTAACAAATTCGGATAGAGAAAAATTATAATATTTAAGTATCGGTGCGTCTCTTGGTGTCTCTTGGTCTCTTGGTGTAGGTTGGTGATGGTTCTGAACGACTTTATCGACTGAGGTCATATGCACTTTTTTTATCAAGACAATGGTTTATAGTTGTACTAAGATCTAATAGATGGCACTGTAGTCAATTAAATAACAAATTATATAATATAGACGTAAAACGTATTTTTTTATAGTATAAGCGTGACAAGCGAGCACACAGTCCACCTGATGGTAAGGGGTTGCTGTGACCCATAGACATCTACATCTATCCTCGTTTGCGAATCAAAATGCAGATGTGTTGTCAGCCTTGAGGACTAAGATGGAATGCCTCTATTCCAGTAAATAGGGTCTCCGGTTCTCTACACTCACCATACGAAACACAGCAGAATTAAGCTTCTATTTATTATAAATGATTCATATTTACATTATATGTTGATTTAGTGTCAAAAGAGCAAATTTTTAAATCTGAACCTGATTAGGGGCGCTAATAAATTTTAAATTTACCCTACAAAAAGTTCGGAGTGAATTAAAAATAAATCTCATCGTGGCAGGTGGCGACCTATCGATGAGGACAGAACAATGTCTGCCGGACCTCGAGTCTTTACATATAAAAATCAATTGATGTCCGTTAGTCTCGCTAAAACTCAAAAACGGCTCGAGTGATTTTGATGAAATTTTTTGTGTGTTTAGTGGGTCCCTAGATTCATATTTGGACCCGGTAGGTGGCACTTTTGTCGAGGTCTAGAAATCACTTGCGCGAAACGGGGCGGATCGTTAGTATTTATTAAAAAAATTCTAGCTTCTGAAATAAGCTAAAAGATTAATAATATAAAAGATTAAGTAATAATTAAAAATTAAAAAAATTGTGCACTTCAATATAAATTATTAAGAATAACTCAAAAGCTATTGGTCAGACCTTGATAAAATTTATATGGGACCACTAGTTAAGCACCAGCTTTCAAATAAAAAAAGAATCATCGAAATCGGTTCACCCAGAAAGAAGTTATGAGTTAACACACATAAAAAAAGAAAAACATACAGTCAAATTGCGTACCTCCTCCTGTTTGAAGTCAGTAGAAAATATTAGATTTCAAACTTGTATATTGCGATAAACAGAGAGAGCGCAGTACGAGGGTCCTAGTGCGGTAATTGCTAAGTACATTGATTTTTACCAGCTCTATCAAATTTGCAGGGACTTATGTGTTGCGGCATATTGTTGCTAATATGAATGATGATGTACACGACCATGTACATGGTATGAATCACGTGATTAATGAGGGTATTATGTGCAATGCTCGGGTAGTATGAATAATGACAAGTCAAATGGAGAAAAATTACTTTTATTTAGTAGTTTTTTATTTAGGAGTTCTAAACTAACCTAAACTAGTGACAGGATACTAGGAAATGACTTAAAATTTTTCTTTTGGTACTTCCCCGGTCACTACTGCGGCAGGCCTGCCTTGCTTGCTCGACTCGCGTGTTGTCGTCATCATAGCTCGTCGTTGCTATGGTGACTACAACACGCGCTTTAGAATTAAATAAAACTATTTTTTACAGACATTTTTCATAAATCCTTGTTAGTTGAATATTTTCAGTAGTTATTATCATATTGCCCTCTCATAATGGGTATTTTTCAAGCTGTTCGGGCATGATGAATAAATGTCCTATTATTTACATGGTCCACGACACAATATATAAAACTTCAAGATTCCAGATTTTCTTATAAGAAAACAATATACGTAAATTCCTGTGTCAAAAATTAGATGTTATTTTCTACTTGTTATTCAAAGTTTAAGGGGTAAATGCGACTTAAAAGCTGAGCGCTCGCTTAAGTATTGACAGCACGTAAGTAAATTGTTACCTAAAATTTGTACCTATATAACTTGAAGCACCAGACTTACAGTAAGCCTTTTAAATGACAAGAGTTGTCGTTAAAAATAAATGAAAAATGATATCGGCTATTTCCTTTTAAATTGTAAATGAAAATCAAATTAATAAATGAAAACGAGATTGAAGACTTTAAATAAGAAACTAAGAGATCACACAGAATGTAGCTACCATCGATATATATGTAGTAGCTACATTCTGTGTGATCTGTCATCACTCCAGAATGTCGCTACAGAGTGACAAATGAGCACATTGTATACCGGATAATAAGGAGTCTGACTGGGAAAAGTACACTTTTATCCATTAGTAAATAAATTATGAAGATACCATTGAGGTATGTAGAGTCAGGTATGAGAAATTAAAAATACTTTGAGAAATTGTGAAGTCCGCAAACACAAATGGGGTGGCGCGGCGTTGTTTTCATGCTCAAACTACGTTACTATTTTATACGTGGTACAATCATGATATACGTGGTAGAGCCATGCTATACGCGGTAGAACCATGCTGCTGCTATATTATGGTTGCAGCACAAATGGGTAGGATCAACCTGGGAAGGACTACGCTCTCACAGAATACCAGCGTGAAATAACAACTTAATGCTGCTCTGTGAGTGTAGAAAAACAGAGATCCTTCTACTGGAAATGTGGCACTCCATCTTAGTCCTCAGAGGTGTCAACGTATCTGCATTTTGACTCATAATCGACTATAGATGTAGAATGTAAATGTCTATGGCCACAGCATCTTCTTGCCATCAGGTGCACTGTATGCTCGACTGGTAGCATGATGTGTTATGCGTGGTAGATTCACGCTAAACGTGAATTATGACTGCAGCGCAATGGCAGACCATTCCATCGGGAAATGACCACACCCGCATAGAATACTCCGTATAATAGTAGCCTCATGCTGCATGTGTTTCGTCTGGTGAGTAAATAAAACTGAAGACCATTTTTACTGGTAATGAGTCATTCTGTCGTTGCATTTTATTCTATAGAGGATAGATGTGCCATCGTAGAGTCTATTTCACCTAATGATGCCTCATTTAAAGGCGAACATGTATCGTTTTATCGACAGTTGTGTGTATTTCCTTGTTTATTGGTATTGGGAGTAGTGGTATTGGGATTAGTGACGGGGATAGTGCACGCAATTGATGGAGGGATGAGGTGCTCTTCAAACTATTTTCATTTTATTTTTATTTTATTTTTGTTTTATTTTATCTTATAATTTTTAACATCTTTAATCTTCTGTAGAACTATTATTAAGCCATTTAAGGTTATATATTTTTTTTAATTGGCACTAATATAATTACTGAACTTAATGCTAGCTAAGCTTTGGTAGTATGATGGGAGCTATGGGAGGAGTAGCAATTGACAAACAATTAAATTATATGTTATATCTAATAATAAAATACATACGTTATAATAATTAAGAGGTGAATTAAAATATAAACCGATATATTAACCTAGTTATTTCAAATAATGTGCTAAAGTTCAAGCTCTTATATACATAAATTCAAGAGGCTACTTTATCTCACGTGGAAGATTATTCCACAGTATTATAAATGAAACAGTAAAGGAAACCGAAAAGAATGTAGATTTATGCACTGGAATAGCAAGTTTTTCTTTGGTAGTCGGGCTCGAGAAATCGCAATGGGCAACTAAATATGTAAAACGCTCTTTTAGATAAGTTGGGGAATATGGATTGTGAAGAATACCATACAAAGTGTTTAGAAGATGAGTGTTAGGGCGAACCCGGAATTCAATATTATTTACATTTATTTAATGTCTCAACAATAAGTTTTCGTTCAAATTTATAGTACTATTAGGAACTTACAATTATTGGCAACAAGAAATTTTATTTTCTTCCTAAGCCTGTGCCAAATAATGCGAGATTTAAAATATCCGTCAACAAGTTTCCTCTTACACGAAGAAATAATCGCAAATGTCAATAAAATAAATGCAAATAACAATATCGTTTTATAACATAGATAATATTTACATAGCCGATACGATATTACAATATCGATACCTAGAATAAATTTTAGTAAACATAATATGATATGATATATATGTATGTTATATCAAGGTATTAACTTGTATTAACTTGATTTCTTCGTGTCTTGTTTTCTGACAACCTGAACTTGACTTGAAGACGTCCAGATTGTAATCGGGCGAAAGGACAAACGCCGGCAGATTATTCCAATTTTTTGCTGAACGCATCAAGAAAAACGAAACAAACCACTTGGTTCTGATGCGTGAAATATCGACAACAAAGGGTTGGAGACCCACCGACCACCTGGTTATTCGATGGTGGAAATGGGAGGGAGGAATTAAGGCATGTAATTCCTGGATACACTCTCCAAAATGCATCCTATAGAATAATAATAATAATAATAATGTCCTCCAAACCGAATTTCGGTCACGAAGGTCAGTCTCAACGAAGACTAGCCATCGGCGTAGGGCAGGATTATAGTGCCCAAGTGTATGCGCAAGTACAGGTGCACTATCTATTCCCTCACTTTCATAGGCCGATGGGACGGTAAACCGACGGTAAACCGTAGAGGATCAGGCGCAGGACCAACGGCTTTACGTGCTTTTCGAGGCACGTGGGAGAGACACCGCCAGCTTCCTGACTCTGGGCAGCAACTGAGAATTTCTTGATGGAAAAACTCAATACCTGATTTTTTTTGGCCCGACTCGGGATTCGAACCCAGGACCTCCTGATCAGCAGTCGCACTACTACAAACAATAGACCAACGAGGCAGTCATCCTATAGAATACTGAGAGGCTGGCCACTCTGCGCCCCCACTATTCAGTTGTATCTTAAGGAATTCAATTCGATAAAGGAACACCCAAATCCGTTGGTGGTAGAGACGAGTACTTATTCCCCAGAGAGGGAAGCTGCCCCCAGGATACGTCCAATGAACGTTCTTCTTCTCTTCCGGAAAGGGAATCCGAACCACTAACACAAAACATATACATATTCAAATATAGAATACCTATACAAAACATTAGGGCACATCGCGTTCGCCTGCGAATGCAAGGTCAAAAACACACGTCGTACACGAGGTTCAATACCTGTGATACAGGACGTTTGTAGTTTATTACCTTGATGGTAAATGTTCCGATGATGGATCAAGTCGAGGTTCATACCTTCATCTCAGGGCCCCTTGAATCACATCGAGCCCTTCCCCCTAGCTAGAGGAGCCTCACTCCAATAGTAGGGGCTGGGGTGCTTCGAGGGCCTGCACACACTATAGCTCGTAAGTCTTCACTTACGAGTCTATTGCCGTGAAGTTGTAAAGGCAGCAGGATCAACAACATACTTTGCACTTGTGCTCGAGGCTGACAAGATTGGTTTCTCTTAGCACGTCTCTCCATTGAGCCCAACGCTGCTAGATGGCATTTTGCAGCACTTGGTTCTGCACCACAGAACTTATCGAGTATAACCCACGTTGTACGATACGTGAATTAGCAGAAATGTTAAAAATAACAAAATTATCCATTTGCTATTTTGAGAAGCTACACAAACCGGTTTGATGTGTGGGTTCCGTAAAAGTGCTGCTATTTTTTTTTCAAAATCGGCATAAAATTTCCGTACAACCCTATATATATTTTTTCGTATTTTAATATAAGTACATACATATTTTACGTTCATTATAAAAAAGTAAATTTATAAAATATTATTCTATATAGATTTCTTGATAATCATAAATTAACCAATAACCGCTTAAGAACATCGTATGTGTAATATCGATACTTGTCTAGTGTTGATATTAATATTGATATAAAAACTTCAAATAAATACCTTTAAAATGTCGAGTTCTTTTCTCATACCAAAATGCGTTACACATGGTAATGATAAATATACTTTTTCTTCTTTAGCCTCTTCTGTTGTAAGGCAGATTTTTTGCAACTGCCTTATTTCCTAAGGTAGATAAGGCAGTGGCGTGTCCTATTGTGTAAGGGGTGTCTTATCCCTGTCCTCGGCGCAGCCGAGGTGGAGTCTTGGAGGAAGAGGAGTGTTGGTATGGCAATGCGTAACAAATCCTATCCTTCGCGATTCTGGTGAGGCCGCACCACTGATGCGGTAGTAGTGGAGCCGCGGGGGAGAGCTTGGTCAGCGGCGGAGCCATGGACCAGAACCAAAATGAATATAATCGTTTTTTTGTTGACATAAATTCGTTGTATTCTGCTCTGAGCTACGTTATGAGGGCCCAAAGAGGTACACGGATGTCACTCAGGTCTAATTAGAGATAGAGCTTTGACTTTGAGGCGCCGATACCACAGCAGGCGGTCTAACGTTCTGAGTTCAGATTTCTGCGTACCGCGTTCATTATTGCTCTTTGGTCGTCGCAATCTGACTGCTATTGTGTGTGTAAATATGCAAGCCATTGCACAGATGACAGTGAAAATGGAATGCAGAAATCTGAGTATACAACTATGATATCGATTGCTGTAGGATGCCGTGTAGGATGCGAGTGCGTAAATTTTGTATTTCAACACTAATTTTACTTTACTTGAATGGAAATTTGCGAAACCTGCAATTTCGATAAATAAATGTGAATGAAAACTGAAGGATTTGTCGTGTGTAGTTAAAAATCACCACGCAATACAATAACGTTGATGAGCCGATACGCCACGTTAGTAATGACATTTCAAGTCATCAGCCTGTTGGATTTATGTATGGCATTTTTGAATGGATATATATAAAATTGAAGACAAACGAATTTAGAGACCTCCTGATGGTAAGTGGCTAGTGCAGTACATGGACATTGCGATCAACTTCAAGCAAAGAAGGCTGAATTACTTCACAGCCTCTCTCTATACCCTTTAGACTGGAATACAGCATGCAAGCACTGCTGTTTAGAGGCAGAAATAGGTAAGTGGATGTTACCTACACAGACGGACTCCTAGGTAGAAAAGGAGTACTACATAGAAAATTGCCATTTAACCTTTAAGTACCGACGTGCGGTCTGAGAGGCCCCGGCGGGCACTTGACTTGCTAGTTTACCTCTTTCCCTGGGCAATACCGATCCCTGCTTTTAAGTAGCTGCAAGGACACTTTGACGTCGGAGCAGGAAGTGGTGTCGTCGCATACGCATTTGGTGAGTAATTACGATTTGAAATTCCGACGCGGCCTCTCAGGCCGCACGTCGGTACTTACTTAAGTATTTTGTTTCATTTTTTGTTAAGATAAACTATTATTTTTACAGATATTGTAAACTATGAATATACTAGGGACTTCAAGTAGTAAAATATATAGTTCTGCGGTAGATTTACAGCAATCAAAGAGATCTGAACCCCGTGAACTTAGGATGAGTTTGGCAAGAGTACTTGGCTCTGATAAGCCAGAGTCATCTGAAGATGAAGCTGAAGAAGTCAAGAAACGAAAGACTAGTCTCTCATGTCAACCTTAACAGAAAAGAAAATCAAAATATAGATGTTATTCGTGCAAAAAACATGTTTGCTTACAGTGCGCAAAACAAGTGTGCCCTGACTGTGCTTAGAATTTAAGTTGTAGTTGGACTATGGTCATTGTTTTTCCAGAAGGTTTATGTTCCTACTTTTTTTCTAAAAGTAATATTAGTCGTAAGTAAGAAATACTATTTTTTGTTATTCTGAGAGGAGTAATCTTTGTGTTTTGATTTTTTATATCTCATAGTCGGATTTTTCCCCAAAATTCAAGCAAAATATTATTGTAGGCTTATATTTAATAATTTTATAAAGTTGATTTCCTTTTTAGACTTATTTTTTCTTAAAACTCTTTATTTTTCATCATAATGCAAAGACAGATATTTAAATCATCACTTTAATTAAAAAACACTACATAATATACGCGGCCTCTCAGGCCTCACGTCGGTACTAACGTTACAAAAAATGCACGTCGGTACTTAAAGGTTAATATTCGCAAGTGCTAACTCCGTTCATGAGCAGAATGCAGGACGTGCAGGTGAGGTTGCCATGTAGAAAAAGTTGTTACATCCTCTTTACGAGTATACATTATACTTAAGCTATATATAGCTAAACATAAACGTTGTCTTTGTTGCAGATATTACTGACTTCATTAAAAGAGGATCAAAGGATAAACGTATTTAGTTTTCAAGACTTTTCCTTGAGAGGTAATTTTATCATTAATATTATTTCACAAGAAAGTTTCTGTTGGATATTTCAAGAACAGTTATTTTGACTGTGTACTTATTCGTAGTTTGAGATAAAATTTGTGTCTATAAATAATTCTCTCAATTATTTTTATTCAGAATAACTTAATTTCAATTCACACTTTTTGGTAAAAGTTATACTAATTAAAGGTTTACCTTTATTGATTTCAAATAATTTTTAGCCGATTTCAAAAAATGGGGAGTTTCTCAAATCGACTGTATGTTTTTTTTTAAGTATGTCATGTGTTGACTGCCTTGTTGTTCTAGTAGTGTTAAGCACGGTTCGAATCCCATTTCGGGCCCAAATCAGTTATTGGGTTTTTCTGTCACGAAATTCTCAACAGCAGCTCGGAGTCAGGAATTTGGTGGTGTTTCACCCCCGTACCTCGGAAAGAACGTAAAGCTGTTGGTCCAACGCCTGATCTCTCTCCGGTCGTGTCGTAAACCGTCCCATCGGACTATAAGAGTGAGACAATAGAGAGTGCACTTGTACTTGAATATGCACTCGTGCACCATTATCCTGTCCTAAGCAAATGGATACAGCTCTCCTGAGACTGGTCGCCGTGAACGGAATTCGGTCTAGAGTACATTATTGTTATTATTATGGTACACGATATGTTCGCGCCACTTTGCAACTACCGCTTAACGCTTATGAGATTCGTTAATTGTTATCCAATGAGAATACTGCAAAGCCACCTCCCGGGTTTCAAATCTACCGCCTTTTATACCTAGCATGTGCAATCTCGTGTTAAACGGGGTTCTCATAAGCTCGCAAGTAAAGAAACCAACCGCACAGCCTTTATCTCGCGTAATCGCTCTCGCCCTTGTGTGGTTTAGATATTGAACTATACAAGAATACAGCAAAGTGTATAGACATTTGCAATAACGCTATATTCTGTGAAATTTATATGTGTGAAAGCTGGTTTCGTGTGAAGAAGTTAGTTTAAAAATTATTATCGCTAAGCGTAATTGTATTTATGAACGCTTACAAAAAATTTACGAGACCTCAAAGAAGGCATTTAATTCTTTGGACGAGCAGAATTTATTTCTTAGTGCCGCTTCAAATATAGAAAAATTACGTAGTGAATTTCAAGAAATCTTAGATGACTATTATGTTAAAAATGCTCACCAGCCGCTGATTTAAGTAAGGAACGTATTAATTTGTTTTCACTCTTCTCTTTAATAGATTCTTTGGATCAGTGCTTTTGGAAACGCTTTAGATTTGAATACTTACATACATTACAAAGTAGGGCAAAGTGGAATAAGAATTCTACTGCCATTTCTGTAGGAACAGTAGTTCTAATAGACATGGATAATACTCCACCGCTTCAGTAGCCTCTAGGCGTTGTTACCGAATTATTGTATCCTGGTAGAGATGGTGTGGCACGCGTTGCGCAAGTTAATACTCTAATACACTGTCAACCTGCGTTCTTTACCAACACAATGATTAGGCGCACTATAAATATTATTAGTTAATTTGCATTATTGTTTATGTATTTAGTTTTAATTTCTAGGTCATAATATCACTTCGTTTCGCCACTATATAAGTATTTATTGGCTATATATATTATTTTATATTTTCTTTCGCTGTTTGAGGATACTTCAAGGCCGGGGGGATGTTCGCGCCATTTTGCAACTACCGCCTTACGCTTATGAGATTGGCTTGAAGTCTTGCAGTGGTATGCTTAGGTTTTAGATTTAATTTAAATTAATTTTCAATAAGAATTACATGTAATCATCTCATTAAATAAAAATCAATTGTTGTCCGTTAGTCTCACTACAACTCGGAAATGGCTCGACCAATTTTCATGAATTTTTTTGTGTGTGTTTGAGTGAGTCCCCAAATGGTTTAAAAACTCAATTGGACCCAATAGGTGACGCTGTTGTCGAGATCCAGAAATCACCCATGCAAAGCCGAGGTGGATCGCTATTCTTGAATAAAAATGATTCTATTCTATTCATTATAGGATTCAGATGGTACAAATCGTCTATATTGAAATTTAGATGTTTTTTGTATGTCAATAGCCTTGCAAACTCCCCGAGCTCTCTCTTCATTTTAGCTATATGTTTTTTACGCGGAGTTTTATTGACTTATCTGTTTGTCCTATGGAAGAGAGAGAGCCGTGGTAGCTCAGATGGTTAGCGCTCGCTGTAAATTTCATAGTACGCGAACAGTCCGGATTCGATTCCCGCCGGCACCAATGAAATTGTTAATTGCAATTTTAAGTGCTGATTTACCACGTGCTCAACAGTGAAGGAAAACATCGTAAGGAAACCTGCATGTCTGGGTAATAAGAAAAAAATATTTCGAAGACATGTGAAGTTCGCCAACATGCATTGGGGCAGCGCGGCGGACACTTCCTTGTCCAAAAAAACCCTCTCAGAAATGAGGGGAGACCTGTGCCCAGCTGTGGGACGTATAAAGGCTGTAACTTTATGTAAGAGAGACCACATTGACAATCAAGCTTATACAATGTACACTCCTGAATCTTGTGGAGGGATATTACACTTGACGGGTGGTAAAAACTGACTAATCTTCTTCGGCAGCATAAAATTTTTATGAAAGTTCGCATCAAAATGTAGTCAAACTTGTCTGTAACTCTTCTGACATATGGTAGTACAGCGGGCACACGAAAGACTGCGGCCGACTTCACTCGATTACTCTAACATGGGCGCGGGACCCAAAGCTTGTTGTTTTGCAATATTTGCTTAACGTGCTCTCTGAAACAAAGATTTTCCTACTGTAGCTAACTGTGATGGGTGGTGCTGCGATTTGCTTAGTAAATATCGGTTGGTATGGGGCTTTTTCCGTTAAAGAGTGTGACTAATGGTGTTATCAGGATTTCGGATGAAAATGATAATAATAGTTAAATATTATTATAATTTTTTGTTTTTCAATGTTTAGTAAGACTTTCCTTTTTCAACCGATTATTTAAAATAAGATCTCGACAAAATAGACTCAATTTTGTTTTAAATATTAAGTAAGTAAATTATGAAAGAATTTACTTTTTGAAATGGTTTTAAAGTAGGTACTAAAAATAATTTATTTATAAGAGTGTATGATAATTTTAGAGGGAATTGTTGAGTGGATTAAATTCTTGAATATTGTTCATTAATAATATTATAACAAAGAAGAGATCTTAATTATTGTACTCAGCTTACGTCTATTGTATTCAGATTTAAGGGATATTCAAAGTACTGCAGATTACATAAATACATTAAACAATAGCATAGCATTAAACAATAAATGCTGGCGTAGTAGATATTTAGAATTATTATCAATTACAAAGAAGTCAACAATGGTCTTTCAAAATAAGTTATTTCAGAGCTTCTTAAGTGTAACCACTTAGCTCGTTTAAGTAGTATTATAATTTATATTTCATTGTTAATTGATCAATTATTTTAATTCTAAGTTTGAAGGAATATAGCGGAACAAGAGCAATTCACTAAGGGGTTCAATTTTTGTGACTGAAACTCAACATTTAACTATTGTTATATAAATCTCTCAATGTTTTTAGTAGCTTTATATTTAAATCTACTTGATAAAATATCTAATTTTATATTTTTATGTGCGTTGTTTCTCCTTGCTGATTTAAGAGTTTTCGTTCTAACATATTATAATAAGAAATTACTTAATTCCTTAACTGACACACTTCAAGTGAGCCAGTTAACTTATAATGACATCCCAGATACGTCAAAGTGGTTTCCTATTTTATGGTTCACGGCCATCCTTTATCCAGCCATGGTGGCAGCAAGTTCAGTAAACGGTGCATATTTATTGCAGCAATTTGGGCCCGACGTGACGCTGCAAAGTATGCGTTGTCGTCTACATACAATGCGAGCGTGTCATCATCTTTCCACTCTTGGAGGTGATCTGCCAGGGGGGATGTAGTTGGTATATGCCGTGTATAGGTGCGGCGAGAGACAGCAACCTTAGGGTTGGGGTACGGTCAGGATAATGTCTACTGTGCTAAACATAAAATATTTTTTATGTCAGCACAGTAGAATTAAAGGAAGACTGAACTTTTATATTAGCCCGTCGTGCTTGTATATTAACTCCGTGACGATAAAGATGCCCAACGGCTTGAAGCCGCTAAGTACCCGCATGCTAAGCGTGGTATTTATGGCAAACCCACCCCCTGTGACGATAAAGATGCCCAACGGCTTGAGGCCGCTAAGTACCTGCATGCTAAGCGTGGTAATTATGGTAAACCCTTATGTGGCCTTATGAGGCCTATGTTTAGCAGTGAATTTTTAAAGGCTGCAATGAATGTAATATGCTATATCAAAATTACTGCAATGGTTTAACGTTAATAATCTATATTTAAACGACAATAAAATTAAATATATAAAATTTAGAACACCAAATGTTAAAGATCTAAATAAAGTTTTTGAATGTGGAAGGGCGTCTCTCTCTAAGCAAAGCCTCAGCGGGGCGCCCATATATCTACATTTACAAGCAGACTAATCTCTGCAGCTTATGCTTATATATTATAAAAAGATAAGAAGTCTCACTAGTGTCAATAGTGTCAAGGAAGCTAGATTAGTGTATTTCAGTTTTTTCCATAGCATAAAATTTTATGGGAAATGCGACTGAGTAAAAAACTATTGCTTAACTACTGTTAAACTATTTATCTATGTTTTGCAGAAAAGGGTCTTAAGTTTCTCAGAGGAAAATCTAAGGAAATAAATAATATTAACTTTGGCCTCTCAATATAATATATTTACGAAAATTTACACTCTGTAAACACCAGTTTCATACAATAGCCTAGTGATACCAGTTTCTCGACTGCACAGAGTCAGTAATTCATTTATGGGGCAATGTATACGAATTTACAACAAATCCCATAAAATATACAAGGTCTATCCATTACTAAGTTTAAATATTTTACTAAACAAAAACTGTATAAAAAGTGAATACATGGTTGATAATAATCCCTGGGAATGAGGTGGTCGCTTCCAAGCTGTTTCATAAATAAGTTTTGTAAATAGTTTGTACAATTTGTGTTCTTATTGTGTAATTTTACTTTAAAAAAAGGTCCCGCTGGGTTTTCTTTTTGGTTCTTCCCACAACAGAGGTATTTTCCTAACCAGAGGTAAAAGTAATAAATGACTATTAAAAATAATTACTTGTAATATGTATTGAATTAAAAAAATATTCTACCCTAATCTATTCAACAATTTAAGATTTCTGTACATAGAATTTTTTTTTAATTTTCGCTGGGGGTACTATATTATCGATATACGAGTAGGTACATGCCAAAGCAACAACTTTTGTAAACGTTAGTGAGTATGAGTCTGTCTGTCTATCTGTATGAACGAGCGTCACAACTGTAGTATAACAATATACCATTACGCTGTCTATTATAGGAAGCTGGTTAGTACCTCAAATTTTCTGCATATAGAAATGTACAAACCTCTAAACAAATACAAACGAAGCATCCAACACAATTCAAACCTTACATGCTAATGGCGCTTCATTTTTTTTATTTGCATTTATTTACATATTGGACGAGGAATTTACTATGAATCATTTAATTTAAAATATACTTGAATAGTAGGTATTATTATTTTATTTATTCTAATAGCTACAGCATTTATAGGATATATTTTACCTTGAGGACAAATATCATTTTGAGGAGCAACAGTTATTACTAATCTTTTATCTGCTATTCCTGTTATATGTTACTTAGGTGTTAAACTGATCCTATACTGATCCTGATTTTATCCGATTACAGCCATGCAAAAAGGAGGATTAACTTTTCCTTTTCTATACATTATGCCTTTTCATAATCGCGGCTGATCTTGATATAACTTATGAGTGGGACCATTTAGAATAAGAGGTTTATGTAAACTATATTATGTGTTTCTTAAAATATATTTACCTTAAAGACGTTGTTATGCAGAGTCTACATCGCCAGGCGATGAAATGTGTGATGCCCTGTTTGTTAGAATTAAAATATACACATCCACCACCGCTTCAGAATTGCGGGCCCGCCAGTGTCGCGGAGGATAGGGCGAGTGTCGCATCACCATACCAACACTCCTCTTCCCCTGCGCCTCCACCTTGGCTGCTGCGTTAAGGAAACCTTTCCCGCCGCAGTCTACCAACGCGTATCCGGAGTGGTCTCAGCCCATTTGGAACAGCTATCTGAGGCGAGCCGATCACGTAACAACCTAACCTTTTTTTACGTGGGGAAATCTTCATGGGTACCTATCGCGCGTGAGATAGATAGGTTATACCTGACTGTTACCGGCTAAAACCCACCGGTTTGCCGGGGTTATGGGAATGCTTTCCCACAGTACCACTGCCCCGACGGTGGCAGTGCAGATAGGTTCTTTCTCGTAGAGAGAGTGCAACTGGAGATCCCCACCCTTTCTTCAAATGGGGGCGCGCGGAAACACTGTGCTTACAAAATCACCCATGCGGAAAAAATTCTTGCACCAGCCGGAAGGTCAACGACTCGTGTCGTCTGTTCACACAGTCTGACAAGACTGAACGTGCAGCCTCGACATTTCTACTTTCTGCCCTCGGGTGTGCCAGTCGGCCTTTCCACTTTTCTAGCATAAAGCCTCCGCATTTCCCACTCTATGGGTAAGGGATGATAGAGCCTTCACTCATAGAGTTCCTCCCTTACAAGGGTAGGTCAAAAAGTTCGTAGAATGGCAGGGTTGGTGAGGAGGTAAGCGGTAGTTGAGTGACTCATTGTTAGTATATATACCAAGTTTCAGCCTAATAGGGTCATTAGCTTTTGAGTTATCAACGAGTAAACAAGTCAATCGGGAAGAAACTAGCCACTATGGATAAAATTGAATATCGCGCCGTCATTAAGTTTCTCACCAAACAAGGAAAGACACCTCAAACCATTTTTCAAGAGATGTCAGCTGTTTATGGGGACTCCGCTCCTGGGAAAACCATGATTTATAAATAGCACGCCTTTTAAACAAGAGGACTCCATTGAAGACGACCCCCGACCTGGACGGCCGATTGAGGCTACCACGCCAGAAATAATCGAAAAAGTTGAAAAACTTGTATCGGAAGATGCACGGCTAAAGAAAAACAGCTTGCAACATTAGTTGGAGTATCAGAAACAACAATTTTAAACATCCTACATCAACACCTTGGCATGACTAAAGTCTGTGTTGGATGGGTTCCGAAATGCTTTCTGCGCGTAAAACACACGAGCGCGTCGAATGTGGTTGCGAGTTTTAGGACCGCTGTGGAGAGCAAAGGGAGAAGTTATGGCCCGAATTGTAACTGGGGATGAAACTTGGGTTCACCATTATGAATCTGAGTTAAAGCAAGTGTCGATGCAGTGACATAAAAAGGCATAAGGTGTCTCAATCGGCCGCAAAGATCATGTAGACGATCTTTTGGGATACGGAAGGTATCCTTTTGATTGATTATAAGGAACGTGGTGTTTCCATGACGGGAAAATACTATGCTTCTTTACTAAATCAATTAAAATAAGCTATTAAAGAAAAAAAGGCGAAGAAAGCTTACAAAAGGCGTGCTCCTTATGCACGACAATGCGCCCGTGCACACAAGCTATGTTGCGACGGCTGCCATTCACCGGTGCGGTTTTGAACAACTGCGCCACCCACCCTACAGCCCTAAGCGACTATTATTTGTTTCCAAAAATGAAGAAAGAACTGCGTGGAAAAAATTTGACGACGATGATGAAGTGAGGTCGGCAATTTCGGCCTATTTTGACGCCCAAGACAATTTTTTTTAGACGGTATTATAAAGCTATTTCACAGATCTAATAAATGTATTAGGGTTAAGGGAGAATACATTGAAAAGGAAAATAGTTTAATGTTTCCTTTCATTATCCTTTCCTGTCATTCCGCGAACTTTTTGACCTCCCCTCGTATGTGAACTTAAATGCTTAAATCGCTTTAAAGCTCTTTTAAAGAAACCTCTTTTAAAACAACAAATAGTGACCTCTACACGATGTTGCCGGTGGAATTTCTTACGTTATATTATTCATGTTATATAATATGCAGAAACATTCATATTTATATATTAAAACAATAATTATTCTCATATACATACATACATCTACATAAAGCATAATACTGTTAATTGTTATTTCTTAGTTCTCAGGAAGGAAGATGCAGGCAGCTGTGACACAGTTAATGCAAGAGCGGCTACCTTCGTTAACCTCTCAGAGAAACTACAGATAACGTGGCAACCGTTGTTGTTTATAGGATTTTTGTAAAAAAAACATCGTCGGAGAAGCGTACCATACAGGGTATTTTGAAACGCTTCCGAAAACGAAGACAGACGACAGTACTAACTATATCTTTGATGATGGGTGAAATATAAAATCGATCCTGATAAAAAAAAATCATCTTTTCACAACGTTTTATTAGCTTTATTCACGCTCCATCGTGTTATTATAGTTAAATAAAACGTTAATTTCATTAAAAAAAATCATGAAAATACTTAAACATTAAACCAGCAGTGGAATCCATACTAATATTATAAATGCGAAAGTATGTTTGTTTGTTTGTTTGTTTGTCCTTCTTTCACGTCGGAACAGAGCGTCGGCATGGCATGATTTTTGTACGGGGATAGTTCGGTGGTTGTAGAGTGACATAGGCTACTTTTTCCGCGGAAAACATCTCATTCCGTGGGAAAATCGAATATGTTGCACAAGTTTGTCCTTCTTTCACGTCGCAACAGAGCATCGGCATGGCATGATTATTTGTATGGGGATAGTTCGTTGGCTGTAGAGTGACATAGGCTACTTTTTCAGCGGAAAACATATCATTCCGTGGGAAAATCGAATATGTTGCAAAATTAAATTCAGCTAGGTGGCGCCACCGTGATTCTACAAGACGGACGACGGTACGATGGACGAAACAAAGGTCAGAATATCTGGATTATTATGTCTTTTACCAAAATTAAGATAAAAATGTATGGACCTGTATTTTTCCACGCAGGACCGGGAAGAGCGATAAAAACATAAAATTCACCAGCTGATTTTCTTCAAACGTTTTGGTGCATCGTAATTCATAGAATAGGCGATAACTTCCCAGACGATATTAAGTAATCCGTTGATGCTCTGCCTACCCCGCAAGGGTTACAGGCGTGATTATAAGTATGGATCAGAAATACTATCACCACCTGTCACGCTTTCACCCTTAACTATTACTTAACAATGGTAGAAACAGTTCTTAGTAAGCCTTAATAATAATATTTATATTAATAAACCTTAGTAATATTTATTGAACGGAAATGAACAGTTCTTATATGTGGTTATGAATGAATCGGTATTACAATAAGAAAAATTGTGCAAAATTATAAGAAAAATATTTTTTGAGAGTTCTTATTAACTAACGTATACATAGTTTAAATTGATTCCGCTAGATGTCGTTACTAGGTTTTTAAAACGCGGTAACGAAATGTTTCCTGACATGTACTTAACTCCCGCCGTTGAGCCGCGCGTCAACTTATAGTGCATACGGTACCTATACGCTTAAATTTTTTCTATTTCGTAGCTTATTCGACTACCTGCTTTCGATTTCGGTTGTTTGTTATTTGCTTTGTGATTTGGTTAAGGTTGAATGGATTTATATTGGCTTTCATTTTCGGATTTGTGTATATTCTTGGATCGGTTTTGTTGATGGTTGGTATTCTTTATACATATTTAGACTCTGGCTTTGATTTTGGATTTTGTTTATTTAGAATCGTGAATTGGTTTTCGTTGTTTTAGATTGTTTAACAATATTTCAAAGGAATATTAATAGTATAGATAGTGTATACGGTACCTATACACTTACTTCTTTTTCGTTGGTTATATTTATATTGACTACTGCTTTCGATTTCGGTTTTCTGCGATTTGTTTTGTGATTTGGTTTGTTGATTCGATTTTTTGGCTATCGTTTTCAGATTCGTGTTGTGTTTTGAATTGGTTTTGTTGTTTTGATTTAAAAATATTTAAAAGGAATATTTATTCCATTTAGATATTTTGGATTTGCTTTAAAAAATATTTAAAAGGAAATTTAATTCCTTTTAGGTATTTTAACGTTTTTTATAAATAGGTTTTCTTACTTCATAATGCCTCGCAAACGTAAGTCCAGCCTTTCAAGAGTATCTTCTCAAAGACAAGCGAAAAGATTAGCTCGATCGCTAGAATATTTAGAAGATGCTGAACTGAGAAGGCAAGAACAAGCAGAGCGTCAGGCTGCTTTAGAGCATCTGAGACACCTTTCAACGTCAGCAAAGGCGTTTTGAACAGACAGAGCGTCAGGCTGCTTTAAGAGCTTCCGAAACACCTTCTCAAAGTCAGGAAGGCGTCTTGAACAGGCAGAGCGTCAAGCTACTTTAAGAGCTTCTGAAACACTTTCAAAGTCAGCGAAGGCGTCTTGAACAGGCAAAACGTCAAGCTACTTTAATAGCTACTGAAACACCTGCTCAAAGTCAGCAAAGGCGTCTTGAACAGGCAGAGCGTCAAGCTACTTTAAGAGCTACTGAAACACCTGATCAAAGTCAGCAAAGGCGTTTTGAACAGGCAGAGCATCAATCTACTGTAAGAGCTACTGAAACACCTGCTCAAAGTCAGCAAAGGCTATTCGAACAAGCGGAACGTCAGGCCGCCTTAAGTGCCGCGGAAACATCTGATGAAACTCAACACAGACTCATTGAGCAAGCTGAACGTCAATCTACTATAAGGGCATCTGAAACACCAGAACAGACACAGGCGCGAAGAGATGCAAATGCACAGTTCCAAGCTGAACGTCGACAAAATTTTCAAAGAAACAATTGGTCGGTTTTTAATGACGCAGCATTCAATTATGATCCGTTGATTGATTATAAAATCATAGGTTAGTTGTTATCGGACTGATGGACAAGGCGTGTCGATTTTGCAGCGCTTTAAAATGGAAAGATGAGACCGTAAGCATGTGCTCTTCCAATGGCAAAGTGTCTCTTCCGTTACTTGGGGAACCAGAAGAACCTTTGAGAACTCTCTTTTATATGATGCTAATGAGTCACGGCGCTTTTAAACAGGATCCGGAAATATAACTCATGCTTTCAAATGACGTCCTTCGGAGTTGACTGGAAATAATAATGCCGGGATTTTCGCCTACATTTACGGTGCAAGGGCAAATTTATCATAGAATAGGTTCACTTTTCCAGCTGAAAACGAACAGCATAAATGTTTACAAGTATATTTTATGGGTTATGGGTGACGAAGAAATTGAGGTAGACCGTCGCTGCCAATTTATCCAGGTTGAAATCCAAGTTGAAAGAGACACAGTGTTCAAAATTCAAAGATTCTTGCATGAACATAACATTTTAGTCAAAACATTTAAAACTGCTTTAGAAAACCTACCTGAAGAGGATTATAAAGTCGTCATTCACGCAGATCGGACCCTCGAGGAGAGCATGAAGGCGCTACAATGCACCTTTGATAAACGAAATAGCAGCCGTAATTAATGGTGATCAATTTTCTTCACGAGACATTGTCTTGCGAGCACGTGATGATACGTTGCAACGGGTAGCCGATACACACAAGTTTTATGACGCTCTGCAATACCCATTGATTTATTGCAAAGGACAAGAGGGTTATCATTTTCAAATTCCACTTATTAACCCGGTCACAAAGGAGCCTACTCGAACAAAAAGTATCATGTATGGATTTTTATGCGTATCATATGATGTTGCGAGAAAATGATTTTAACCTCTTAGCCCGGTGTAGACAATTATTTCATCAATTTTGGTAGACATGTATGTGAAGGTAGAAAGTGAACGTCTCCGTTATATATCTTTAAATCAAAAAAACTGCGCGTTGAGAATTATATACATTTACAAGATGCAGTTTCTAGCGACGCCAATGTAAACCCCAGAGGGTAAAATGGTAATTCTGCCCTCATCATTCGTTAACAGTCCCGCTACCACATGAGTACACACAAGACGCATTCGCCTATGTACGAACTTACGGAAGACCTGATCTTTTGTTACTTTTACTTGCAATTCCACATGGAAAGAAATAACCGAGGAGCTAATGCTGGGCCAAAAAAGTACTGACAGACATGATTTAGTTGCTAGAGTATTTAGATTAAAAGTACAAAAATTAATGTATGTGAGAGTTGCAGTGCTTCATGTATTCAATTGAATGGCAAGAAAGAGGATTACCGCATGTCCACATTCTAATATGGCTTAAAGAGAAGTTGCGGCCCAGCCAAATAGACGACATAATAAGCGCCGAGATTCCGGATCTTGAGCAAGATAAAGAATTGTATGATACCATCGTCCGAAATATGATTCACGGTCCATGTGGAGCACGAAATTCAATATCGCCATGTATGAAAGAAGGAAAATGTACAAAGAAATTCCCTAAACAGCTATTAAAAGAAACAGTGCACAATGACAATGGCTACCCTTTATACAGACGCAGAGCTCCCGAAGATGGTGGCAGGAAAGTTACAATCAAATCTCGCTCTGGAGCGTTCGAAACCTTAGATAACAGCTGGATTGTCCCGTATTCGCCCATTCTATGTAAAATGTTTAATGCCCACATTAATGTAGAAGCATGTAGCTCTGTCCGCGCAATCAAGTATATCTGTAAGTACATAAATAAAGGAAGCGACCAAGCAATATTTAATCTCAGGAGTGAAGGTGAGGCAAATTCCGTTAATGAAGTACAGACCTTTCAAGCAGGGCGTTATGTCAGCAGTAACGAGGCAGCGTGGCGTCTCCTTGGCTTCCCTTTACACGAAAGGCACCCAACAGTTACTCACCTTGCTGTGCACTTAGAAAATGGAGAGCGTGTATATTTCACCGAAAGAAATTTACAAGAAAGAATTGCATCACCGCCAAAAACTACACTAACAGCCTTCTTTCAACTTTGTCAAACCGACCCTTTGCAAAAACGTTGTTATATTCTGAAGTCCCCCGCTATTATACTTGGAACACATCTAGGAAGGAGTGGAAACGCCGTATTCAAGGCGCGCCTGTTGCAAATTGGCCCGGTGTAAAGTCATCAGATGCCCTTGGTCGTGTATACCGTCAATGTAACTAATTTTGAATGTTTCTGTTTACGATTGCTGCTGCACAATGTTCGGGGTCATACAGGATATAAAGACCTTAAAACTATCAACGGTCAGGAATGCGCAACTTATAGAGAAGCATGTGAAGCTCTGCATCTTTTAGAAAACGATAATCACTGGAATGAAACCATGGAGAAAGCTGTGCAGTGCCAGTCACCAGCCAAAATTAGGGATCTTTATGCAACTCTCATATCATCTTGCGGGCTATCTACTGCACATAAATTGTGGGGCAAATATAAAGAGTACATGGCGGAAAATATTTTGCGAAGGTTACAGCAGACACACGCGAACATGACATACAATGAACACATTTATAATGAAGCACTTGGAAAAATTGAAGATAAAGTAATGGCAATGGTAGGCAAAAATTAAGCGACTTTGGAATGATAAGCCATGAAACTAGGTGATGAACTAAGTGATGAAATTATACGTGAAACAAACTACGATATACCAGCTTTGCAGCAGCAAGTAGCTGAATTTGTACCCCGCTTGCTTCCCGAAGAAAAACGAGTTTTTGACAAAGTATTAGGACAAATTGAATCTGGAAATGGTGCACTTTTCTTTTAGATGCCCCTGGAGGAACTGGGAAGACATTTTGTTAAATTTATTATTAGCGCAAGTACGGAAAGATAAAAACATTGCTGTGGTCGTAGCTTCCTCCGGTATAGTCGCCACGCTGCTGAGCGGGGCCGCACTGCACATTCTGTTTTAAAATCCTCTAAATCTAGCCCAGGAAGAATCGCCAATCTGCAACTTTAACAAAAATAGTGCACGAGGTATAATGCTACGACAATGCAAACTTTTAGTGTGGGACGAAAGTACAATGTCGCATAAAAAAGCTGTAAAAGCACTAAATCGAACGCTCCAGGATTTGCGCAGCAATACCGATGTAATGGGAGGAATGGTGGTTTTACTGGCTGGTGACTTTCGCCAAACTTTACCTGTCATTCAAAAGGGCACACCTGCAGATGAAATTAAAGCATGCCTCAAGTCGTCTATTTTATGGAACAAGGTGACAAAGTTCAGTTTAACTACGAATATGAGAGTGCATTTGTATACTCGTAATGATATCGATGCTGGAAACTATGCTGACACACTATTAAAAATTGGCGATGGGCGATTAGAAACGGATGCTGAGGGCTGCGTTAAATTGACGAGAGATTTTGTAATTTAGTACAGAGTCATTCCGAATTAATTGCGAGCGTTTATTCAGATTTAACGAACAACATGCATGAAGACAAATGGTTATGTGAAGGGCGATTCTTGCACCAAAAATGAGAGCGTTAACAAAATAAATTCAGATATATTAAGCGAAGTAGCAGGAGAAATAACAGAGTATTTGTCAGTGAACATAGTTATGGACACAGAACAGAGCACTTCATATCCCGTAGAGTTTCTAAATTCTCTAGAGTTGTCAGGTGTGCCCTCACATAGCTTCAATTAAAATTAGGCGTTCCAGTCATGCTAATGCGAAATTTAGATGCTCCTCGGTTATGTAACGGGACAAGGCTGCGTGTGACATCTTGGACGGAACATAATCGGTGCTACAATTTGACAGGCGTAGGAAAAGGTGAAAATGTTATTATACCACGGATTCCTATAATTCCCAGATCTTCCTTTTCAATTCAAAGGTTGCAGTTCCTATTAAGCTCAGTTTTGCAATGACAATTAATAAAGCGCAAGGCAAACGTTACAAGTAGCGAGGGTCAACTTAGAACAACCGTGCTTCTCTCATGGTCAGCTGTATGTAGCATGTTCGCGTGTCAAATGCCCAGAATCTCCACATTCTTTCCCCGAATGGAAAAACATATAACATTGTGTACAGTAGCGTCTTAAAATAGTGTTCAGTTAGTTTTTTTCCAAAATTCCACAATCAATTAATCAAATTCCCACAGATCTTCCTTTTCAATTCAAAATTTCCTATTTAGCTCAGTTTCTTTTCAATTCCAAATGCTGCACCTCTGACGGATCTATTAAGCTCAGTTTCCTTTCAACTCAAAGGCTGCATCTCTGACGGATCTTTTATTTGGCTCAGTTTCCTTTCAATTCAGAAAACCGCATCTCTGACTAATCAATTTAGATCAGTTTCTTTTCAAAGTCTGCATCCTGACGGATAATTATGCTCAGTTTCCTTAAATTAAAAAATATCCCATTTCATTTCCATTTGGAATAAACAGGCTATTTTCATGCTTTCCTATACGCTGCGTTTAAACATTTAAATAGGCTGACGAATCAATTTTGCTCAGTTTCCTTTTAATGGCTGCATCTCTGACAAATCTATAAAACTCAGTTTTCTTTCAATTCAAAAGTAATGGATAGTTCATTTCCAGTAACCATGCGGCGAAGCGCGGGTAACAACTAGTTTAAAATAAATAAATCATAAAATCAGCTGACTGGGTCAATATCCGCGTTGAAGCCAAACTCTTTTATCTAGCTCGGTACAGGTCCCGTCACGTAAAAGAACGCTGAGCTACGGTGGAGGGTGTGTCTGCGCATGGGTACAGTCGCGTTCTAAAGTACTACATGGTACTAGGCTATTGTTTTATAATATTATAATAGTAATTAATGGTTTTATTGTAGAATCATAATAGGTACTTTACTAGCTACTTAGAACTTTGGAAGAGGTTGAAATTAAAATGGATAATGTTTACTTGAGCATTATTTTTATTTCTATCGTAAAATAAAGTACTTGTAACAAGAAAACTTAAGCTGAGGTGACACTCCGTCCATTATACCGTTAGAACACGGAACATGAAAGCCAGATGTCAATGGTGTGTTGGTGTTACTGGATGCTACTTCATCATCACTCAAATGTTTCCGTCATCAGGTTGACCACATGGTAATTTTTCGGTATTCTTCCTCAATACATTTAATTTTACTGCACAATTTTCCCATTCACCTTCTATTTACCGTTTCGTTCACTAGTTCAGTCATAAAACAATAGATATAAATAATTTTTCTTTCCTTCCTTTTTAAAACCATCGTCGCGCGACGTGCAAAAGCTGTGTGTGCGACTGTATGTTAGAAACATCGCTTTTTCAAAGCGCGGGAAGAATGAGGAACCAATAGTGTGCGCACACAATAATACTGGCGAGCATTCCCCCGTCGCGCCCCCTTCGTACCACGCGCTGCCGCCGCCCGGCCGACTGTATGTCACCTCGCGTCAGCGTTGCCAACATATGGGGAATTCCCCAAATTTACCTACTAAGATTTGTTTGCAAGCGACATAAGAATTAGAGCGGCAATTACAATAAAACTTGCAAGTAATTTTTAATAGTTTTGACGTACCTCTTTTCAAATCAAAGTATTGGATGGATTAAAAACGGAAAGTCAATAAAAGTAAAGTAAAATAATTATTTTTTAGATTAATTAACTGTCGATCATAATTGCAATTGATTTTAACTATTAAATTATTCAATACCATTTTATTTCTATTTTCTTGTACAAAATCAAAGATAACGATGAAATAGTGTTTATAATTGTGTAAGTGAGTACCCAAGTAAGTACGTTTATTAATTTCAATATCATATTTGTAGTAACGAACTGCTTGTTTCGTCAGGGTACAATTGATTGTCTAATTGTATTAAAAAAATTACAACTATAACTTCTAAATTCCATATGAAAGACTAGTCGTAGGGATCATATGGAAACTAAACTTATAAAATAAAAGTTGGCAATGTCATAACATTTGACGGTCTGTGGGAATGTTCAAAGTGTTTACCGCAAGGACGTTAGGACGCAGTAGGCTTCAGTTTTGGCGGGATTCATTATTAATTTTAGTTTTTGAGACAGTTCCGTGTTGACTTTGGACACGCATGCGCGAGCGACAGTTCATCGTTTTGTTTATTAAATTCTTATTGTTATTACTTGGTATTACCTACTTAATATTACGTGTTATTCTTGTTGTTACGTTTTGTGTTTCTTTTTTGTTTTAATAATGCCTAACGCGTACGTTTATAGTGCTCGTGTATACGGCAACATGTTAATGTGCCTTGGAGAAGCTTATGGAATGCTTCGCATGTATTACGAATTTACCGAGAGAAATTCCCGACCGCTCGACACCCGGCTGACTCTCGTCTGATAACAGCAGCATTTCAGCGAGTTTTGGAAAATCAGCCCATTGCTCCGGTAGCGGCAGGAGGTGGAAGTCAAGTGACTGTTCACTTCGAGGTGCATTTTAAATGTCGTTCGCCGGTATCCGAACCTAGGTACACAGTATCGCTAAATTGTTTAAGACGTCGGGATGGAACAAGTGTGTCATACTGTTCAGTTCACAAAGTGTTAAGCGTAACCGAATGCGGCCATACAAAGTACACAAAGTGCAAGCTTTAGTTCCCGCGATCACGACCGCCGACGAGTTTTCTATCGTTGGTTATTAGACCAACAACAACGTGTGCCTGGTTCCATTGAGCACGTTATCTGGACGGACGAGTCGACATTTACCAGAAACGGCCTGTGGAACCGAAGAAATACACACGTGTATTCAGAGGTTAACCGCACGCTGTTCGACAAACCGGGCACCAAACCCGATGGTCGGTTAACGTATGGGCAGGTTTATTTAAGGATCGCATACTGGGACCAGTGTTTCTGCCACAGCGACTTAACGGACAGCGATACCTAAACTTTATAAATGAACAGTTGGTTGACATTTTGACGACCTATCGTTGGATGAATATCGCCGCACATGGTTCCAGCATGATGGTGCACCTCCACATGTCGTGAGGTTCGTCCGTGAGCGCCTTACCGAATTATTTGATGATCGCTGGATTGGCAGACTAGGACCACACGCTTGGCCACCCCGCTCACCAGATCTGACCCGTTAGACTTCTTTCTGTGGGGTATGTGAAAGAAAGGGTTTTAATCGTAGTGTGATAGTGCTGACGAAATGCGCCAAAGGATCGTGGATGTTTTCGACAAACTACGTGCGGACTATGTCAAAGACCACGATGATGCCCGCCTGCATGAGGAGACGCAACACCAGGCCCATCTGCCTCTAAATGAATGGAGCACAATTTGAGCCGCATCTCATAAGACCACGGAGGATTTAGAGCGGTAAGCTGTTTCATACCTAATTTTTTTAAATAACTTAGTACTGAACTGATCTGAATAGGTACATAACTGAATACATCAGAATAATAAACATACCTACACGATGAATAAAAACGCATGACTCTAATCTTGTTAACATTTCATTTAAGTATTTTTTTCATTAGCGGGGAATCGAACCAGTTATTTGGTTTATTTAACCTGTGAATTTGAATTAAAGTAGTTACGTGGGGACAAGCACAGTGGCAAAATAGTAGGTTAAGTAGATAAGTTAGGTATTTAGACAAGTGTTGTAAATTATTAGGTATTGTGGTACCATCGTTGTTGCGGGCCGCGCGAATTCGGCGTTCGCGCGTACATTGACCCCTAGTCAGCTAATTGTAATTCAGTAATTCCACTGCAGGTTTTATGTTTAAGTATTATCATGTTTTTTTAATGAAATTAACGTTTTATTTAACTATACTAACACGATGGAGCGTGAATAAATCTAATAAAACGTTGTGAAAAGATGATTTTTTCATCAAAATCGATTTTATATTTCACCCATCATCAAATATATAGTTAGTACTCTCGTCTGTCTTCGTTTTCGGGAGCGTTTCAAAAATACCCTGTATATTTGCGACGAATTGCTATCGATCTGTTTATTATATTTTCTTGTACTTTATGTTGTAACACACGCATATTTGCGTCATCCATCATGAGCTGGCATCTGAGGATGATCCTTCTTTCGCCTACATCAGAAGTGGGATAAAGTTCCTGTTATCGCCCACATATAATCTTCGAATAATGTAATGAAAGCTCTTGAATGGAAGTATGCTGTCGGCGTGGGGCGCTGTGGGCGGATTATTTACTGATGCTGCCGACTGACATTTGATGCGTGAGGGAAGTAAATTTGTCTTAAATATTGCCATGAAAAAATATTTTGTACCAACAAGTGGTAAACTTGTTAATTACTTCAGAGAAATGTCAGAAAGCCAGCTTATTTCAATTGACTAATCTGAGTCTATTTGGGTGATTAATGACCCTGTTAAGTTGTAAAGTAGCTTACTTCATTTTATTTTGTGTTTTGACTATGTCAACAGCCATACCTGTAGCCGTAGCTCAGAGTGGGTGCGGTGCGCGTGTGGTGTTGGTAGAGGTCTAGTTTAGTCGTCGTTGAGATGTTACGGTGATGAATGAAAATAGAGATGAATGCGAGAAAATAAAATGAAGTGTAGTATACATTTGTTGCGTAACGAACTGTTACGGTTTCCCAATGCTAGGGAAAACCCTTAATCATGGATAATAACTGATTACTTAGATTTCCTCTAAATAGTCTTGTCATCCCTTAAAGGCAGCTCTGCTTCCCGCTCCCGGAAACGAGTCAGTCTCTGCCCGACCGCTGAATCCCTAACACCTCTGTATCTTTCGACCCGGGCCAATTAAAATTTGTAACCAATTATATTTTTAAATAATACTATTTCCGTTGTGTAATAAAAGTGTTTTTTTTTTAAAACCTAGTTTATGAGATCCCGTATAACATTGGTGGCAGCTTAAGGGATTTAAAAGAAATAAGTAAATCCTCGGAACGCCTCAATTCAGTGAAAATTAAATAAAATAAATTCCATATCTACGTGTGATTGTGTCGGTAAAAAGTGCTAAATTCCGATCTCATCTCCGTGTCGCTGTATCTCTATTAAACACCGCTGTATCCTGCTGGCCTTATCAAACCCTCAAGCGCCTTGTTGGGCATACTCCGTAGACCTATCACTCACCTTGGGTGATCTCGCCTGGCTACGAAATGATTCGTGTTGCCGCCGTAGTTGCAGTGTTCCTGTAAGTACATTCATTCTACATCGAAGCTATTCGTGTTGTGAAAAAAGTGTCAGTGATTTAACTATAGGGTTCCATCGCATAATTTCAATTTAATTCAAAGTATTAAGAGTTTCAAAGAATGAGACTTAGTAACATTTAATTAATCATTCATTGTTCCATTGTATTATTTTTTATCGTTAAGTTCCGAGAATAGTGCAACATTCCATTCTAATCGCACCTGCACTCACGCGTTATCTTTGTTTTGACTAACTAGCTATGCCTAAGGAAGAGCCTATTACCATATCTAAAGAAACAAAAGAAATCGACATGAACTTTCTAAGTAAATTCATTAATAAATTTGATGGAAACCGCGAAAACTTAACGCGTTTTTAAATAATTGCAGAAATGCAATAAGCCTTGCGTCACCGTCTCAACAAGACATAATATTAAAATATATTTTAAGCCAACTCGAAGGCCGTGCCGAAAGTGCGTACTCCATTAAAGAGTTCGAGAGCTCGCAACAGTTAGAAGAATTTCTCAAAAACCAATTTGTCGAGAAAAAACATTACGCTGCACTACTCTCGGACCTCCAAGATTGTTGTCAAACTAATACTGAAACGGTCAACCAGTTCGCACTACGCGTAGAGACATGCCTATCAAAACTATTAACTGAAATCAATGTTTCAATACCCACGAAAAAGAAAGGTGAACTGACTGGCCGTGTCACTGCAATGCAAAACTTAGCATTGCATACATTTATAAGTGGCTTAAATCCTCGATTGTCAACGGTAGTCAGATGCCATGACCCGGAAACTTTAAATGAAGCCTTTGGCTTCGCTGTATCCGAATAAAAGATATTGCAGACCTCTTCTAAGCGTAATCCTTCGGCAATTAATACCAGTTCACCTAATCAAGGACGTTGGCCTCAACGTCAATCCCAACAAATTCGAAACCCTACACAGCGAGGCTACTCAAACAATACCAACAGTCAAAGGCCGTCTACTGTAGGTCCTCTAGTGTTCCGTTATTGTAACAACATGGGCCACACTATCGAGGGTTGTAGGAAACGGGAATTCAATAATAACCGCTTCAGAGACCAAAATAATCAAAGACTATCGCCAAGACGCTATCAAAACAATCAAACGATGATTTTAACGCATAATGGGCTCACGGCGGTGTCTCGTGAGACCCAAGCATCGAATTCCAAAACATTACTATATCAAAGGCACCAATACTACATCCACTGTATCCTCTGTATCCCCTAACGATAGGGCCACGCGAATTAACCGCTATACTACATCCACTGTATCCTCTGTATCCCCTAACGATAGAGGCACGCGAATTAACCGCAATACTACATCCACTGTATCCTCTGTATCCCCTAACGATAGGGACACGCGAATTAACCGCAATACTACATCCTCTGTATCCTCTGTATCCCCTAATAGTAGGGACTTGCGAATTAAAAGAAATACTATATCCGCTGTATCCTCTGTATCTTTATGATAGGGAATCGCGAAATAAACGCAACACTATATCCACTGTATCCTCTGTATCCACTGTATCCTCTGCATCCACAGTATCCTCTACATCCCCTGTATCCTTTACACCCACTGTATCCTCTGCATCCTCTGTTCCCGCTGTATCCTCTGTACTCACTAACAATAAGGATTCTCGACCTAGTCGCACCGCTGTATCCTCTGTATCCACCAGCCTCACCAAACGTAAAATCAATCATTCCATATATGCTAAACCTACCTTAGACTCAAATGTTCCTCGTCCCATTCCTGAAACCAGAATTTATGAAATTAACATTGGTCCATTCAAGAAACGTTTACCTCATATCCTTGTGTATTCCTCAGTGTCGGACACTACCTTATCTCTCCTTGTAGACTCTGGCGCAACTATTAGCCTACTGAAACGATCTTCTATACAAAAACCAGTTGACATCGCAACAGAAGTAATATTTCTGAAAGGTATTGACCCCATTGATCAAGCTTCAACTACAATGGGCCATTTTCCACTTAAGATAAAAATAAATGATAAAAATAGTATCACACATAGATTCCATATAATACCCCAAATAAACTTACTTTATGATGGTATAGTTGGCACTGATATGCTAATCGCTTTTGGCTGCACAATCGACTACACTCATGAAACTTTGAAAATAGGTGGAAATGAAATAAAATTACATTTCAATGAACCTACTTATGTTATTCCTTCCAGTGCTGAAACCATCATAGAATGCTCTATCTCCAACCCTGAAGTAAAAGAAGGACTCGTACTAGACCAATATTATCATGAAGATATACTAATCGCTAATTGCTTAGTCGCAGTCAAAGAAAACAAAAGAATTAACTTATCAGTAATCCATACTTGAAACTCCTATAACCCTGTAGTCAAATCTAGATATTATAGTAATTCCTTAATTTCTTTAACCAAACCTTTGATCCAGTAAACACTCACACAGTTTGTCATTTAAAAGCACAAACTCTACCTCCGAACACAAGAAGTATTAAACCTCCTTAGAGTCTCCCACCAATCCTGAAGAGGCAAACGCTCTCACGATGTTTGCTCTGAATATTCGGATATATTCTTTATTCCTGGCGATAAACTTTCTCACACAAATGCCCTTAAGCATAACAAAAACTAGCGATCAAAATCCCATAAATGTAAAATCTATTAGTTCCCAAAGGTACACAAGTAAACAAGAAGTTAAAAACAAATTGACCAAATACTGACCAGGGAATTATAAAACATTCAGAGTCTCCATGGTCTTAACCAATTAGGATTGTCCAAAAAATTGACGCATTCGGACAACAAAATGGCGTATAGTTATCAACTATCGGAAACTAAACGACGTCACTGTTGGTGACAGCTACCCTATACCGCAAATATCCGAAATTTTAGATCAGCTGGGACAGAGCAAATACTTCTCAACCTTGATCTTGCGTCAGGATTTTATCAGATTTTGATCAATGAGGAAGACGCTTCTAAAACGGCCTTTAGTGTACCATAAGGATACTACCAATTTACAAGGATGCCATTTGGTTTAAAAACGCGCTTGCTGCTTTCCAACGATTAATGAATACTGCCTGCAGGCCTCCAAGGCATACGGTGTTTTGTTTACCTGATTTGAATTCTCACATTGATAACCTTTCGTCAGCATTCCAAAGGCTTCGAAATTACAATTTAAAACTTCAACCTGACAAGTGCGAGTTTCTCCGACGTGAAGTCGCATATCTTGGCCATCAAATAACTAAAGATGGTGTAAAACCTAACCCTGAAAAGGTAAAAGCAGTAACTCAATTTCCTACTCCCAAATCCCTGAAGGACATTAAATCCTTCCTCGGTCTTGTATCCTATTATAGCCTAATTGCCGACTTCTCAAAATTGCTAAACCTTTAACTCAACTTCTAAAAGGATGTCTCTTTCTATGGAAAACCAACAACAAGTTGCCTTCGACGAACTCAAACACAAACTTACCTCTGCTCCCATCCTCATTTATCCAGATTTTTCCATCCCTTTCATCCTAATATGTGATGCCTCTAATTATGCTATCGGTGCTGTACTCAGTCAAGGTCCAATTGGCAAGGATAGGCCAATAGCCTTTGCCTCTCGGACCCTCAACAAAAGCGAATGTAACTACAATACCACTGAAAAATAACTCCTTGCTATTTTGTTCGGTTGTAAAACCTTTCGCCCATATCTCTATGGACGAAAATTCAAGATCATTACTGACTAAAGTGGTTGTTTAGTCATAAAGATCCTAGTAGCAAGTTACAAAGATGGCGCCTAAAACTAATGGAATACGAGTATGAGATCGAGTACCAGAAAGGAAAACTTAATGCCGCTGCTGACGCCCTATCCCGATATCCTGTAAACCCAGTTCAACCATCAGACTCTGATCCTATTCCATCCAATTCTAATCAAAATGAAGATAATTCACACCTCACTTCAGCCCTCTTACTCTTGACGATCTTGATATCCAACTACCCCCTTATTCCTTAGACCTTGACGATAAACTACCTTCTGTAGACCTCTTGGAAAACGATGATTTACTACCAGGTATCAACGATCCTCCTACACCGACCACGTCTAACAAATCCCCAGATCTCATACCAAATCCTTCTCGTGACGATAATTATAGCAAATTTCTAAAAACAATGAGCAACAAAGACTTTAATAGTAACGCTAACATCCTAGAACATAACGAAAGCATCCTGAAAACTAACTGCAAGATCATTTTCATACCCACCTCCATCGATCTCGATGACTCCAACCTTCACGTAGAAGAAATTCTAAGTAACCTCGAATACTCTAAAGAACTCTTAGATAGGGAAATAACTTTTACTCCTTCATCTCATTCGATCACAAGGGAAAAACAATATATTTCCTATTCACCAAAGTATACAACTTTCATAACAGCTCTTATGAAGACATTTATAAAAGCCTACTAAATCTTCGATGCGATATATTACGTAATGCCACTGATTCCAACCTAAATTTAGCCATTACTGATTTCCAACATCCTTTCGACAAACACATCTGGACGAAAATATACAACATGTTCTGCTGTATCTTTAACAATACTCAAATATCAGTTTATATTTATCACAATACTATAATTTACCCTTCACCCTCCGAGATACCTAGAATACTCCGCGAAAACTACGACATTCCAGTTGCCAGACATTTAGGATTTACGCGAATGTATAATCGAGTAAAAGAGAGGTATTTCTGGAAAAATATGCGGACAGATATCGAAACATACGTAAAGAATTGCTCCCAATGTCAAAGTAATAAAGCCCTAAGAAAAATTAATAAATCACCTATGCAACCAGGCATAGGTGATTACTATGAACTAACTACGCCTTCCACCAAGCCATTCGAACGAATCAGCGTCGACCTTGTAGGACCCCTTCCAGAAGCTGGACTTAATAAACTCAAATTTATTGTTACGTTGCAGGACGACCTCACCAAATATTCCCTCGCTTACCCTATCGCTAATGCGACTGCAGAAGAGACATGTGAATGTCTAGTGCACTTTATTTCTGTTTTCGGCATCCCGAAGTCTATTTTAACCGATCAAGGCACAAACTTCACCGCAGACCCATTTAAAAGAACCTGCAACTTCCTGAAAATTAAACAAATCTGGTCTTTTCCATACCATCCTCAAACGCAAGGTGAACTTGAGCGCAGTCACCCACACTTAAGGAATATCTAAAATCTTATCTCAACGAAAATCATTCTGATTGGCATAAGTATGTTTATACCGCCATGTTGGCATATAACACCTCTATTCCACTACTAATTTTACACCATACGAACTCCTTTTCGGTCAGAAGCTTTTATCCGGACCCGTCTACGAATTACAATTGTACTTACATATTCAGAATATCTCAAATCCCTACACCATCGTCTAAAACTTTCACGTGAAAAAGCCTTAGAAAACATACAAAGATCTAAGGAAAGATCTAAACAGTATTACGACACCCGTTCACGGCCCGTTCAGTATAAAGTCGGAGATTACGTATATCTTAAGAATCATGTGGGTCTGCGCAAAGCCCTTTCGCCTATTTGGAAAGGACCGTATAAGGTTGTAAAAATCAATGGCAGAAACACCTTGACATTACTAATAAGTAGACGTCATGTGACACATCACTATGACGAAGTTAAATTAGCTCCTAGATCTGAAACGTAACCTTAGTTACATACATAATACTAATTTTAATTATATTGTATTACAGTAATTCCGCGCTGAGTCAAGAATTCACCACGTCCTTGACGAACAGTCCTGGTATCTACTTCGACCCTTTAGGTTCCTTAAGTTTAGTTGATAGTTATCTTAGTGTAGTTATTCCGTATGATGTATCCTTTATTAGTCCACTTATTCTAAATCTGCGACTTGTCCTTGGTAAATCCAAACAAGTATGTAATGATGGCAAAGTCTTTGATCGTTTGGAATGTAGTAATCTCTTTGAACCGTTTAACACCCGTTATAATGATATAGCCCACGACAACGAAGCCATCTTTCATCTCACGTCTCGCCAGTCGAGAAGGTCTGCACTTCTAGGATTCGTAGGCACTGCATCAAAAAGTTGTTTACACAATGAATGAAGACGATGCCAATCGATACGACAACGCCATTGCAGAGGTAGAAACAGACCAAAATAAATTAGCCCTCCTGATGAAGGAAAATATATTAGTCACTACTTCTTCGCTCAGATCTTTTAACAAAACTCTGTATAAAATTAAACAAAATGAAAACCACCTGAAAAATGCAATTGATGGACTGTCCCAAGACATCCTAAATCTGAAATACGTTTCAAGAGAACTAGGTATTAGATCTCGTATGCGGGAATTAACTTCCCTGATAGAAAATAGTCTCCTAGCCTTGTCCTTCAAAGTTGAGGATATAATTAATGCTATCATGTTTAGTAAATCTAATATCCTGTATCTTACTACCCCAACACCTAAAGAACTTTACATGGAATTGGTCGGAAACTACATATTCTTACCCGAACCTAAACAACTCCCAGTTCCTTTAAATCTCGATAACATGCAGACTACTTTAAATGTATCAGAAATATCTAGTTAATTCAAAAAAGAAAAAGTAGTGTTTGCAGTAAATATCCCTCTCATTAACTCTATACACATAAACATATATCATAACTTACCTTCACTGGTCCCTCATGATAAAAACAATCCAGAGTCATATTCGACCATCATTCCATCCTCCAAATATATTGGTATAAGCAGAGATAGATCAATGTATTGTAAGTTAGATAACCTAGATTATTGTAAAGTAATAAAAAATTGATCATTACCTTTGTAAAACACCAATAATGTATTCCTCTTCCGCGATGCCCTCCTGTAAAGCCGAAATTATTACAAAAGTACTTACCTCAACCTTCGATTTGTGAAACCAAATTTATTCATGGTCACGTTAGCATCTGGCAACCACTACGCTTTAATAGATGGTTATTTGTAATGTCTGAAAAACTAAAATAAATATTGAATATAATAACTCCCAAGTTACTGAAATAGAATTTAGTGGAAATGGTATATCGTACTTACTTCCTGAAGGTGTCGCCTACTGTAAAGACACTGTTTAACACCGCATGAAAATCGTGAAATTCAACTGAAAATTATTGTACCTAATTTTAATATTTTAAATGATTCCTGTTGTAATATTGTAGCGTATAATAACATTGTATCAAACTTACCTGTAGTTAATCTTAAGAATGTTAACTTAGATTCCTTAGCTTATGATGATCCTGGATGAATTTGGATGAAAAGCCTTAACAGTATAATTGAAAAACCACATATTGTTTTATATCAAAAATATTATTCAGGTATCACAATTGTTATTATAATTTTATTATGTGCTTTATTATTTATAAGATGTATGAAACTGGATATGATACAAAGAAAATAATGAAATCTAGGAAAATAAAACTCCGAAAATAAATAAATAAGGACATTGAATAAGATGACATTAACCCTCAAACAACACGGGACCTTCTCTGCGAATCGGCTGATTTAAATGTCATTTACTTTAACACAAACTCCACTTTTACGGGTGTAGTTTACTCTAAATCGGGGGCTGTTACGGTTTCCAATGCTAAGGAAAACCCTTAATCGGGGCAGCTCTGCTTCCTGCTTCCGGAAACGAGTCAGTCTCTGCCCGACCGCTGATTCCTAACACCTCTGTATCATCGCGTGTCTGCCAGTTTCGACTCAGGCCAATTAAAATTTGTAACCAATTCCATTTCTAAATAATACTATTTCCGTTGTGTAATAAAAGTGTTTTTTTAAAACCTAGTTTACGAGGTCCCGTATAACATAACGATTAAAAGGTTATATCTTGGACATTTTATTTTGTGATAAAAGTAAAGTTTCGTTTGAATTGATCTAGTTGAAGTAGAATTAAGTATTGAATAAGTTGCCGGAGTTATTTCCAAGTGTTCATACTCTTAGTCACTTGCTACTACTGGATTTGTTATCTCAGTCTTATGTTCATGCGTAATATGATTTACATGGGGTACATTTTAAAATTGAAATGTTTAGCGGTGTGCCGAAATGTTTAACTTTAACATGCTACGAATTGAGAGAATGAGTGGCCTTTTGTGTTCTAATGTGTTGATGAGTGTAGTTTTGCTCTGAATATTGTGTGGTCGACAGAATTGCTTGAGAGAAAGGTGCCGTCCGGTCCATGCGTGGTCGAAGGACGCACGCTTTCTATTATTGTAGGATTGAGGATGTTAGTATATCTACAATAGGGCATGTGTTGTTACAATACAATAGGGCGCGTATATCCTCTATCGATGCCAATAGTGCCGTGCAAGCTGTACAAAAAGCAGTGTGTCTGTATGTGCTTAGTGGAAAGAGCCAGTTGTCCGGTTCATGTTGTCATATGAAATGATGGCTGGTCAAAGGCCGCCATTGCTAGTGTTAGTTTGCATGAGGTCAAACATATTCGCCTAGGGTATGTTGTAAATGTCCAAAGATAAGGGCAGTGTACCTATCCATGCCAGGATAGACGAGCGGAAGAAGTGGTGATTAATAGTGTTTGTTACAGAAATTCATGAAAATACACGCCCGAGGACGTTCATATGTCAGGATTGGCCATATAGGCACGTCTATAAAATACTGGCTAGATTGAGAGTAAATGTTTTACTCTATTGTCCATCCATACATTCAAACTGGAGCCTTTCATTTAAGTTTTTTTCTATTAATTAATAATAAGTGTTATATATATACCTTTTTGGATAGCTGGAAAAACGTAAATATGTATAAATACATCTGCAGCATAGCTATCATTGAATTTTCTTTTATATTCCTGAAAGAAAAAAATACTTTTTACGAATTTATTCCTTTTTCTAACCTTCAATCTACGAGTAGGACCCAATTTGTTTAACTACTTGCAATGTTGGTGTTGAGAATAATAAAAGAACTTATATACTACAAAAAAATTGAAAAATCAAATAAAGTAGAGGCACTAATTACAAAATAAAAGGACAATAGACAAATAATTCGTCTATTTTTAGGAAAAAACTAAAGTCCTGTATTAAAAACGGTTCAGTTTGGGGTTTATGTAATCAAAAAAATTAAGTTTTTGTGTAATCAAAGCGTAATATTGCGTTCTTTCACACTGGGAAAAAAAAAATTACTTTTGAATTTGAGTTTAAAGTTAGGTTTTGTTTAAATTTTTGCTTTTACTGCCTTGTTTGTTGTGTTAAGTAAGAATTTTTACTGCAAATAAACTGAGTATGATAGATCTAAATGCCACTCACGTTGCTGGGGCTGATACTTTAATTATAACTGGGCACACCTATAAACATGTTGCCCAAACATTACGAGTATCAAAATTTGTGGTACACCGAGTTGTCAAGAGGTATCAAATAGTAGAGGCAGACCAAATAGTATTCGAGACTCGCAGGACAGGGTCTTAAATGGAAAACTGTAGTCAGAGATGACCGGTTCATCATTATCAGCGTGCTTAGAAACCGGACCTTAACTTCTTCTGTGGTAAGAACGAAGCTCCAAGAAGTTCGAGGGTTACAGTTCTAAAACTATGAAAAAGGAACTGAAATTGGCCGGAATAAATTCACACTTGCTTGAGTAGCTCGGGTTAATTTTGCTCGCAATCATGAAAATTGGAATGACGAAGCTTGGAGTCAAGTTCTATTCACAGATGAGTTCAGATTTTGCCTGAAGTCAGATGATGGAAGGATTAAAGTATGGAAACGGCCAGGAGAGATGTACGCTCAGTGCAAGATCATTGGAAGAGAGGCATATGGTGGAAAGTCAATTATGGTATGGGGAGGTATTTGTATGAGGGCACGTACAGAACTCCATGTCATTGAGAATGGATCACTAACAGTGGCATGATATGTAACTGAGATTTTGGAATAAATTGTAGTGCCGTTTGCCTGTTTTATAGGAGATTTTTACTGCAGTCGTAGTTGTCGAATACCGTCGAGACGTTGAAATCAATGTTATGGGGTGGCCAGCGCGTGAAACACTAACGCTCCGGAAAGTCTGCAGTTTGTGATCATATCCTAGACGGCCCCTGCCATTACATCAGATATGATATACCACAAACCCTCGCGAAAGAACATCGATTCCTATCAAGGATGATGCGTGAGGCTATTGAAATTAAAAAACCTCCTAATTTCAATAGGGAAGGAGGTTGGTTACTACCACCTGCTTGAGATCCTGTAATTAATAAAATTAAAACTAAACCCAAGCATACTACTACATACACAAGACTTCAAGACAAAAAAAAAACAATTCTGCGTAGATCGGAGCTAAAGTAATAATTAAAAAGCTGAAGGTACTCCGGGCTAAATTTGACATCAGGACGTCAATCACCTCAGTACCCCGTGACCATGGCTGCTGCAAAGCACCCGATACGTCGGTAATTAAAAATAAGTAAAATTAAATGCGAAAAAATCCGTAAAAGTAGTTTAATTCAATGGTTTTTTTGACTGAACTACTTGCCCAAAAATAACTTTTATAAATCTGAAAGTGATCTACGTGCACGAAGTAGCGGGTAAAAGCTAGTAAATAAATAAAATAAAAACTGTTATCAGCGCAGACTTTAAATAAGTCATTACTGTAATTATTTAAATTCAATAAGTAACTCATGAAAACCCCTACACCGACTCATACGTACTTCAGCTTTTGCTGGCTGGATTTCAGTACAATTATGAAAAAAAATTGTCAAAATTTTTCAACTACGTATATTTAACTTATTTTATTTTGTTATTTAGAGGCCAATTCTGGCTTACAAATTCCAACAAAAAGATCAGTAAATATATAAGACAGTTATTGTAATAATTATTTTTTGATTTCAGACATAATACTCATTTATAAAGGAAAATATTTCTGCTGCGTCGTTGTCAACTGTAAAAGCATAACAAACTACATACAATTTTTATCAATATAGAATAAATCCAGGGAAGTAATGTGATAATATTTGATTTATAGAGTAAAGTGCTCTTATTAAGGCCGCAAATGATTGTTTCAGGGAAAAATGCAGGGTACAGCACATTTCAAGTCAATATGAAGTTATGTAATATAAAGACTTTTGAGTACTGTAGAGATCTGTTTAGATTTGTTACATTCACAGCCGGATTTCCTACAGTGTCAAAATTGTACCGACGGTAGGCTGTTTAGAGGTAAAAGGGGATTAAATATACATATCAAATGATGCCATAGTAAAAGTATTTCGGCTTCACAACCTACCGTAGAAATTCATAACTCTATTAGTAATTCCTCTAATGACACAAATTTTTCCCTTTTTTCGGAGCAAATTTACAATTATCATCGTAATGTACCAGTGGTTAAAAGAATTCCTAGAGATGCGAGGATGCAGCTTGCTAAAGCATTGTCATGCACTATTCAAAATTGTTTCACTAATAGTGAAAAGAGTTGGCAAAAATTATTTACTTTCGCTTATTCCCATTTTCATTTTGATAAAACAATAAATAAATCAAATACGTCTCAACTAAAAAAGACATATTTTCGAAATTTAGATTACCCAATTAATACTCATTTATCTCGACCACGACCTAAATTTGATTTAAAAAAAGTAGTTGAGTCGAAAGTAATGGATGGCGACTTAAAAAATGCATCCCGTATTTTATTCACAGACGACATCCTGGCTCCTCGTAATGTCGAAACTCTTGAAAGCCTTCGTCAGAAGCATCCTTCTCAGAGTTTACCGCTGCCTCCCAAGACTTCTATGCAACCTTTACGAATTACTGAAAAAGACACTTTAGAAGCAATTTTGTCATTTTGGAATGGATCTGCTGGCGGCATTGACGGAATTACGATCTTAAAGATCTTGTAAGCGCTTCAGCCGGTGACGACGGCGGAGTACTTCTTAATGACATTACAAAACTATGTAACTTTATGCTTTCTGGTAATATTAATCCAAATTTCATTCCATTCCTATATGAGGCAAGATTATGTGCCTTCAAAAAAAAGGATAACGGTATCCGTCCTATTGCCGTTGGTTCCACTTTTCAACGCTTAACTTCAAAATTAGCTTGCAGGCACATAATCTCTAAAACCTTAAGACAACATTTCAGCCTACTAGGCTTTGGCATTAGAAGTGGCTGTGAGGCGACGGTACATACAGTACATCAGTGCGTACATTTTAACAAACTCTGAAGCAGATGTTCTTGTGAAGGTTGACCTAAGGAATGCTTTTAACTCTATCGATAGGGTAACCCTGCTGAAAGTGGCGAACAATACCCCGAAATTTATCACTACGTTTGGCAATGTTACAGTCAAAATACTAACTTGTTTTACGAAAACATGTTATCGATTCTGCAGTTGGTGTTCAGCAGGGTGACCCACTAGGTCCAGCACTTTTCAGTTTGAATTCAACCCATTATTTCAAATTTGAAATCCAAGCTGTATGTCTAGTACCTGGACGACGGTACACTGGGAGGTAGAGCAGATAACGTCCTCAGTGATCTTACTCATATTTTTCGAAATTTTAAAAATATTGGTCTTGAACTAAATAGCAATAAATGAAATATTTTTTCCAACAATTTATCTACTTCTCACAGAGACACTTGAATTCAAAATTTCAACCATATTTCTCCAGGAATAAAAACTGTAAGTACGGAATCACTATACCTGCTAGGTGCCCGTTGTTTTCGATAGTATTACCTGTTTTAAAACAAAATTTGATCAGTTTTTAAACCACGTTGATAAATTGTATAAATTAAGCTCCCACATTGCGCTTACTATTTTAAAATATTATCTCCTTGTACCTAGATTTACATACTTACTCCGCTCGAGTCCAGTCTGGAAATGTTCGGATATTTTAAAAGATATTGATAATAATCTTAAAATAGCTATAGAAAAAATTCTAAATTTAACTTTAAATACAACCCTGGACTCAAGCTACTTTACCTATAACATTTGGTGGTATTGGTGTGAGAAATTTTCTAGCGTTGCATTGCCTGCTTTCCTTGCTTCCGTGCATAGTGTCAGTAATTTGTGTAACATAATTTTAAATAATAAAGTAGACCTGTGCTTTGCTACGGAGGCAGGGTAGACATGGAAAGCGCTCTGTCCCGGAGAAAATGTTCCACTGGAAGTTAACCAACAAAAACAGTGGGATATTCCGTTGGTACAGAGGGTGCAAAAGATTTTTTCATAATTTCCATAGTGACCAAGATAAGACACGCCTTCTAGCTGTTTCGACTAAGGAATCTAGTCACTGGTTACACTTTACCATCAAGTAATCTCGGCACATTACTTGATGGGGAAAGCTTGCGTTTGCGGTTTTGATTTTCAACCTCATCAGTGCCTCTGTGGTAGCAGCGTCGACAAGTTTGGGCTCCATGGACTTTCTTGTAAGAAAAGTGCTGGTAGGTTTTCACGGCACGGTTCTTTGAACGATGTCAAAAGGGCTCTTGTCTCTATAAATGTTCCCTCGGTTTTAGAGCCTCGTGGAATATTTAGAGGCGATGGCAGGAGACCCGACGGTATGACATTGGTCCCTTGGGAGAGAGGTAAAGCCCTAGTGTGGGATGCTACTTGCGTAGACACTTTGGCGGCCTCTCATCTCAGGTACCTCGTTTAGAGCCGGGGTGGCATCAGAGGCAGCAGAACTGAGTAAGTGGCGCAAATATGACTGTCTGTGAGATGAATATATGTTATCAATATAATAGCTAATTATATTGCTATTTAACATAATAAAATTTAAATAATGGAAAACTAAAAGCTTATGAAATGTGTTCCAAAGCTTGCTTCAGGAGGAATAAGGGAGGAGTACTCTCCCGTGGACGCCAAAGGATGGCTGTGCTATGGAGTGGTGAAATGTGACCATATTTTTTTTGTTTCTATGAAACTATAATTTTATATATTTTTGTTTAATTTAGCAAAATAATAATCTTAAATACATATATTTTTGTCAAATATAACACGTATTTACAGTATTTAGAACGAGGTTTACACAACAATGTTACGTGTCTTAATTTACTACATAATGCATACTCGAGGGAACAGGTGTGGAAGAAACTAGATAACGTTTCAAAATTAACAAACATGCTCTGCGATAATCTAAAAATAAATACCGTTCCAACCACTAATTAAAATAATACAAAACGATTAATTCCATATGGTGGCTTTAAATTGTAATGATGATAGGTATTAGTTATTTTAAAAATCAATAAAAATTATTTCTTTTCTTTTTTTCACCTAAAATATAATTTTTACTAGGCAGTAGGACTGCTTTTCTGCCAAGGAGTCCGTCTGGGTAGGTACGACCCTCTTACCTATTTCTGCCGCCAAATAACAACGCTTGCACTTCAGTGTTATGGCCTGAAGTGTATAGAGAGACAATATAATTACAGGCTGTGAAGTATTCCATGTTAGTTCACAGAAGTGGCAACGCATCTAGCCTACAGTTTTAAAAAAGTATATAATTTATATAATCAAATTGTGTACACTTCTTTTCAATGAGGATCGATGTAGCTTTAAGCATCTTGTAGAATTTTCATTAATCTATATAATATATAAAAGGCAAACCTGACTGACACATCTATCAACGCACACCCGAAACTAATGAACGGATTTCGCTGAAATTTGGCATACAGACAGTTGTAATGACGTAGGCATACGCTAAGAAAGGATTTTTGAAAATTCGCCCCCTAAGGGGGTGAAAAAATTTGTATGGAAGTCCGTCATTTTTAGAGCTAGAGCTGTTTTTAGGTTAACGATTAGAAATAAACAATTACGTGTCCTAGGGTTTTTGAAAAATGAACCCCTAAGGGGGTGAAAAAGGGGTTGAAAGTTTGTATGGGAAACAAGATTAGTTAAACTATTTTATTTGAAACTTCACAGGTACTCCTATCAATAAATGAGTAAACAAGTGTTTCAGGCTCTTACAGAATTCAACCCCTAAAGGTGACAAATTCTGAAAATCAACATGGGTATCGTTTTTATGGTTTATCGGTTCGCTGATTACGAAAACAACAACTGTTTCAAAATCAACGTAGCAGACGGAAATACCTACCATCATACCCTGTGAAGGTGCGATGTGGTTGAAATGTCAATATGGGTGTCGTTTATAGTTTTGGGACGTTAATTACGAAAATGGCATCGATTATGGTTTGAAACCAACATGCATGGAAGGATGGATGGATGTATGTTTGTATGTAAAAATCATCATGAGTTGGGTGATTTGGGTGTCATTTTTAAGGTTTTCAGGTCGTAAATAACGTAAATGATATTGATAAATATTTTAAACTTAATTTATTAGAATAGAATAGAATATACTTTTATTGCACAAAAACATAAAACAAAATAGACAAGAAGATTTGTACAAAAAATTTGCACAAAATTACACCTGAACAAAAAAAAAACTAATTTAAAAATTAAAAAACAATGAAAATAAACAACCAAACCAAATATATTTTTTTACAAATTAATAAAATGGCAAAACCAAAAATACTTAGGTACCTACCTATTTTGTATTGATCTTCAAGTTCCAATCCCTACCAATAGATGGCGTTGGTATCGTTTTAGAACGCGGTAACGTTGTGTTTTTTCGAACTAATATAAAGTGAATGGTGAATGAGCGCTTCAACCTGTACCACATACGGTACCTATTCACTGTTAACGGATATTTGACTAGACTTCGACTTTGTTTGCTTGCTTACGGTTTAAGATTTGCTTCGTGTTTCGGATTAGTTGCTTGATTTTGTCTTTCTTACAACCACTGTTCAAACTTGGAATTCGATTTGCTTTGTGATTAGGCATTGTTGATAGAAGTATTCTTTCTCACTGAAAAAATGACTACAGAAGCTCTTAATATTAAAGGAAAAATGGAAGAACGTGACGGCGCCTGTTTGTTTCGTGCTCTTTCATTTTTAATGTACGGAACCCAAGAAAATGCGATGGTGGTGCATTCACAAATTGTTAGATTTGTGGTAAATGATTGGCCTAGGTATTCAGTTATTACCCACGACAGAAATGGCGATAATTATTCAACAGCAAATGAATATTCAGCCGATATGTTAAAAAATGAAACTTACGGTGGACTTTGTGAATTGGTAGTTGCAGGATTAATATTTCCGTTTCGGTTTTAAGTGTATCGAAACAGTCTGCTCTACAGAGTACGGAACAGATATCTGTCCAGAAAGGCGATTACGATTTAGCCATGATTTATCTAATGGACATTTTGACGCCTATCTGCCTATTGTTGCGAAGAAAATTACACAGCGTCGCATGGAGGTACCTGTCGAAGAGCGTGATCCTTTTTCAGAGCTTGACCATTTAACTGTTACATCTTTTGTAAACAGTGAAATATCATCTACAACCAGCGGGAAAGATCAATCTGTATCATCGATATTAAAATATGAAAAAAAGAAAAATAAACGAAGGTCGAGATTTACTAATTACACAAGAAAAAGTCAATTAAAAAGTGCACAAGAAAGATATAGGCAGAACAAGCCAGATTCAAATCGTAAAGCTGTGTCCGCTTATCAGAAAAAAAATACCGATGTACACAGGCAAGCTGTTGCAAATTACCAAACTGCGAATCCACAAGTGCATAGAGCAATTCAGTCACGGTATGAGGAAAACATTACACTGCGTTTATGGAAAAACAAGGTCCATTCCGCTATGGAGTATGACCTAATATTGCTTAAGAACTAACAGCAGTGTAGCCTGGGGTTCTATGCCATACAAGTGTCAGTGGTGTAATGCGCTGAAATGGAAGGATGAGACACCTGGTATGTGTTGCAGCGCTGGAAAAGTGCAACTTGATCGGTTGCAACAACTGCCTGAACCACATTTTAGTTTGAGTAATGATCTACACCCAGATCATGAACATTTTATGGGTAATATTCGTAAATATAATGCCTGTTTCAGATGACTTCCTTTGTTGGTAAACAGGTAACAGCAGATGGTTTTCACCGACTTTTTAAAGTACAAGTCTACCATTTAATTGGAAGTATATTACCAGAAGCCGAACATGACGCTCAGTACCTTCAAATATATTTTGTAGGTGAAGATGATCGAAAAGTAAAGTTTCGATGTTCTAAATTTACTAACTTAAAGCCAAATTTAATCAAAAATTGCAGAATATGCTGCATCAAGTGAACCCGTATTTAAAAGATCTGAAAAGTGCCATTGATAAAGCCCTCCTTCAAGTCACACAAATTTGTCATACATGTTGATAAAAACCACCAGAAGAACATTGAGGTAGGTACAATGCACCAACTACAAATGAAGTGGCTTTAGTGTTAGTAGATCAACAATTTGATCGAAGGGACATCATCCTCGAGAGCCGAAGCAATTCACTTCAGCGTATTAGTGAGATACATCGAGCATATGATGCGCTACAGTATCCATTGATGGTTTGATGGGTATTCAATCAACATACCACAACGCGAACCCACAATTAAGTTGCCGCTTAGTAAAATTGTCTCTTCTGCAAGTTTCTATTCATTTAGAATAATGATTAAAGAAGGAGAAGATAACTATTTAGTCAACTATCGTGCCCTTTTTAGTCAATATTTGGTGGATGAATACGCCAAAATGGAAACAGAGAGATTAAATTATATCAAAATAATCAAGTCAAATTACGTACTTCAAGGACAACAATCTCAAGATAGACACGATATAATTTCGAGGGTGTTTCGACTAATGGTGAAAAAGATCATGAACTTATTGTCAAAGGAAAAATATTTGGTGAAGTGCGATGCTATATGTACTCAACGGAATGGCAAAGAGGTCTTCCACATATTCATATTCTTTTATGGCTCCTAAACGTATTACTCGGATCAAATCGACAATATAATTTGTGCTGAAATACCGGATCCCAAACGTGACCCAGAGCTTCACGAAATTGTTAAATGTAATATGATACATGGTCCACGTTGAACTTTAAATCGAAAGTCACCATGTATGAAAGATAACATGTGCAGTAAACGATACCCCAGGGCTCTCATAAGGAAACTCAAACTGGTGAAGACGGTTATCCGCAGTTCAAGAGACGTTTACTAGATGAAGGTGGGTTCTCTGTTGTTATCAAAGGCACCACCATAGATAATCGCTGGGTAGTCCTTATAATCCAGTATTATTAAAACATTTAACGCTCACTTAAATGTGGAATATTGTCATTCAGTGAAATCAATAACATACGTCTGTAAATACGTAAATAAAGGTTCAGACCAGGCATCGTTTGCTTTAGAGAATGAGAATGATGAAGTTAAAACCTACACAGTGGAAGATATATAAGTTCATCAGAGGCAGTATGGCGAATCCTTGAATTTCCCATTCATGAGCGTTTCCTCCGTAGTCCACCTCGCTGTTCATTTGGAAAATGGGCAAAGGTTTATTTTAATGAGCAAAATCTGAGTGAAAGAGTGAATAGTCCTACAGCAACCACTTCCTTTTCGATTGTGTAAAGTGAATAACTTTGCAAAACATTGCTCTACGATTTGATTGTTACGAGCTTGGAGTTCGAGACAATTAAACACTGCCGAGTGAATTACCAAAATTGACACTTTAATTACACAACACTAATTATAACTTTAAACCACACTAATAACAAAACACAATTTTACTACAGATCGCTTAAGTTCGCATTTGTATCGCTTCGAAGTCTTCGCTGGTATCGCCAATTCAATACTGACTCGATCGTGGTCTATACCGGCCTTATATAGCGCCTCAGATACTTTCCAGAAACTTGTACTGTAGAAACATCTAGAATGTTCGAGTACATATCGGTCCCGAAATTTCTAGAAGGATCTTGACTTTCCTAGATTTGCTACTCGATACTAGAGGGCGCTAGTGGTAACTAGTATTGCCATGTACAAGACATTAATAGTGGCGCGTAACACTACGTTTGGGGTTAAAGAAAGTTCCAAAGGAGAAAGAGAGGAGCAAACGTTGAAGGCTGGCCAGGGGCCAACAAAGAGCACGTTCTGGGCAGGGTTTATACTGTGCATTCGAACAATACAGAAATGCTATCACCTTCGCATGCTTCTTCATGAGATCCGGGGTCCAATTCCGTTTGAAGCGTTAAAAACTGTAGATGGTCATGTATATTCCGCTTTCCAATCAGCGTGAAAAACCCTCGGCTTGCTTGAAGATGATCAGCATTTGTTCGCAGCAATGGAAGAGGCAACATTTTGCCAATCACCGCAAATGATTCGGAATCTTTTTACGATTATTTTAGTGTTCTGCCAAGTATCAGATCCTTTAAGCTTTTGGGAGAAATTCAAAGAATACCTATCTGAAGATTTTAAAGGCAATTAGAAAGACAGGGAGATGTGGATGTAGAGCACATAGCAGATGTATTTAACAAATGCCTTCGGTAATAGAAGATGCCGTATTAGTGTTGGGTGGTCGGCTACTAAAGAGTATGGGTTACCTCAGCCAAGCAAAGAACAACAATTTGAAAATAGAGAGTTTCTTAAAGAGACAAGTTACGACTTAGCATCATTAGAAGAAGCAGTTAAAAATAATGAAGGATCACTGAATGACAAAAAAAGCAGTTTACAGTCAAATTAACACAAAATTGAATCAAATGTGGGTGGAATATTCTTTTAGATTCTCCGGTGGAACAGGCAAAACATTCCTCATAAATTTATTATGCAAAAGTTTGAAGTACTCGCGGAATTGCTTTGGCTGTGGCTTCTTCTGGGATCGCAGCTACACTGTTTGAATGTGGACAAACTGCTCATGCTACCTTCAAGCTCATTTTAACAACAGCTGATACTCCCATTTCTAATATATCGAAACAAAGTAATTTTGCTGAAGTATTAAAACAAACGAAAATGATGGTGTGGGATGAAATAAACATGGCTCATAAGGGTGGCGTAGAAGCTTTAAACAGAACTCTACAAGTTATAAGAGGAAATAAGAAGTTAATGGGTAGTGTAACGGTTTTGCTGGCTGGAGATTTTAGACAGACTCTACCAGTAGTGCCAAAGCGAACTAGAGCAGATGAAGTTAAGGCGTTCTTAAGTGATCCACTTTATGGCCTCTAATTAAAATCCTCTAGCTCTCGAAAAATATGCGGGTACACTTAGTAGAAAAAGAGTCTGCTGGTGGATTTGCGAATCTCCTACTTGAAATCGGCAACGGTGATTACCCGATAAATGACAGAATGATATCCATCCCTGATTACTTTGTGCACAGTTGTATTTACGTTACAGGAGTTAATATCCAACATTTATCCAGATATTTCTCATATCACGATAAGCCAATGGAATGGTTGTGTAAACGTGCCATACTAACCCCGAAAACGACCAAACAGCAGCAATTAACGATATACTGTAAATGTCTTTTGAGGGAAGAAATGATGTACACGTCAATAGACTCTGTGGTCAACACAAATGACGCAATTAACTACCCTGTCAATTTCTTAATTCACTGAAACCATCGGGTCTTCCATATTATAAGCTTATTCTGCGCGTGGACACTCCTGTTATGTTGTTGCGAAATTTGAAACCTCCTCAACTGTGCAACGGAACCAGACTAAAAGTAAAGCGTTACATTGCAATGTAGTGGAAGCACAATTATAACTGGATGTGCAAGGAAACTGTATTTGAACCAAAATTCCCTTGATCCCGAATGATCTTCCTTTGAATTCAAACGAATACAGTTTCCCTCAAAGTCTGCTTTGCAATGACCATAAACAAATCACAAGGGCAGACATTAAAATTTGCGGGTATAGACTTGAGAGAAAATTGTTTTCACACGGAAATCCTATGTGGCTTGCTCACGCGTAAGCTCGCCCAGTAGTCTGATAATTTTGGCACACAGTAATAGATTAGCAAGAAATGTGTGTATAAAGAAGTTTTGTAATTTACTAGCTTTTGCCTGCGACATCCAGTTATAATTGTGGCTTGTACCAGTAGACTCTTTTTCACATGGGCGTGATATAAACGAACTCCACGCGGACTAAGTCGCAGGAAAAGCTAATTTTCAATATGAACGTAATAATAACGATTTGAAAATATAGAGCTGCTTCATCGTCGAGATTGGATCAGCAAAATAAATATCACACGAAATCTTGCCAGTTAAGACCTAAAATTTTATCTGCATCGAATCTCCGAGACAATTTTCCAACTTTTAACCTTTCTCGCGCCCGACAATTTTCATTCCTTGTCTAGTAACTACGAGTATATGTACTGTACGATTCGGGCCATTGAGACGCAAGCCCCAATATAACTTGGTCCATTTCATGTAACATCTTTGTATTACTTCGTTAATAATGTACTAAATGTTTAATACTTTTAACTTATTCAACATATTTATAATATTAAATATTTATGAATTCTTGATACTATGGTGCTATTGACAAAATTATAAAAAATTCTTAAAAGTAGTTGTTAAAATAAAATCAAAAAGGAGCAACTCCTTTACACATATAATTGGATTGGTTCAAATATTATTACTTTTTCAATAGTCTGTGAAGTGTATGTCAAGACAAAAAGGCGTTTTATATTTTGTATTAGATATCTGTGTTTAATATATATTATTTTGCTTTTGAAAGTATGGATAATTCATTTATATAATGACAGTTGAAAGTGAAATACAGCATGCTATTAAGTGATATATATATGTAGGCGATGGCAGCTGTTATTCAATTACGAAATTAGCAAAATATTGAGTAATATTTAATACGGTAAACTTTCGAAATAATACCCTAATATCTTTTTAATATTATCGTTCTTTTGTTTTTTTTTTATGTGAGAGGGGCAAACGAGCATACGGCTCACTTGATGGTAAGTGACTACCACCGCCCATGAACAACTGCAAAACCAGAGGAATTGCAGATGCGTTGCCGGCCTTTCAAAAAAGAGTAGGCTCTTTTCTTGAAGGTCCCAAAGTCGTATCGGTCCGGAAAAATTGCTGGTGGTATTCGATTCCACAAGGAAGTTGTGCGAGGAAGAAAACTCTTCTAAATCGCATAGTAGTGGACCGCCAATCATCCAGATGGTACAGATGGTATATCGAGTACTGTCGCGATGGGCGATGATGAAATTGAGCGGCTGGAATTAGTCCAAACAATTCCTCTGAGCACTCCCCGTGGTAGATACGATAGAATACACAAAGAGATGCAACATCTCTTCGCAGCGCCAGTGAGTCAAGACGATCAGAAAGAGCTCATTCGCCGACGATTCGAACCGCTCTCAAATGAAAGCTGGCTCTAGGGAGCCCCGGCCCAGAGATTTTTATTATATTGTCGCTACAGCTTCGTTAAATTTAAATTATTGGTTTTGTATACTAAAATCCACTGTTTTTATGCCTTTCGTCTCCTTTCCAATCCGCTCATCACCACTTTCCTATCTTTTAAGTATTTACCTTACATTCTTCTTTTTTGCATATTTGTATGTCTAAGTTAGTTTCATACATATTTCTGTTACCAAGCAGCAGTGCAATCACTGCTGTGTTCCGATTCGACGGTTAAGAGAAACCGGACAATTAGGCCCTTTCCGAAAGGAACTTTTCCATCTTGTAATTATATTTAGTTATGTATAGACTGTGAAACATAAAAAAATCCTATACTCAAATTATAATGTAGTGATCCATTACAGTAATATAATAGTAAAAGAAATAATAATAGTTAATCTTATTGGAAATTATTAACAGGACTACTAGAAATATAATTGACTTGATCGTTATTTGGACAATAACACAATATGACACAAACACAATAGACAATATCGTTTTTTTTTCTTCGAAATTACGCTTACTTTTAGAACCTATAATACGCAATATGATAGATACTTTGAAATAGACTACGCAATTGTCGTACAAATGTTACAATTTCTATAATTAAAAACAAAAAAACTATAGGGATCACATCTTTTCCTCGTGTCAAACGGTAAGATATTTTAAGAACAAGTGAATAAATGTCTATTTAATTTTGTAACAACTGATGTTTAGGTAAACAAATATTTATTATCGTTTCCGATACTCTCACTAAACAGGAATAAGTATCTTTTCATCTTAATTGATCAAAGGGTTTCGTAACTGATCTTTGGAACAAGTTCTCGATAATTAGTTCAAGAACAAAAGACTTTTGTTATTATTAAAACCCCTTCCAATATATAACGTAGTACAAACGCATTTCCCAGCATATTTTAGTTTGAATCAGATTGAAAAATCCAATAAATGAACTTATTGTAATATTTTAATACTAATTTTATCCAGAAACTTCAAAGTTCTTAATCATTTCAGTTAGTAATATTACATGCTCGCGTAAGTTTCACTCCTTGCTTGGTGATTACTTTTAATATTATGAGCAAAGACAAGACTTTCAATTTTACTTGAGCACTAAGTGAGCCGGCCCTTAATCTATACTATAATATAATAAATCGGAAGAGTTTTTTTTTGTTTTCTTGTTTTTTTTAAACACGCTAATCTTTGGAACTATCAGACCGATTTGAAAAATTATTTTTGTGTATTATAGAATATTTTAGGCTTTCTAACAATAGGATACACCTCACATTTAGCCTTAAATATTGATTTATTAAGCAAGACAGAAGAAAAAGCGCCCCCAAACTGCTTTAAACGCGTGCGCTGGCGTAATGGTAAGTGATATGTTCTACTAAAATATAGACCTTTACTCCATCTATAAAAAAGTCCACGGCACTATATGCCTCAATGATACAAAACTTTCATGTCATTAAATTACTGGACTTTTCGTTACCTACCCAGAAAAAAAAAATTTCATTTTGAAATAGTGATATAGCCTAATAAAGTCAGACTGTCGATTAAAACTCTCGAAATGCATAAAATCGAGTTGACAAAAGAGGGGACGACACCGGCGGAAATCAAATATTTGGATGCTGTGTACGGGCATTCTTCCCCTTCATACTCCACCGTAAAAGAATAGGCGAAACAATGTCGTTAGGGAAGAGAATCAGTTGATGATGAACCTCGCCCAGGACGATCATTCGAGGCCATTACGGATAAAACACTAAATTTGTGAAGAAGACAGTACGGGAGGATAGACGGCTAAAGACTAGGTAACGAATTAGCAGTTATGATGGGACTTTCAAAAGCAACAGTACTTAGAATCCTACATGAACATTTGGGTATGAATAAGGTCAGTACTAGGTGGGTCCCAAAACTTCTTTCCGCTATTCAAAAACAAGAACGAGTGAAGTGCTGTACTCAGGTTTTATCTCTTTGTAAAGGCCGACAGAAAGAAGTCGTGGTAAATGCGAAAGAAAATGAAAAGGGGTGCAATATTTCTTCGCAGCGCCAGTGAATCGAGCCGATCGGAGAGGACTCGGTCGTCGACGATTCGAGCCGCTCAACGCTGGATGCGGTCAAGTGGGAGGAGCTGGCACTGAGGAGCCTCAGCCCAGAGATTGGAACAGTATTCCATGTGAGGCCGAAACTGCGCCTTGTATAGTAGCAGACGGTGTGCCGGCATGAAATACTGTCCCGCTCTGCTGAGCACGCCAAGCTTTTAGAGGCAAATTTGGCCTTCTCTTCCAAGTGACCACGAAACTGCACATCATTCGATATGTCGATGCCAAGGATTCCGATACTGAGCTGAGGCAACAAGGGGAGTGCCTTGAAACTGAGGAGATACGACAAAGGGGTTATCGAGGATAGATGTAGATGTTTATGGGCCACAGCATCCACTTACTATCAGGTAGACTGTGTGCCCGTTTGTCACTCTTATTGCATAAGAAAAACATAACACATTTTTTGACAAAAAAAAATAAACGTGGATAAAAATATTATATGCACATAGAGTATAATAAATTGGTTAACAATTGCTGCCGTATTTATGTACATTGTATAAGTGTATTAGATGCAATGTTTAGTATGAAAAACATAATATGACAACAATTTGCGGTTTCTGAACCACATTGTCACTCGGGAATCGTGCAACGAGCGCATGTTGTGGTTTTATAGCTATAAAATATTATTTGTTTTATAGAAATCAGCAAACAGTCTGTTATATTTTAAGTTGCAAATAATTTAGTTATAAACAGCTTCATAAGATACAGATTATTTCAATTTTTTTTTGGTTTATGTTGCTGATAATAACATTCTCACCTACTTTTTCTTCATCTTGTAAAAGTCCAAAGTTGTAGGGAAAATTTGTCATAATAGTCAC
>JAGSMP010001757.1:0-179983 GCA_029286625.1 Parnassius orleans | reverse complement strand
TGTATAAGAGTATTAGATGCAATGTTTAGTATGAAAACATAATATGACAACAATTTGCGGTTTCTGAACCACATTGTCACTCAGGAATCGTGCAATGAGCGCATGTTGTGGTTTTATGGCTATAAAATATTATTTGTTTTATAGAAATCAGCGAACAGTCTGTTATATTTTAAGTTGCAAATAATTTAGTTATAAACAGCTTCATAAGATACAGATTATTTCAATTTTTTCGGTTTGTGTTGCTGATAATAACATTCTCATCTACTTTTCTTCATCTTGTAAAACTCCAAAGTTGTAGGAAAATTTTTCATAATTGTCACGCTTAGCAGGCAGAGATATTTATTTTTTTGGCTCATTGTAAAAGAAGCTTTCTCAATATATATCAAATTCACTTCCAATATTGATTTGTGCCTTAAATATTGTAAGATTTTTAACGTGATAGAGTCACGCCGCAGCTATATTATGGTTGCAGAACGAATACCACGTACAATAAGACCCATTTTTTGACTACCTCATTGGTATAGTAATCAAGAAGTCCCGGGATCAAATCCCGGGTCGGGCTTAATAAGTTATTGGATGTTTCTATCAAGAAATTCTCAGTAGCAGCCCGTAGTTAGGAAGTTGGCGGTGTTTCACCCCCGTGCCTAGGAAATCACGTACGAGCCGTAAAGCCGTTCTCTAGGTCCTGCGCCCGATCTCTCTCCGGTCGTGTTGGTTTACCGTCCCATCAGACATATGACGGTAAACCAACATGGTCTACCGTACCGCATACATTCGGGCACTTTAATCCTGTCCTGCGCAGATGGCTAGTCTCCGTTAAGACTGGCCGCCGTGACAGAAATTCGATATAGAGGACGACGATACGACCCAAAAGAACACACTCTCAAATAACACCAGCATATCCCTACTATGTTTCGTATAGTGCGTGTAAAGAAGCGGAGACCCTTTTTACTGGAAACGACGCATTCCATTTTAGTCATCAAGGGTGACGACGCATCTGAATTTTGATTCTTAATTAAAGACAAATGTAGATGTCTATTGGCCATAGCAACACCCTCATTCTAAAAACAGAGGCAGCCATAAGGACTGCCAACAGAAGTGAAAACTCAATGATATATGCGTATACATGTACATAGGCCGCTATACTATACTACTACATATACTACTGTCTATGTAGTAGACATTTTCACACGCACATTATTTTATTTCATTAAGAGAATGTAAGCAAAGTAATTTTTACCAACTTTAACTTGTTAAATCGATGGCATAGATATTTTGACTTTCGAAAAGAGCTTTGTAAAGACCAATTTCCAATAATATATTTTGACTTTGACTTTGCATTTGACAAAAAGATAAAAGTATACTTAGTGTTAATGTTACGTTTTTTTGGAGTTTAATACTTAAGAATATTTTCATATATAGCGTACGGTATAAAAAATAATGGGTAGTAAAATCAAGCGTTAATAAAAAGTGAAGCCGTTATGGTTTTCCTCTGCGCAACATTCTTGCGCATTTCATAGCGCGAAATAAATAATTTACTATAAGTCATATATTTTTATGTAACATAATTTATGTAATATATTTTATCAAAATAAATATAAATAAATATATGGGTTCATTGACTTCCTTTGCCTATTGTATACATTTTAAGACAATCGTTTTTAGGATTAAACTCCAGTTGCGTGTCGGAGCTGACACGCACATTTTCAAAAAAGAATCAAATCATTTTTAAGTTTTAAAAGTTACTTTCACAAAATAATTTTTGTGAAGGCAGTTTACATACATAAATTGCACAAGGACAAACATCCAGACCCGGGACAAGTTTTTGTATGACCTACTAATAATTGTTATAAATATAAGATTTACTTGCTAAGCGCACTTTAAGTAACAATGAACTATCAATACTAAAGCGACAAACTTTAAATCGATTGTGCTTTTTTAAACATAAATGACACCACATGTAAATTGTACCTGTGTGAAGCCTGGGCGTGTTACTTCTGCTATATAATAATACAATTTATTATCTTGCATTATATCATATATATTCTTCCAACTGGTTAAACCACAAAGGATGGTTAAAGGACAAAGTTTCTAACATGCATTGAAGGAAATTAACAAATTTTAGATTTCACTTGTTAGCTAAATTGATTTGGAATTATTTAGACAGATTATTCTTTAGTGCAAGTATTAGTGGTAATGATGTTATTCTAACTGTGATGATTTAAGTGCGAATTGAAAATTGAACCTTGTTGCTTTTAGAAAACCGCCTTTTAAAGTGAAAACTTCTTTAGCCGCGTTGAGCGATTTTTGGTAGGAGAAAACTAATGGGCGACTAGTGCTAGTGAATAAATACATGCGCAAGCGCAATAAATACATAAAGCATGTCTACCGGCCTGTGTACACATATGTATACGCAAATATAATTGAGTTTTCACTTCTGTCGGCAGTCCTTATGGCTGCCTCTGTTTTTAGAATGAGGGTGTTGCTATGGCCAATAGACATCTACATTTGTCTTTAATTAAGAATCAAAATTCAGATGCGTCGTCACCCCTGATGACTAAAATGGAATGCGTCGTTTTCAGTAAAAAGGGTCTCCGCTTCTTTACGCGCACTATACGAAACATAGTAGGGATATGCTGGTGTTATTTGAGAGTGTTTTCTTTTGGGTCGTATCGTCGTCCTCTATATCGAATTTCTGTCACGGCGGCCAGTCTTAACGGAGACTAGCCATCTGCGCAGGACAGGATTAAAGTGCCCGAGTGTATGCGGTACGGTAGACCATGTTGGTTTACCGTCATATGTCTGATGGGACGGTAAACCAACACGACCGGAGAGAGATCGGGCGCAGGACCTAGAGAACAACGGCTTTACGGCTCGTACGTGATTTCCTAGGCACGGGGGTGAAACACCGCCAACTTCCTAACTACGGGCTGCTACTGCGAATTTCTTGATAGAAACATCCAATAACTTATTAAGCCCGACCCGGGATTTGATCCCGGAACTTCTTGACCACTATACCAATGAGGTAGTCGAAAAGTGGGTCTTATTGTACGTGGTATTCGTACTGCAACCATAATACAGCTGCGGCGTGGCTCTATCACTTTAAAAATCTTACAATATTTAAGGCCCATATCAAAATTGGAAGTGAATTTGATATATATTGAGGAAGCTTCTTTTACAATGAGCCAAAAAAATTTTTTTAATAGAATAAGGGTGACAAACGAGCACACAGTCCACCTGATGGTAAGTGGTTGATGTGGCACATAGACATCTACATCTATCTTCGTTTGCGAAATTAAATGCAGATGCGTTGTCAGCCGTGAGGACTAAGATAGAATGCCTCTTTTCCAGTAAAAAGGGTCTCCGTTTCTCTACACTCCCCATACGAAACACAGCAGCATTAAGCTGTTATTTTACGCTGGTATTCTGTGAGAACGTGGTCCTTCCCCGTTCGAGCCAACCCATTCGTGCTACAACTATACTATTAATATAGCTGCAGCATGGCTCTACCACGTAAGAATATCGAATTTGAAAGCAACTTAAGAATTAGATTGAGAAAAAGTATTATTCACAAATGCGAGGATATATATCTGAAGCAGATCGTGATTTATGAACTGCATTTTTCGAGCACTCCACTTACTAGTTAAGAGAGCTCTCAATTACTAGTTCGGTTTTATTCCATGAAATCTGATCTGTTGGACTACGAGAGCTATCAATTGGTTCCTTTCAATAAATTTCAAGGGTTTCATAGAAAATAATAATCAATAAAGTTTATAATAAATTTAATAGTTAGTCTGTGTGCTATATTTTGTTCATAATATATTCATGGTATATTTTATTGTTTACGGTAGCATAAGAGAATCATTTATTATTATTAATTATGCTCCATTTCATCCCGTAAGAGGTGATAGAGGGAAGTGAAACAGGAGGTGGCGGCAGCATCTTCTTTATAGCAAATCTTTATAAAAAAAACTTAGGTTGCTAAGCTACCAGCCAATCGTGTAAATTATAGTAAATATCCAACCTATGAAGCCATCTATGAGGGAGGCCTATGTCCATCAGAGGAATTGATGGACATAGGCATGAAATGATGATGATGATAGGTTATTGATAATTTACTAGCCTTCCACTCCGGCTTAGTATGTGCAGCACTAAATATCCCCAGCCGGATGATCTGTGGTGACCTGGTGGTAGGTTTATGTAACGGCCAGTTTTGTTTTTGTAGTGCTCCTAGAATTAAATTAAGTCGTCTAAAATATCGAATGTCGTGGGCTAAGCTTTTTAAGGGTACTTATGTGGCATACATACCTACCCTACAGCAAATTCTACAGAAGACCAAAGAGTACAATCTGCCACTTTGCCTGGCGTAAGTGGACAATAAGAAAGCCTTTGATTCCGTCGAAATTTGGACGGTGCTACAGTCCCTTCAGCGGTGCCAAGTTGACTGTCGGTATATCGAAGTGCAAGAGTGTTTATACAGAAGGGTTACGATGGCTATCCGAGTACAGAATCAGAGTACGAAACCTATCCAACTGCAGAGAGGTGTAAGACAGGGTGACATTATATCCCCGAAACTCTTCACCGCTGCATTGGAAGACGTTTTCAAGCTACTGGACTGGAAAGGATACGGTATCAACATCAATGGCAAGTACATCACTCACCTTCGATTTTTCGACGATATAGTCCTTATGGCAGAATCACTGGAGGACCTAAGCACTATGCTCAATGACCTCAATAGTGTCTCCCAACGGATAGGTTTTAAGATGAACATGGACAAAATAAAGATCATGTTTAATGTCCATGTCACACCTATGCTGGTGGTAGTTGGGAGCACTAAGCTCGAAGTTGTTGACGAGTATGTTTACCTGGGACAAATAGTCCGACCAGGTAAATCCAACTTCGACCGAGAGGTCAGTCGACGGATTCAACTCGGCTGGGCAGCTTTCGGGCAATCACGACACATCTTCTCGTCAGGTATACCTCAAAACCTGAAATCGAGATTGTACAACCAGTGCGTGTTGCCAGTGATGACTTATGGATCTGAGACGTGGTCCTTCACTGCTGACCATATGAGGACGCTCAAGGTCGCTCAGCAAGCTATGGAGAGGGCTAAACTCGGGGTTTCTCTGCGTGATAAACTTAGAAATGAGGATATCCGCAGTAGAACTAGAGTGACCGACATAGCTCAACGGATTGGCAAACTGAAGTGGCAATGGGCCGGCCATATAGCTCGAAGAACCGACAACCAATGGGGAAAGAAGGTTCTCGAGTGGCAGCCTCGTACTGGTAGGCGAAGTGTAGGGCGTCCCCCACTAGATGGAGTGACGACCTGGTAAGACATGCAGGAAGTCAATGGATGCGGGTGGTTCAGGGCCGTGCTTTGTAGCATTCCTTGGGGGAGGCCTATGTTCAGCAGTGGACTTGTGAAGGGCTGTAATGATGATGATGATGATGTGGCAGAAATGCGTAGCCATTTAAATGCTAGGTTATTTAAAGGAACAATATGATAATTTAATCCCTAAAAGTACCCACGATGTTCGTTAAGTTATCCAGAGCATAGTTATTTCTGTGACTGGTTTCCGAATACTTTTTACTATATTGATGGCCGAAACATTGGTGGAATTGTAAAGCTTTCTTGTATTATTTTTTACAACGTTGCCATAGCTTATCCTTTCCTATATTTTCTTATCCTATATTTTAGTTACCGGTATTCTATAAAAATAATCAGTGAATAATCTGCTCTCTCATAAATCGGTTTTTATCGGTTTTTATGAACAAATGTACGTCACTAATCAGTCTTTTTATTGAAATCAAAGTTACTGCGTGCTGAAATATCTCAATCTAATAACCACAAAATAGTTGGCTTGGAAGTATAACCGCTCAGATTAATGAATAAGTGCTCTTAATTGCTCACAAAATGCTCAATTCAAATCCGCAATTGCTCACACTGCTAATAAATTATTTAATTAGTTATTAATAATTAAAAGTACAAAATTGTTTTAGCCTATTATACTTCTTCTAATAGTATTGTTTTTTCTTATTAATCTCTAAAGTAAAGTAAAGTAAAGTTACAGCCTATATACATCCCACTGCTGGGCACAGGCCTCCTCTCATTTCTGAGAGGGTTTTAGGGCAAGGAAATGTTCGCCGCGCTGCACCAATGCGTGTTGGCAAATTTCACATGTCTTCGAAATATTTTTTATTTGATTTCTCAGATATGCAGGTTTCCTCACGATGTTTTCCTTCACCGCCGAGCACGCGGTAAATCAGCACTTAAAATTGCAATTAACAATTTCATTGGTGCCGGCGGGGATCGAACCCGGGTTGCTCGCGTACTGTGTAACTTACAGCGAGCGCTAACCATCTTTTTATTCTGATTAATCTGTGTGAAAAAAAATATTTATTCAGACCAGATTTTAATGTCAATCGTTAAGAGTCAATAAGCTCAACAGAAATCACTGGTACGAATTTATATTACATTTTCATACAACATGTTACATAAATTCAATTTACATTGAATTTATATAACATCTTGTATATTGTTGCTCAATTCAAAAAAACTTTATAGGTACGTTACCTAATAACTTTACCAATTTTGAATAAATTTTATTGATTTTTTTCTTAAAAATTATCCCATTTAAATTTGAAGAAAACATACAAAAAAAAAAACACACAAACAAACAAAATAACAAAAAAAGAAGATTTTTTTTATGTAGCTATCTAAACGACATTTTTACTTGTTGTTACCTTGAGGTTGTGTTATTGCTTAGTGCATTTAGGGTTAAAGTAGAGTTCTTAGGTCTAAAAAATTAAACTTAAAAAAGTAAAATCCGACTTCCAAAAACTCTGCGATTTCGAAGTAATGATAGGTTTAAATGTTAGTAGTAAAGACGAAACTTAATACATATTTACAGCAAAACTGTTGAATATATATTTTATTGAATTTTTATTAAATTTAAACGAGAACAGTCACTAACGCATTTCCAATGACTATTTGCAATGCTTATAAATATTCGTAGACTATTAACAATACTCGAAAACGTTAGCAGAACAACATAACATAGAATAGTGAGTGAGTGGCAGAATCAACAAGGGGCGCTCATCAGGCATCTTGATGGATGTTTATCGACGAAATAGGCAATATATTGAAGATGGATCTGGCATTGTTTCGGGTTTGGTTTGGTTCTGGTATGTTCGTCCTTGTGTAATTTGTGTTTGTAAATTCTTAGGAGAAAATCCTAGTGTTTTTAACAAAAAAAGCAGAAAAAAAGATGTATCAAATTTAAAGTACCTTTAACCAATGTGTATGTGTATATACCCTTAACCAATGTGTATATAGGCTATATGGATGTGAAAGAAGCAAAAGAGGTGTGTCGGGACATAATACATAATCACGCTCTGTCTATCCCTCCGGGTAACAAGCGTGATTATGTATTTATATCTAGGTAATAATGTTTCTTTTAAAAAACTGAAGTGACAAACGAACTTACTAAGTAGCTAAGAACTGCAGTCTATAGAGACCCGTTAGCCAACTTTGAACAAAGTCTACAGACGCATTGTCACTTCTGAGGATTAAGATGGAATGCCTCACTTCCCGTTATTATACTGGCTCCCTTTACCCTTTACACCGGAGCACAGTAGTGCAAACACTGCTATAAGGTGACAGAAATAGATAAGATGGCAGACCTACTCAGACGTATTCCATACAAAAATTTGTTCTGTGCGAGATTCGAACCCGCAGCTCTCAGCGCCGCAACTCAATGCTAAGCCACTGCGCCACTGAGCCGTCAATAACAATTATATATATATATATGTGTGTGTGTGTGTGTGTGTGTGTGTGTGTGTGTGTGTGTGTGTGTGTGTGTGTGTGTGTGTGTGTGTGTGTGTGTGTCGCAGGTTTATGACAAAACCTGGTTTTTGATCAAGAACCGGAAGAAGACAATATATATGTATAATATATATTATAATTATTAAAAGAAAGGAAATATAAACGAATTATCGCTTCAGCGGAATTTGTTGATGCAAAGTCGAACAACTTAATTTACGGCGTTGCCACACCTGACATTTTCCTTTACATTTCCTTATCTTAAAAGTGTTTATTTTGCCCTACTAACGTCAATCACAATACCATTATCTCCACGACCAATCTCGAATATTCCATTACGAAAAACTTGTTGGCCTTCCACAAAGTAAGCTTTTATCTTTCAAAACAATAAAATAATAGCATTGCTACGACCTTTATAGTAACAGAATATTCTTTTTCTTTCTTTTGTTTTAAATTTTACCTCCACACTAGGATTTTCTTCTGTATCGTGGGCAGTTTACATATTCAAGACAAACTTCCAGACCTAAAACAATTATTTGTAGCTCATACAAAACTTGTTCAGTGCGGAATGGAACCCGCGCCCCTTAGCGCTGCAACTCATGCGCCACGGAGCCGTCAGAAATAAAAATACTAAAAAGTGACTTTATTTTTATAGAATAAAGGTGAGAAACGAGCACATATTCACGTAGTAAGTTGACGCTATGACTTATAGAAATCTACATTGATCCTCGATTAAGAATCAAAATGCATCGCCACCCTGAGTGTTGATATGGAATGCCTCGTTTCCAGTAGTAAGGTACTCCGGTTCTCTACACTCACGAGCACACAGTTCACCTCATAATATTTTTTTATACAATAGGGTGACAAACGAGCACGCAGTCCACTTGATGTTAAGTGAATGCTGTGGCCCACAGATATCTACATTTATCCTCAATTAAAAATCAAAATACAGATGCGTTGTCACCCCTAAGGACTAAGATAGAATGCCTTGTTTTCAGTAAAAAGGGTCTCGGGTTCTCTATACTCACCATACAAAACACAGCAGCATGAAGATGCTATTTTACGCTAGTATTCTGTGAGAGCGTGGTCCTACCCCGGTCAAGCCAACCCATTCGTACTACAACCATAGTATAGCCGTAGCGTGGCTCTATCACGTATAAATGTGGACTGTGAGTTCATTCGTCAATTCAATTTCATAAGACAAAATTAATTTCATTCAGCTTACATCGTTATCTTCATTCCTGTTCGTAATTATAGCTTCATATCCCACAATGCTTTCATCATTACATTTCCTTTTTGATATCCATTTTCGGCGTTCTTTGTACTCGCGCATCGTCCCTTTATTATGTATGGGTAGGACATGCCATTGTGTTTGAAGCTCTAAATAATGATTTTCTACATTCAATTTTCAAAAGAAATTGGAAATAATATGTAAAGGTGACTCCACCCACGAGAATATATAATACAAGCGACTCGTCTTGGCTTTTCCTGGATAGGATGTACGAGTATTTATATGGCGTTATTTAGATCTAAATTAATCAAAGTGCGGTATAAATATTTTTGAAGTTACATAGAAATGAAACTGTACTGGTATAAAAGTTGCAATTTTCGTCGCTATTACTAGTAAAATATTATGTCCTTACATATGAAATTAGCGTTTTGTTGTACTGACCAATTTGATCTGAAATATCTCCTCTTTGGTTAAGAATTCCAAATTCAAATTTATAAATTCATTTAGCTGGTACATTTGAGTTTTGAAAACAGTCATTCATTTCTTTTTTCTTCATTATTTTTCTCTTTGGCGTCGCTTATTACCGCACAATGGAAAACATGAAATATCGGTATATTTACGTGTACGAGTTCTACCGTGGCACTAGTGCTGCAGAAACAGCTCGAAGGATTAATGATGTATACGGCGCTGGTGTCGCAAAAGAAAGCACGGCACGTTTTTGGTTTCAACGTTTTCGTTCTGGAAATTTCGACCTTCAGAACCAACCCCGTGGACGACCGGAGACCAAAGTGGAAAATGAAAAATTAAAGGCTATTGTGGAAGCGGATCCATCACAAAGCACTTCAGAGATAGTTGCAGGCTTCGGGGTAAGTGATAAAACTGTATTAATCCACTTGAAGCAAATCGGGAAAGTAAAAAAACTTGAACGATGGGTACCTCATGAATTGAGTGAATCGAACTTGCAAACACGCGTGGACTGCTGTGTTACTTTGCGCAACCGACACAATAATGAAAGGATTTTAAATCAAATCATTACTTGTGATGAAAAGTGGATACTGTACGATAATCGGAAGCGCTCGTCGCAATGGCTGAACCATTTACTCATAAGAAGTTACTTGTGAGTGTTTGGTGCACTAGCGCCGGTGTCGTTCACTACAGCTTTCTAAAATCTGGCCAAACGATTACGGCAGATATCTATTGTCAGCAACTGCAAACCATGAAGGAAGAACTAGCTGCTAAACTACCGAGATTGGTCAATCGCTCTAGGCCACTGCTGCTTCACGACAACGCAAGACCACACACTGTACAACAAACAACCACTAAGTTAGATGCGCTACAATTGGAATGTCTGCGACATCCACCGTACTCCCCGGCCCTTGTTCCAACAGATTACCATTTTTTCCGGAATTTGGACAATTTCTTACAAGGAAAAAAATTCAACTCCGATGCGGCAGTCCAAATCGCCTTCAAAGAGTTTATTGATTCTCGCCCCCATGGTTTTTTTAGTAAAGGGATCAATGAACTACCTATGAGATGGCAAAAATGCATAGATAACAACGGTGCATACTTTGATTAATTAAATTTATTTTACAAAAAAAAAATTGACTTTATATTCCTCCCGTACAAAACGCCAATTTCATATGTAAGGATCTAATTATATATTAAATTAATTTATATTTCTATTATATATTATATTATATATATTTATATAATTTTTGATTGCCCGGTGGTTGGTCTAATGTTAAGTACAACTGCTGATCATGAGGTCTCGGGTTCAAATCCCGTGTTGGGTAAAAATTATTGGGATATTTTCTTAAGGAATTCTCAGCAGCAGCCACGGAGTTCCTCACTCCACCGCTTGTATACGCTGAATGCGACACACAACGTAAAGTCTTACGTTTTTGACTACGTCTTTATACACGAGTTACCTATGATGACTGCCTCCGGACACGACCCTATCTCTGCCTTTTTCTGTCATGAATTCTTTAGTAGCATCCCGGATTCATGAAGAAAGCACGTAAAACTAGTAACGCTAGTCCTCCGCCTGATCTCTCTCCGTTTGTGTTGGATTGCCATTGCATTGGTTTATGAGAGTGAGGGAATAAAGAATGCACCTGTGCTTTCGCATACACTCGTGCATTATAATCCTGTTCTGCGCATATGAGATTCAGTCCGGAGTAGTGGATACCCCTTAATTAGGATACAGTACTACATAATAGTGTTGGCAATCCTAGCTGGGAATGGTCTATTATTATAGACGGTTAATAGTACAGCTAGTAAACCTGACGCTGTGTTAGTCTAGACCGAACTACACGCAAAGCGATAATAGTCGATATTAGTGTTTCTACGAGTAATATAAGAAATATAAGAACTACGAGTAATATAAGAATCTCTTAAAGGCAGAAAAGGCGAATAAAATATTCTTAAATAGACTTAAAAGATTGTCGTTCTATAAGATGTTGATTTCATTGTCTTTGTTACATTAGAGAGTTAATGGACTAACAGTTAAAATATGTACGTCCACGTAGTCTGTGTGCTTGTTTGTCATTATTTCTTTTTTATTCTTGTTTCATAGACATTTACATCTATCCTTGATTAAAAATCAAAATCCAGATGCATCGTCACCTCTACCCTCACCAGTCGACTACATCCCTGAGGACCAATACGAAATGCCTCGTTTCTACACTTACCATACGAAATACAGCAGCATTGAGCTGCTATTTTATGCTGGTATTCTGTGAGAGCGTGGTCGTTTCCCGGTTGAGCCGACCCATTCGTGTTATAACCAAAATATAGCTGCAACATGGCTCTACTACGTATGATCATACGGCGTACACGTACGTGCACGTAGAAGCAGCATTAAGCTGCAATTTTACGCGGTGTTCTGTGACCGCGTCCCCGGCCTATTATTTATAGCTTAAATTCACTTCTATAAAAATGGAAAGGTTTATTTGTAGCAGAGTATTTGAAAAAGAGTGTAAAATAATTAGGAAAGGTTCTTAAGTAAATTTTGATTTCCTTTGTTATATACTTATAAATAAAAAATAGTTGCAGAGAAGTCAAAATTAGAAAAATAAAAGTCGAACCAGTTCACAGATCTAATTAACATATGATGTTCATAGTACATACACATGATATATATTTAGAAGGTACTCATTAGTTCACTCCACTAATGAGAATTCAGAGTATTCTATAAACAAAAAACATGAGTGAGTATCGTGTAACACTCGGTTGGAACGAAGTTCCTTTCGTATTATATTATTATTGGTAAACGTATTATATTATTGATTAACAATTACAAATAAATGAATTATTTGTATTTGTTAATCAATAAAATAAAATAATATTTCTTTCATGGCAAAATAAGAAAAAGTGCGAGGGAGATGGATATTATTTCAATTTCGCTTTCTTATAGCCGCCAAGGCCGTCTACACTACGTCAGAAGGGGTCGTGACGGAAAAATCTTACACTTTTTCTCGCCTAGCCCCATCCGATAAATTCGTACCGTCCGATAAGGAACTTCGTTCCAAAACTTCGTTCCAAAAATATTAAGCAAACATAAAGTAGGTATCTATATATATCCTACGCTATGTTTGATTAATATTTTATAGTTGCAAGTTTTTGACATTTCATGTAAGCCTTATTTAATTTATAACGACAACGCGTAGCCTATGTTACCAACCAAATTATAATTAATCGACATTGATCAAAATTTGATGACAAGTTCAATATAAACGACATGGAGCAACGGACATAAATAAAATGGACATACAAGTACAAGCAGCTATGTACATAAAAATTACTTATTGATTGGGTAGCGCAATGGCTAAGCATTTGGCTGCGGAGCTACGATGGATCGAACCTCAGACGGAAGAAGTGTTCGGGTTTTGTTTGTACACCCCTTTGTTGTCGATATTCCATGTATTAAAGCAAACGTTTTGCTTCGTCTTTTGTATTGCGTACAGCATGGAAGTGGAATAATTAGCCGGCGTCTTCCTTTCCTTCTGAATATAATTTAGGCGTCTTCAAGGAAGAGTGAATAGACTTTTGTTACGCTAAGACAGTGCGATTTACCATCTAGGTCTTTATCACCACTCACCACCAGGTAGGATCGTGGTCAAGCACTGGCTTATAAATAAAAAAATATATTTGTCCATGTACCATTAATGTATGTATAACACCTTCTCGATATAAGGGAAAATCCTACTGTGGGGAAAACTTTTCGAATCGTAATCAAATCGTATCGATACCAGCCAAGTGTCACCCTTCCTATGGGCTCCTTCGTGTTTGGGTAAAAATTGATGTCTTATAATATTTAGTCAAGGTTCACAATTTGACTGTATGGTCTTTTTATCATCGTTACAGACCATTACAAGTACACGGCTAAACAAAGGCCTCCCCCAAGGAATGCCACAAAGAATGCTCCTGAGCTACCTGCATCCATCGACTTTTTGCATCTCTTACCAGGTCGTCCACCTAGTAAAGGATCGCCCTATACGAAGCTGCCACTCGAGAATCTTTCTTACCTATGTGTTCTTCATCAGTCGGAGAACCGATGGAGCTATATGGCCGGCCCATTGCCACTTCAGCTTACTGTTCCTTTGGAATATGTCGATTACTCTGGTTCTACCGCTGATATCCTCATTTCTAAGTTTTTCACGCAGAGAAACTTATGTTCTTCTATAACAGAGATACCGTTCACACCGATCAAACACATCATGTCACAAACAAATTGCAAATATTTCATTGTAAATTGTGTTTCAGACTAGACTAAAACATATTTTAATGTATCTGTGCACATTGGAAACATATTCAATACAAGTAGAATAAAAATACAACAACAAAAGGTACGTTACAAATCTGTTTCAAACAGAAAATATTTTTGACAAGTTTTCTGCAAGTTTTTGTATACAACTCTAACAACTTGTTTTAGGTGTAAACAATAAACGAAAACAGTGGATAGAAAATGTAAAATACATGTTTTATACGTTGGTGTAAACGTGGAGTAATGGTGATGTTGTATTGAGGACTGAATAAAAAATATTCTACATTAACAGTACATTAATAGTATTATAATAAAATAATATATATTTAAGTAGCCGTTGCTTCAATAGCTATAGAAAGGCAAAGTTTACAAACCAACTAAAGCCAGTCGTGAAGTTGACAGGTGAACAAAGATTGGAGAAACAAAAGACTTCCCAGTGACGGAGTTAGCTCGTGCTTTAAGACCAGGCACGACTGTATTGGCCGTTTTAATATAAACCTTATCAACTTTAAAACCTTCGGCGCTATTTTGGATTATTGGTATTGTGGCGAATATAGGATTTTTTTAACTTAGTTTTTTTAAATTAATTATAGCCTTTGACAAGTCCACTGTTGAACATAGGCCTCCCCAAATAATGTCGCAAAGCAAAGTTGAGCCACCTGCATCCTCGCTTTTTTAATTAAAGTTAAAGCCTATATACATCCCACTACTGGGTAAGGACATATCCGCCGTGCTGGCAAAATTCACATGCTTCCGAAATATTTTTTTTCTTATTTCTGAGACATGCAGGTTTCCTCACGATGTTTTTTCCTTCACCGCCGAGCACGTGGTAAATCAGTACTTAAAATTGCAATTAACAATTTTATTGGTGGCGGCTGGGATCGAACCCGGGTTACTCGCGTACTGTGAAATTTACAGCGAGCGCTTAGCCCCTGAGCTACCACGGCTCTCTCGCTTTTTTAGCTTGAAATAAATTAAAAGAAATCTTTTTCTTTGACAGTGAACACTGTGTACTGCCGACGTAAGAGAATCTACTAACCCATACCCCAATATGGGTGGCGAAAGTGGCAACAGAGGGAAATGAAACAGGAGATAGCCAACAGCATCTTCCTGGTAATAAATCAAAATAATAAACACAACATACTCGTACACAAGCGTAAGGACAGATAATGAATTGCCAAAACCTATAGCATTCATTTCTGTTTTAATAGTTCAATAACAGAAATAGGCTCTAAGACTCACTACACAGATCCGAACATCTTACGGATTTCCTCCCCCCTATGAGGAAAACTATGAGGAAGGCCTATGTTCATCAGTGGACTTTAATAGGTTGTAATGAGGTGTCCTTACCTATTTCTGCTGCCAAAAAGTAGTGCTTGCACTGTTGTGATCCGTTGAGAAGGGTATAGTGAGTCAGTGTACTTAAAGGCTACGAGGCATTCCATCTTAGTGCTCATGAATTGAAATTCTCAGTAATGGTAATGAAATACAAATAATATTGCGAACTTGTGTACAAAACATCTCGGTATCGATATTATAGGGTCAGATACATTGCTTCTGTTACGCTAAAACCATGAAGGACTCACCACTTACATAGATACATTATCTTTCATTCGACATCGAACTTCCATTTGGCACGATCCTGACACACCTTTCTCGTTTCTTTTACATACAAATATACGCATACATGCTCGTAAATGGCCCCGAGTTTACCACTTACACAGGTGTGATTGTAGTCATGCACTGGCCTATAATAACTAAAAAAGTATATAATTAAGTTTTCATTACCATATGTACTATAAAAACTAAAACTAAAAACTTAAATTATCATACAGTCCTATATCCCCACAGTATAGTGCTAAGAACGCTGGCTGCGTCTCCTCGCTGAATGGCTATACTTAGCCTTTGAACGAGAAATGAACCAGCCCTCTTATCACCAGCAGCAACGACCAGTCGCGGATGGAGTTCCTTTAGGAACTTCACCGCACGTGGACCCCACGGACCGATAGTCTCTACAAGTTTATAAAAGTTTATAAAATATTAGCTTTAAGCTAATGATGAATAAAATATAATATTTTTATATAATATAGATTATATATCTTTATTGTTGAAAGTAATTTTTTTACTTCTACAATGATGATGTGTTTCGAACGGTGGGTGATAAGAACTGGAGACACTTTCATTGGTAACGAAACATTCCAACCCAGTTCTCAGGGTTGACAGCGTATCTGTTTTTATTATTAATACAAGAAATTTCAAAAAAACAATGTCTTTATATTGCACTAGCTGTGCCCGCGATTTAATTCGCGTGGAATTAGTACTTTTGTTATGATATGGGATGATGATTTATTTGTACTTTGAATTGCCACGAAGACCTAAAAATACGAGAAGGCCTTGGAAAGCACGTCAAACCGTTGGTCTTGTGCCTCGTCTCTCTCTAGTCGTTTTGAATTACCGTACTAGTCTACTTCTAGACTGGGCGCCGTGACCAAAATTCAGACTAGAGGACTTTATTATTATTATTATCTTGTAGTTGCAAATGTTAATTTACTTCACTTTTTTCTAGGTAAAGCTTGTTAATCCTCTAGTGAGTTTTCTCTTTTAGCATCAAAAGATTTACTTCTAAATGAAAACCGTAGCCCTTAATATTTAATGAAGGAAAACGAATTACTTAGAGAAAAAATTGTACAAAACATTCCAATTGCGAATATCCTCCGAAGAGAAAATATGTGCTCGTAAAACAAAAAAGACTACGAACTAGATGATTTAATTTTACATCGTACTCAGTAACGTGATTCTGAAGTGTTTAGGGAACTCTTCAATGATCATATCTCTCGTGAGACGGCACTTACATTTTGACGAAAATTTTACTAACTATATCCACTAGATTACTATCAGATTTAAAAAGAGATATTAAATTAAATAAAGTTGCATTTACAGACTATTGATGTTACAAATAAATAACCTGGTAAGTAAGTAGGGACCTGTAGGGGAGAGGACATCCCTCTCACCGCAGTACACCATCACACGTCAGAAATGGGCTCTCTAAGCCCACTCGGAACAGCCACATCATGCTGGCACTTCATCGCAGGCCAGCCAAGTGGGAAGACTCAGAGAAACTCTGAGCGTAGCTCTCCCAAAGTTTGGTGAGTGATCTTCAGTTTCTCATACGGCCTGTGATGAAATACCACGTCTAAGATCCATATATCATCACTGGCAATACGCACTGGTTGAAGACTTGTTTCATGTTTATATATTTATATATATTATGTACATTTTTTGCTATTTTTTTTCTTCTAAATTGTTCTCTTTAGTTTATTTGTACACCAGTTGCAGAATTTTAATCATGGTAATAATTTAACTAAATGTAATTAGTTGAGATTCATGTTAAAATTAAAATATAAAACTAATTGCGAAACGTTTCTTCACTTTATTTAATAAAATATTTCTATAATTAATAACTAAATTGCTCGCTGAAGTCAACTTCAAGAACAATTGGAAAGAACATATTGACATACTTTAAGCAATTTCGCCATTTTTTATAGCAATTCTAGGATTCTATTTTATCAGAGTGTAACTGTATATATAACTATAAGAGCCGCCATTTCGTGATTTCGTGGGAATGGCAAATGGCAATGACACCATTCACGTGGGTTGAAAAGGTTACTGCAGTCCATGAACACCTGCAACCAAATTAAAACAAAGAGGGCTACAAAAGCGTGGTCACCTCTGAGTACAAAATATAGATTTCCTCACAGGCTCTTTACAGGCTTTCTATGCCCTTCAGACTGGATCACAGCTGCTTCACGATAGAAATAGGAAAGAGAGTGGTACCTACCGAGATCACCCACGAGTCCCCACGAGTCGTACCCACGAGTCGTATATACAGCCAATTAAATGGATATTTATAATTAACTTTTAAAAGAGAAGATCATAAATGGACCGCTTGGTAGAACTATAACTCTAACACGACAAGTAAAAATCTACTTTTTTACTGATACCAATTAAGTTTAATATCAAGACATTAAACGAGTGACTGCTCCCAAATGGAAGTGGACGGGACATTACCAGACGTTAAGATGGCAGATGAAAAATGGGAAAGACTTGACGGAGTAGTGACCTAGAATTCCAAAACTGGAAGCAGGTCATCCTGTTTCCATATGGGCCGAGAATATACATATCTAAAGTCAACATTAGTAAATAGCCTATAAGTAAATAAAAAATTGAGATTTTTGTTGTTTAATTTTGAGAAACGAATAATATTATTTAGAAAATATTTCTTTGAATGACTACATTATTAAATCAAAATGTATTTACGTATTTATTCATTACTTATATATAGGGGGATATTTGACTTAATTGTCACTCTTGTCAGACGGGTTGGCAACCGGTCGGACGGGTTTAGAGAACCGGTGACCCTTTTTACTGGAAAAGAGGCATTCTATCTTAGTCCTCACGGCTGACAACGCATCTGCATTTAAATTCGCAAACGAAGATAGATGTAGATGTCTATGGGCCACAGCAACCACTTACCATCAGATGGACTGTGTGCTCGATTGTCACCCTTATTCTATAAAAAAAACCGCAGGCTATTTTTTACTATTTTGTGTTGTTATCAGGAAGATGCTGCTGCCTATCCCCTTTCTTTATTTCCTTTTGTCGTCTCAGAATAATATGGCGTAGTGGATTCTATGACGCTGCTACTATGCGACGCTATATATAAATATAAACATAATATTATATCCATTAGAGAAAATAAAACGCACTTTTTTATTATTTAGAGTTATTATAAGGAATATACTGCTGTTCATCTTCTTCTTCTTTTTTATATTATATTATATTAACTTCAAGATTAATTAACTTTGTATCTCACTAATCCCACAGCAAGGTGGATTATTTAATAAGACTTTGTTTGGCCGCAAAAACTTTCGGGCTTAGTTTCTTGTAAGTAGATTTGGAAAGTACTCAGATACCCGTCAATATTAGTTTCACTCGGAAGGTAACTAAAGTAACCTTCGAAAACTAATTTATAATTTGTATAGAATATGTTATTCCGTATTTGGGCGTTCAAACGTGAGAAAACTTGCATGGGTGAGAAATAAACTATTTGGAAGTCATGTGAAGTTCTCTTACACGAAATGGTATAAGATGTTAAAAATATTTAGTTAAGATCTGCGTTAAAAATTAAAATTGGCAAGTGCGTATCGGGCCACGCTCAATATAGAAGTAGGTTTCCGTAGTTGCCCGTCACAATAAGTGAATTTAGATGGGGCCTTCTAGATAATATGAGCATATGAAGTGAGTTCATGGGAGATTACAACTCATCTTCTCGTCAGGCATACCTCAAAACTTCAAAACAAGATTTTGCAACCAGTGCATGTTGCCAGTGATGACATAAAGATCTGGGACGTGGTCCTTCACTGTTGGCCGTATGAGGAAGCTCAAGGTCGCTCAGCGAGCTATGTAGAGGATGTATATGTAGAGCTTCATACCGGTAGTATTGTGTTACTGAGTCATCATATACTTCAACTTGATCACTCCATTGCATATAATGCATCTAAGCGGCTAAAAAGAAGGTGAAACCTACACTCAAATACAGAATAAAATCCTCTGGATATCGCTGAAAATTGGAGATCTCTCACTGGGCAAGATGTTCAGCCCAGGGAGCGGCCAAAGATCTGAAGTCTATAGTTGTTGTGAGGTACATTTACCCAATCGTGACCGGATGACACCACCGCCACAAATCCTGCCAACCGAACACCTGTTCAAAGTTATAGAAATAGAACTTTAAAAAAAAAAAAGATTACAAATAATATTTATTGTAAGTCATTTTTATGTTTAATTGACCACTGGTTCGGAAAATACCTTTGTCCTGGGAAGAACCAGCAAGAAACCTTTTTTTCTAAATAGGAGTAATTACAATCTTAAATTATGTTACTCAATTAACCATTTCATTGATATAGGCAAAATATTTGTCAGGTAAAGTTTCGTAATGATGTCTAAAAAATTAAGAAGAATATAAGGAGGTGTAGTGTTCTTACCTTTTAGTAAAAGCGTTCTATTAAATAATAGACAACTTTGAACATATATATTGATTACTTATTTACTAAGATAATCACATTATATTAAGGCACACTGTCCACGGTCGCGTCGTTTGACGAATGCATGCAACCTACAGATGACGATAGGCGTATTTTGCATATTTGTTATGTCCACGCTATCTTCATGCAATCGTAATTCACGCTACAAAACGCCTGAGTTTTCTTTCAAGTAGCATCGCGAAAGCACGTTTTTTCATTGGGAAAATGTCAAGTGATGATGATGATGTAATTATAGCATACAACTTTATTAGAAAACGATGAAACAGGCGAAGAAATACTGGCTTCATCCATACATCGAAAGAAATATAAATTGTAGATTGTTTGTTACTGCCAGAGAGTTATCAGAAGATGATTCTGTATTTCAATCATTTTACCGAATGACTACATTTTGTAACATAAACAGGTGTTTGCGTCTCGCTAGGTCGCGAGTCGGTCGAGTAGTGACATGCTGCCGCACGCACCGCATGACGAACGTTGTTTAGGTTTTGACAGTTTGTTTTAGTATTATGAGATTCTGAATTAGCCATTTAATTGTTAATTATTGAAAGTATTAAATTGAAAGCAAAAAAACATGAAGATTTTTTCGTTCTAATATGATTTTATGGTGATATTTATGGAGCAGTAAATGGAATTTAGTTACTTAGGGTTAAGTGGACTTATGATGCGTGTATTTTAACTTGTGAGGTTTCACAGACTAGAATTTATTAGATTTTCGGCATGGAGGCCTTAGCAAAGCATCCTCTAATGCAAGCGATAGGATGGCCTGTATGAAGAATTGAGAGGAATTGACTTAATTATTGAATAGTGATGGTAGGGACTTGGATTTGTCAAACGCTATTTACACAAAAACTTGAATACTTTCTTGGAAAAGGCGATCATCATCATCATCATCATTACAGCCCTTCACAAGTCCACTGCTGAACATAGGCCTCCCCCAAGGAATGCCACAAAGCACGGTCCTGAGCCACCCGCATCCATCGACTTCCTGCATGTCTTACCAGGTCGTCACTCCATCTAGTGGGGGGACGCCCTACACTTCGTCCGCCGGTACGAGGCCGCCACTCGAGAACCTTTTTTATATCCCCCCAATGAAGAAAGTTACGGAAAAGGCGATACCTATCCTTAAATTGCCTGTCATCGGGGTGTAACAACGGACTAAAATATGCACGAGCTCTTGCTTCAACACTAGCGCTATAATAGCAGTCATCTATTATTATTAATTATTAATGCCTTTGCGGCTGCACACATCCTCCAAACGAAAAAAAAAACGTCCTGTCAAAATTATATATCGTTCTCACAAAACGAAATAAAATTAACTCTTCAACAATTATTCTCATTCTTCTATCTCACTGTAAAAATCTAGGTGAAAACTTTTTCGATATCGACGGCGTGAAGTTTACATAAGTTATATCTTGAACGATCGAAATTGCTGCTCGCACTCGCAAAATACTTGAAACAACCAATCACGTGCGTAAACGTTCTTACTGTCGAATGCGAGTCAATGCTCGATGGTCGATATCGACGACTTAATAAACTCGCACTCATGAATTGTCATTCCGATTATTGCCAATAGTTGGCACTGATTTTATTCCATATACATCGTAGTTAACTTTCTCGGGATCGAACACGTAAAAAAACTCGCACTAGACACGCTGATTGTTTCTACGCAGGATGCAAGCAATCGTCAATTGACGATAGCGTGCGCTATAGATAATATACTAGCGTGCGCATGACGTCCGGTTTAGGTAGACAGCACACCTAATTCTATCCAAATACACGCGTTAGGTTGACCACATGATATTTTTTTTTAAATTTCTCGAGTTATATTCTTTATTTTTCATATACTATTTATATTATATTTTATATAGAATTATAAGTAAATAGTTTGTTATACTTCCATAGATACAATTTCGAATACGCTTAACAAAAACATACGCTTAAAAAGCACGCTTTGTATTAGAAGTGGTTCACGACGGTAGTCGAATGGCGGATTTGAACCCACAACCTTTTGATTTTGCGGTCCACACCATGGCATTAGGCTACTGTTGCTTACTACACTGTATTCTTTCTCATTCTCTCGCAGGCTAAATCCTATATATATGTATACGTTTGTCTCTTTTTAGTGTCGCTTTTTCGTTTAAGTCAGTTTCAAATCACAACGATGCTAAAGAAGTTTTCACTTAAAAGTCTATTGAATTTCAAGAATCACCAGCGTGGTCCTCTGTGCACACGTACACAAACATATTGCAAGACGTTTTCGACCACAACTTGAAGTAACAAAATAGGAAACTACCTTCGTTATAATTTATTTTTAATAAGAATCATCGAAAATTATAAAATATTGAATTTGAGTAATATGCACAGGAAACTCAGATAGAACGAATTTTGTTCACAACGCCTAGCTTCAACGGAGACTAGCCATCTGCGCATGCCAGGATTATAGTACACGAGTGTATGCGCAAACACAAGTGCACCATAATCTTTCTATTCTCTCTCTCTCATAGTCTTATCAGACGACAATCTGATACTACAGAAGAGAGATTAGACGCTGGACCAACGCCTTTACCTGATTTCCGAGTTATGGTGCTCCTAAGAATTTCTTGTCAGAAAAACGCAATAACTAATTTGGCACGACCCGGGAATCGACCCGGAACCACATGATCAGTAGTCGCGCTTAGGACCACTAGCCCAACGAGGAAGTGAACATTATTTGTTTATGTATAAATAGCACTGTCTTGTTGTATTACTTACCAATGTAATGAATTGAGCCGATTCCCATTGAAAATAAATTAGAAAGAAGGTAGTTTTATGTTTTTTTTAGTTGAAGTTTGGTGTTGTAACGGCTTGCCTTATATTTATATCGTGTGCACCGAGAAACCACGTTTGTAATTCTCAAAATCAGATAGATATTTTAATATTCGATCCCAAAAGGTGCTTTCTAAGTGTATGTTTTTGTAAAACGTATTTCCAATTGTATCTTGGGAAGTATAACAAACGATTTACTAATAATCTTGTTTTAACTCATATTTTTTCATTGTGTGGTCACCCTAACGCGTGTTTTTGCATAGAATTAATATAATGTCTCTTACTTAATAAGTTATCAATATACATTCAAAGTTTTCTATTATTTAGTAGAAACCATTTACTAAAAGGTAAGAAAACTACACCTTATATTCCTTTCGTCAAATAGTTTGCGCACGATATATGTTCGGAGACATGTGGATGAGGAACCAGTTTTAACAGTAGCCATCTTTAAATCGCTCCAATATTTAGCCCTATTTCTTTTTCTACAAAAGCCTTTAAGACTTCTACTAAAACCTTAACTGGAAAAAAGTACAATTTAAATAAATTAATGAAGAAATTTTTACAAATTTATAAAAAAAAATTGTATGGATTAAGGGGTCACATTTTAGGTATTTGTTTCTTTTATCTTTAACGCTTTACGTCTTGTTACTTAGTAAAATAACCTTTACAAATTCTTTACGAAATACCTGTCATCACATTAACTTTATTTTTAAAATATTTTCTGAGATCTTGCTGATGGACTGTGTCAACTGAGGGACCACACTTAAGTGCTGTAACTTTTTATATATTCTTTTACAAATTCCAGGATTCGTTCTATAATTGTTTTAGGCCTACTACTAAATCCTTAGCAATTCATTTAGTGATTTCTCGGCCTGGTCCCTCAGTGTTCACATAAATAAAAAATAAACCATATTTATCATCAATAAGACTCAACGGTCCTCGCTTCATCTAGCATCGATGTAATAAAATTATTTCTGCAGCTCTCAGTTCTTCCGCCATTTTGCAAAACTGTCATTTGAAAAAATATGGCGTAAGTGAGGTGATATTTTGGGACGCTCCGGAAAAATCAATTAAATTTTCATAATTTGCCGTGTATAAAGTGAGTAAATCTATTTTATTATATTGGTTAATGACTATTGTATCGTATTTCATTATAATTTCGACAATATATTATATTGGTATCAAATTATAAAAGTAAACATTCGAGCTTGCCAATGCCCGTAAACTAAATATGTTCGGCTAAATACTCTATGTGGGCTAACAGTGGGCTGCTGTGCTCATATAATGACGATAGTGTGGTATTTGATCTGGGGACGGTGTAATGACGTAACTGCGCCGGCAATGGCTTTAGATGATTTTTTTCAAGAGTATGATGAATGATTTAAATAAATGTATTTTAAATAAATATTTTTGACTTTTAATCGCTATTAAAAACCTAAAACCTATTATTAAAAATGGACTTGTTTGTTTTATATTTCTATCACCTAATCGATTCACGACAACAACATGACCATGATCAATAGTGTCTGTCATGAATAGTATCTTAAGATTATTAAAGGGTTATTGACAAGACTCTCTAGACTCAACGAGCGGTTTTTTTTTTTGGTCTGACTGGTCACCCTTATGATAATGTTTTATTGGTTTTAGTGTGTAGTGTGATCACAGTGGCGTCCAATGATATATTACCCTTAGATACGTTACCCGCTCACAGTATTGGCAATATGTATAAAGGTCGTGCAAATCTCCGAGTTTCAGTCACGCATCCTGCGACGCGGCTATATGTTGCTGTAACTCGTAACTCTTACTAATATTAGTGGATTACGCTGTTTTTAGAGCCAAAATGTTCGTCCATATTTAATGTGTCTATTTAAAATAGGTCGTTGGTAGCGTCGAAAAATAAAACGTAGTTTTTAGGTTATTTTCAATTTTATAAAATAACTCCATAACCCGGGTTTTGTTTTAAAAAATAACTTTTGTAGGAGTTAATATAATCAGTGTAGTCTATAAAAAACAAAGTTTGATTTTGATGCAACATGGTACGGGATTCCATACATTAATGGGCATTCTCCTTTGGATGGTGCTACAGTCCCTTTAGCGGTGCTAGATAAACTGACGGTATATCGAAATGCTAATGTGTTTTACAATAATAAAATTATGATTATTCGAGTAAAGACCCCGAGTAAGCAACCTATCCAACTGCAGACAGCAGTAAAATAGGCGCAAGTAAGACAGGGTGACGTTACATTATCGAAACTCTTTACCGCTGCATTGGTGTTTGTTTTATTAGGGTAGTTGAGTTTTCAAGCTAATGGATTGGAAGCGATACCGTAAACGGATGGTACTGGTAAAATACGGTACGGTAACATTTATTGATATGGACTTGCCGATAACTTGAATATAAAATTTCTCCCTTCAACATTATTCTTAAAATCCGTTTAATTAATAATGAGACGCAACAGAAAATAAAATATTTAAAACCCACGCGGGTGAAACAATCCGAAATGAGAACATGTCTGGAAGATTAATGGTTTTCGGACGTTTCAAGATTACGCAATAGGAATCTTTTATTCCTCTTTAATTTACTGCCTAATTAGATTCCTACGTCAAACTCTCACCACTTCACGTGTTGACTGCTAGAGAATATTTCATGACATTAAGTTCGTTCTTTGTATTTTTGTAATAGAGAATGCAATAAAGAATAAACAAATAAATAATATGTATTTTGAACACATGCAGAGTCCGCCAAAACGAAGTACACTTCCTTGCTCTTATACACTTCCAGAAATGAGAACAACTGTATTCAGCGGTGGGACGTACATAAGCTGTAAGCTGAAACTTTAGCTACCACTACTGTCTAGCTGTTTTTCTGTTTACCTGATAGTAAGTGGATGCTGTAGCCCCTAGATATCTAAATCCATTCTCGATTAAGAATCAAAATGCAGATGCGTTGTTATATCTGAGGACTAAAATGGAAAGCCTCATTTTCAGAGATTTCAGAGATAATGTACACACTCACCATACGAAATACACGAAAGGGACAACACGAAAAGGGAGTCTCATTTTAAGCGTCGTTTTGTGATGAGTGAAGAAAACCGGAGACACATTTGGGCTGGTAACGAGGCATTTTTTTATTTGTGCGAGCAGCTATGCAGGTCTAATAAAATCAGTATCACTGCGACATGTAAGATCTATCGTGATCGCTGCTACGGCTTTAGTTCACTGCTAAGCCCTATATCTTCAATAAATTGAAGGAGTTGCTTAGCTGTGAGCAATTTCACTTCTTCTGGGCTAAGTACGTAGTTCCCCAGATGAGTGTTACGTTTGCGCATAATGGTCTCCAAGTTACAAGAGCTTGGGTTGGAAGCTCTGCGCCATCCGCCGTACTCAACAGACCTTGCGCCTACAGACTTCTACTTTTTCCAAAATAACTGCCATTTTATCGAGGTGAGGGGATAATTTGCTAAAAAAAGACTTTAATTACCATTTTTAAAACATTTGTCTGTCTGTCTATTTGTCTTTCTGTCCAGTCTAATCTTTGTAATTACTGAACCGATTGTAATTAAACTTCACGAATAGATTGTAAACAATGTCAGTAGTCAGTATCTAGGTTGTATTTATCCGAAAAACTTGAAGATTGTTTTGAAAAATACTAATCAATAACGCCACATTATTAGATCATATCCAGACGAAGCCGGGGCGGGTACCAGTCGTTTATGAAATGTTTTGTGCCGATCATAAAAAGGGCTTTTGGTACGTGATACGAAAAAGTGGTACAATTTTATAAATTGCACATGTACCGTTACCATTTCATCCTACTAAAGTCCACTGCTGAACATAGGCATCCCTCATAGATTGCCTCATAGGGGGATAATTGCCAAAGTTGCCACGCTTGGCAAGCGGGTTGGCAACCCGTTTTTAGGGTTCCGTACTTAAAGGGTAACCAACGGGACCCTATTACTAAGCCTCCGCTGTCCGTCCATCCATCCGTCCGTCCGTCCGTCCGTCTATCTGTCAGCGGGCTGTATCTCATGATCTGTAATAGGTCGACAGTTGAAATTTTCACAGAATGTGTATTTCTGTTGCCGCTATAACAAATAATAAAAATAAAAATAAATAAAAAATTAAAGATGGCAGCACTACTAGAAACGTGTTTTGCGATGGTACGGAACCCTTCATGCGCGAGTCCGACTCGCACTTGGCCGGTTATTAATTTTTAGTGGTTATTAGGAAGACGCTGCTGCCTATCTCCTGATTGGTTTCCCTCTGTCGCCTCTTACGACACCCACGAAATGATATGGGGTAGTGGATATTCTTACAGCGCCACTACACGGTAAATTGGATATTTGATATAACGCATTTGTACTATTATGAAAAATTTTATAAATTATCTATGAATAATTCTCTTGTTACTTTGTCCGTTATGGCGCCTTAAGATACGATTGTCTCGTAGGTAGTTATTACTATCATTTTATGTAGAATATAATATGTTACAAGCGAACACACAGTCCGCTTGATGGTAAGTAAATGCTGTGGCTCATAGACACCTCGATCTATCTTTAATTAAGAATCAAATTGCAGATGCGTTGTCACCCTTGAGGACTAAGATGGAATGCCTCATTTTCAGTAACAAGGGTCTCCGGTTTTCTACAGTCACCATACGAAACACAGCACTGCAGTATTAAACTGCTATTTCACGCTAATATTCTGTGAGAGCGTTGTCCTTCCCCGGTCGAGTGGGTGTCTTCAAGGCAAGAGTGAATAAATAGGCCTTTGTTAAGTCAGTGCGCTTCACCTTCTTGGGCTACATCAACACTTACCGTCAGGTGGGATTGTAGTTAAGCGCTGGCTTGGAATAATATAAAAAAAAGTGGATACTGCAATCCATGGACGCCTGCAGCACGAAAAATTGATAAAATATGGTCTTAAATTATCTTAAATCTAAATAACGCCATATTAATAGATCCTATCCCGTCAAAGTTGAGGCGTATCTCTAGTTAAAAATAAATAAATAAATTGTGAGATAAAACAATTAACTACATAAATATGTATTATATACATACATATATCTAAAATTAAAACTCTACATAAAATACACCACATAATATTTTAGTAGATACAAACAAAGGTTACGCAATTAAAAATATTAAATGCTTTTCCTGTATTTTAGAATAAAGAAAACTATTAGAAGTTGAAGCGATGTACATTTTTTCCACCGTGCTCATAAATAGCCTCATTATGGGCCATAAGTATTATTCGACTTTTAAATTATACCTTGAGTACTGGTTCTAGTGAAGTTACTACATATACCTGTGATTACTAACAAAATCTGAGGAAATGACGAGAAAATACTGCAACTATACACGCCAAGGAATACTCCCACAATACACAATTTTATAATAGCGCTGTAATATACAGGGTTACAAGAAAAATCGTGCTAGATCCGTTAAGGGCGTGGAGTACCTATCATTTCTGACTTATTTCACTATGAAACACCCTAACCTATCCCTCTACAAGATGCAGGAGTGTACAAGCTGGATTGTGAATGTGGTCTCTCTTACATAGGACAAACAAAAAGATCTATAAAAACCCGCATAAAAGGACATATAGCTGACGTGAAGCACCGACGTTCCGGGAAGTCTGCAGTGTGTGAACATGTTCAAGATCGTCCCCGCTACTACATCAGATTTGATAGACCACAAATCCTCGCAAAGGAACACCGATTCCTACCAAGGATGATACGCGAGGCTATTGAGATTAAAAAACATCCTAACTTCAATAGAGAAGATGGATGGGTGCTGCCATCTGCTTGGGATCCTATAATTAATAAAATTAAATCCAAACCCAAGCATACAACTGCAAGACTTCAAGATACTTATTTATTTATTTATTTATTTGCTTTTTAGTATGTATTTTACATGATATACTGTTAAATACTATGTAAGTCCCTAATGGAGACATGCAAATTTATTTATTCTTAGAAATTATATTTATACAAAATTAACACATCAAAATCTATCATTATTAAATCATTAAATTTGCAACAATAAACAATCCATCCAATTATATTCTAAAGATATCAAAAGTACAACTACAAAAATAATAATTATAATTAAAAAATAAAGTAAATTAAATTAAACAATATTATATACCATGTCAGCTAATAACAAAAAATGTCAATTATGAGCTATAGTCCTATAAAAGTTGTCATCAGTAATTTAAAAGCTCGTTTACGGAGTAAAATGTATTTTGAAGAAGCCACTGGTATAATTTTTTTTTAAATGTTTTTATAGGAAGATCTTTGATTATGTTTGGTATTTTATTATTATAAGCTGTAAGCTAATTCTGCGTAGATCGGACCAAAAATTAATATTCAAAAAACTGAAAGTAGCCGGGCTAACTATGACATTTGGACGTCAAACACCTCAGTCCCCCCGTGACCATGGGTGCTGTAAAGCACCCGAACCGTCGAGAATTAAATTAGTAAATTAAACGCGATACTCGTAAAATCCGTAAAAATAGTTTTATTCAAAGATTTATTATTTGATTTATGATTAGAGACAAATGATTTAATTACTGAATCTGTAAGTCGAGTGACATCAATTAATCTCTGATACTACATCCAAGTTTACTTCATGGAATTTCAAGGACAAATGACCGTGTAGTGGAAGTGTAATATAACCTCCGAGGAGGACGATGACTCGGAAGTAATCTCAAGACATCGTGGCAGCACTCCGAGGGTACTGAGGGCAACAAGTACCGATGAAGGGGGGCCAGTTGCGTTCCGAACGGAAATCTCAGGACAACTCGTATACGCTGGTAGTGAGGGGTTTTAGCCGGTAGAAAAGGGTATTTTACACCATGCAAAAAAAATCAAAAAATATATATTTATGTTAGATTTTGTAAAAAGTAAACGAGGAATATTGATTTATTTTATAAAAATGCATTATAAATTTTATATTTCAATTTTAATTTTTTTTTATTTGTGCCTCAAATCTGCAAAACGCTGTCCGCCATATTAGATACCGTCTTGATGTCACTGGCGAAGAGAACTAGCTAATGTGCTGCGTTATTTCGAAATTTTTCAAGTTATCATTACAATTGTTGAGTTTTGAAAAGGCATCATGGAAAACGGATTCGTAAAAGCAGAAAGTACTAATCTTTATTCTATTAATTCGAATTCATTTAACAGAACCCATAATCTTATATTGTGTGTAATTTTCCATGTCATTTTCCAGTTAAAACATGCAATAATCTTTATGACATTTGAAATCAATGCGAGTTTATTACTTCGCTTTTAGAACTAATGTTTTAGATATTGTAATATAAGCTTAGGTGTATTTTTTGTACAAACTATGTCATTATTCCCATGTAATAGAAAAAAACACGAATTAAGTAAAACACTGCACTGCACTTGCAATGGCTGTAAAAGTGGCCCACAAAGGGCGGGACAGACGAGCGATTAACCTAATCTATTACAAAATTTGACTTGCAATAGGTCATGCAACTATCATGACATGATGTTTTGTTTTGTATAAACGATAGTTAAATAATTCATACTTACTTCAAAGTGATCTTCACAGAAGTATAGTTTAGATTTTGTAGACAATGCCTTCGGGTCACTTCTTGCCAGTTTTAACCAAGTATTTCTCATATTTAAATCAGTTCGCACTTGAATCCATAACTTCCTTTATGCTCGTATTTTTGCATTCAGTCACAACACAACAATGATATAGATGATAGCTCATTATTATACATCCAAAGGTATCTTATTCCTTTGCAAAATAGGCAAAATTCTAGAACAGTGACGTCACGAGTTGAACAGCATGGCGGCTATCGTTTTCACGCGAAAATTTAAAACGATAGATTAAAAGTAATTTTCATGACACTATTCGGTTTTAAAAAAAAATTATATAAAAATTATAGTGGTTCATTATCACTCTAGGATTCATTTAAAACACTTTTTGAAAATATTCCAGCTCCGGAATAACCTTTTCGTTGCCCCTGCACCAAAAGGTATCCCTGATGATTTCCAACGATAAAAAAGGGGTAGCAGAACAAATGGGTTGACTTGACCGAAGAAGGGCCACGCTCTCAAGGAATTCCAGCGTAAAACTTAAGCATTTAGTGTAAGCCTTTTGAATTCATTTTTTATATATGTGGGTATTTTTAAAAAGAGATCAAACTGATCCGTATCTTGAAAGAGCTTTACCTTAACACAGGTAAAGTTTCTGCCAATCACGTCTGAAAGATTTGTTTAGGAATTCAGAAGAAAATTTTTTCATAACTTACTAGCTGTGATCGGTATGCGTTAATACGCATTCAGTGTTAGAAACATTCGCGGTTGCTTGTACAACAACCCACTAAAGTTTCATCGTAATTGTATGAATGATATAGAAACGCGTAGATGATTTTATATTAGATATTAAAAATATATTATCTATTCTATTTCACGGTCCTAGTTTTCATTTCTACGACCATTTTAAAATTTCATTAAAAAAATTGTAAATCTGAATATGTGCGTGTCTATGTATGTATGCATCCACGTCTATTTACTTATAATATTCGAGCAATAGCTAACAGTTCACATACAGGTTGTTTTCTGTTACAGCTCTTGAAAAACCAGCTTCAAACAAAGAAAGCTACATTCCTCAATATTCTGGAGTATCGGGGAAGATTTTCCTTCTCCGAAAACCCCCTCAAAAATTAACGAAGTGCTGTACTTAACACTGGAACCTATAGATATGACAACATTCATTTGTATCATTGCTTTATATCAAAACAAAAGTTTTTTTTAATTTGATTAAGTGCTTTGTTCTTAAGTATTTTCTTAAGTTTTCGCCTAAAGGACTTTGAGCTACGCTCTGCTTGCAGATGTGTAGTTAATTATTACCAACGGTTTAAGTGTTCTCAACATGAATTATAGAACATGTTTTACGTCTTTTAAAAGTTAAACTTAATTGCAGGTAATTAAAACTTCAGCACAAATTTGAATTGAATTAATGCGAAATTTTCTGTAACGTAGCTTTACTGTCGTTGTTTGCTTAAGAACAAACATTTCAATTTGCATATGTAGAAACGTTTAATTACTTATTTTACTTGTTCAGCATTGTTCTTACAAGGGTAGGACCGAGAAGTATTTTATTTAGAATAGTGGTGACAAACGGGCAGCTTATGGTAAGTAGTTGCTGTGGCCCATATACATCTACATGGATCCTCAATTAAGAATCAAAATGCAATCGCATTGAGCTGCTATTTTATGCTGGTATTGTGTGAGAGTGTAGTACTTCCTCGTTCGAGCCGACCCATTCGTGTTATAACAATAATATATCTGTAGCTTGGCTCTACCGCGTAAATAAAGTCCGTAATTTTTTATGTCGCTTAACTCCAGCGTTATCGGTGTGTGTTCCAGTTTGCAACAGTTGGTATGATAATAATATGCTCTTAGGCAATTCACTTAGTTTTCAGGGGTGAAAATACATGTACAATGACTAAAAAAAATCCACATATATTTTTTTAAACCAGTGTTAAAATCGCAATTATTTTATTCAAGTATTATTAATAATATATAGAAAAAATCATTATTTTTAATAAAAATGTAGAAGCCGGCTTCAAGGAACTAGAGTTTAAAATAATTTCACATTCTGCTTAAATTCTTCTATACACTATATGTTAGGACTTAAATGTGATAATGTGAAACGTAGGTATAAAATACTTCCTAAAAAATTTCTTAAAAAAAAGCATTAATACGATCTAAATCTTAAGCACGTATAAAAATAACAAAGTGAGGCGCTAAGAGCACGGGATAAAATCTGAAGTCAGTTTACAGTGACGCTGTGACACAATTTTTTTGCAGTAATGGATAAAAAATAGTTTACGTCGCGTCTCTCCATCTTAATTTTCTGCAATTAAATTTTAAAGTAGTAATCTTCATGATATAAAGTTAGTATTGGAATATTTTATATCAGCATGTTATTACATCGATTCCGTTACATAGTCTTTTTCCTAATCTTGTAGTGGCGGTGTAAGTATCTCGTTTGGAGAGTGTAGAGAAACGTAGACCCTTTTTGCTGGAAAGAAGGCAATCCATCTTAGTCCTCAGGGGCGACAACGCTTCTGCATATCGATTCTTATTCCAGGATGGATGCAGATGTCTATTGGCCACAGCATCCACTTACCATCGGGTGGACTATGTGTTTATTTGTCGACAGATCTCGCAGCTTTGAATTTGTCATTCCCGGTTATTTTACAAAAACTCCCCGAAAATGTTAATTACATTCTAAAATTTAAGACGAATGCCTTTTTGCGTCATCTTAAAAAAAACATATTATTATAAAGGCATTGACATTAAAAAATTCATCTACAGAATAGTAATATTTTGCAATTAACCAGATTTTTTTAAAATTAGAATTAGATTTCTTTAAATTAGTAAGACATAAAAATGTCTAAGTCTGTGATCGGGGTCATTATTTTAAATTATTATTGGCATAGTGTTAGTAGTACTCTGTGGGACGCACACAACTTCGCGTTCACAAACTGAAATATTAGTTGCACCAAGACCGGTGCAGTTAAGTCTTACCGATTATTCATCAATGCACTCTAATGGGGCGGCAGTTTGCTTAACTTTGCGGCCCGTCTCCTATAAAGCAATCCATAAATTTTGGAACTGATAAGTAATTTAAGTAACAAAGAAATTGTTACCGTTTTTCTGACATAACGAGGATATAGTACAAAAACGTAGATATAAATCAAAACTTAAAATTGCAGAACAATTTTAGTTGCGGCGGCGGGGACCGAACTCACTGCTCACGTACAAAAGCGCTTAGAACGAGTGCCCACATCCTGAGCTACTACGATTCTCTAAATATTCCATATCACTAAAAATTGTTACGCATTTTTCAGCCCTCATAACGCAAAGCGATAAGTAATTTATCCATGGTCTCTTAGCATTACCTATTATTCAAGTAGACCTTACTTAATGTAATAATATTAATGTCCTCCAGACTGAATTTCGGTCACGACGGCCTGTCTCAACGGAGACCGGAGAACATTATTATTATTAATAATTCGTTCATACGAGATGTGGAAAATTGTGGTCGCATAAAATATTTTCACAAACACACCTACGATAATTTTCAAGTCATTTATTGCTTCGACTTTCTTCGCCGGCGGCAACAAAAAGATCGTTCCTCTCGATTAAAACCGAAGCACGTATTCAATTTAACGAACGATTCGCAACAAAGAGATTTCTTCACCTGAGACGCAAAGTTCCGATTTCAGCAAGTCGGGCCATTATTTAATCAGATAGTATCAAACTTCACTGAGAGACTGGATGAAAAGATCAGAATTATTTACAATAGCGTCGCAAAAATTTTGTCAATTATAGGATAATTTAAAAGTTTAAAGTAATAGTTTATGATTTTTTTTATATAATAAGGGTGACAAACCAAAACACAGTCCACCTGATTGCATGTAAGTGCTGTGGCCCATAGACATCTACATCTATCATCAGATAAAGATCGAAATGCAGATGCGTTGTCACTCATGAGGAGGAAGATAGAATACCTCGTGAAGAGGATCTCTGGTTCTCTACACTCACCATACCAATAACACCACATAAAATACCTGCAACCATATAACACCATATAAAATACCTGCTTAATATAGCATTAAAATGCTATATTAAGCAGGTATTTTATGAGAGATAAATAATGATTTCTTATTTACACAAATACTGAATTTTATTATGATATATTTATATATATATATATTTATGCTGCTATTTTACGCGTGTATTCCGTGAGAGCGTGGTCCTTCCCCGGTCAAGCTGACCCATTAGTGCTACAAATGTAATATAGCTGCAGTATGGCTCTACCACGCAAAAATCATTACACAAGTCTACTGCACGCACTTTGGACATTTTTAATAGTGAGCGTTAAACTACCTTCGTGCTGGTTATGCTATTTCTTATCACTATTAAGAGATCACGATTTGGGTCCGACTTGTTAGAATATATTTTTCGCCATCAAACGGTTCCCAAATTAGAAAGGAATAATATTTATTCAATAATATAACTGGATCGGAAAAATCTCTGTCCTGGGAGGAACTACTAGTTCTAGTACTAGAAACCCAGTGGGACTTTTTTATTATCTCAACTCTCTCCCTTTCCTAGCCGCTTCCGGCTTCTGTGACTGTTTTTGACTCCTACATTGAAGTTCTGCTGCTCCGCCCAAAGCTCCACAAGTGACTAGTTTAGCCGATTTTAGCAAGAATATTACGAGCACACTTAGGCCATGTGAGAACACCGTTGCAGTAATTATATTGTATAACCACAGATGGTCCAGCTTTAAGCTCCAACTTTTACAAAGAAATATAATAACAATTTTGAACTAATTGTTAAATAGTCTCTGTATATTTTCGGAGACTTTATTTTAAAAGAGTATACATTGCCCCATGAAGGATTTACTGATCCCTTAGTGTCGAGTAACTGGTATTACTTGATTTTGCTTGTTCCTAATATTATAATTAATAATAGAAATCCCAACCCAACCATACAATTGCAAGACTTCAAGATTAATAATTTTAATCTGAAGGTAACCGTGTGTAACTTCGTAATTTGGACGTCGATCACCTCAGTCCCTTGACCATGGGTGCTGTTAAGGACTCAAAACGTCGGGAAAATAAAATAAGTTAATAAACGCGATAAAATACGTAAAAACTAGTTTCATTCTAATATACATCACTATATTTAATAAATCTATTTTTATTTTTGTGTACATTCTTGTCGCTCATTTGTAAACAAGATAAAGCACGAGATGTTGACACTTGAAAAGATTTTTGTAAATACTCGTTAATCCTTTCTTCTTACATATACATAGATAAATAAATGGTAAGTCCTCTGTGTGAATCAATTCATGCAACATTATTAATTCAATAATGGCGCTTGGCAAAGTTGATAGAATCTCTAAGCACTTTACGTCAGCACAGTAACGTTCCGCAACTCGTAAAATAAGAGTTGACAAGCTGCTCCACCAACGTTCATGCTTCACTGATTTGAATGTATAATATAAACGAAAGGGATATTATTATACATTCAAATTATAAGGGATATTATTATATATAAACAAAGGGAGCAAATATTTCACAGTCAATATCTATATTCAGTATTTAATGCAATGGAAATGCTTGAAAGAACTAAAAATAAAGAGCTTTCTGGAACATTGCGACGTAATTTAATAGCGAGAATTCTAATCAAGTAGCGCCATCTGTCGGACGGTAGATTGAACTACATACATTAATCTTAGACTGCCCCCCCCCCCTCCCCATTACATCAGATTTAATAGACCATAAATCTTCGCGAAAAAATATCGATTCCCACCAAGGATGACACATGACTCTATTGAAATTAAAAAAATCCTAAGGGGCTGGGTATTACTGCCAACTTGGGATCCTGTATCTAATAAAATCAAAACTAAACACAAGCATCCCACTTCAAGATTTCAAGATACAGTAAGCTTATTCAGCGTAGATCGGACCTAAATTAATAATTAAGAACTTGAAGGTACTCCGGGCTTACTTTGACATCGGGACGTCAAAGTCTCCCCGTGACCAATCCATTTGTAGGTACTTACGGCCGCAACATGAAACGGTGCCGGGTCTGGACGTCTTCCGTCAATTCACGCCCTTTTAATACATACATACATACATGCATATAATCACGCCTCTTTCCCGTAGGGGTAGGCAGAGACCACTTCTTTCCACTTGCTACGATCCTTACATACTTGTTTCTCTTCGTCCACTTTCATTATTCCCTTCATACATGCTCTTCGGTTTAGAGTACTCTTGTGGATTAGTATTATAGCTTTTATGTGATTTGAGGGAAAACATGAACATACATAATATTTTATGTGATTTGAGGGAAAACATGAACATACATAATTTACGTGGTAGAGCCATGCTGCAGCTATATTAGTAGTATAGTTGTAGTACGAATGGGTCGGCTCGACCGGGGAAGGACCACGCTCTCACAGAATACCAGCGTAAAATAGCAGCTTAACACTGCTGTGTTTCGTATGGTGAGTGTAGAGAACCGGAGACCCTTTTTACTGGAAAAGAGGTATTCCATCTTAGTCCTCACGGGTGACAACGCATCTGCATTTTGATTCTTTATTGAAGACAGATGTAGATGTCTATGGGTCACAGCAACCACTTACCATCAGGTGGACTGTGTGCTCGTTTGTCACCCTATCCTATAAAAAAAAAAAAAAAAAAACATATATATATGTATATATATATATATATATATATATATATATATATATATATATATATATATATATATATATATACAGGGTATTTTTGAAAAGCTCCCGAAAACGAAGACAGACGACAGTATTAACTATATCTTTGATGATGGGTGAAATATAAAATCGATCCTGATGATAAAAAAATCATCTTTTTACAACGTTTTATTAGCTTTATTCACGCTCCATCGTGTTAGTATAGTTAAATAAAACGTTATTCAGTAAAAAAATCATGAAAATACTTAAAAATAAAACCAGCAGTGGAATTAGTTTCAGTCATCAGTTGGAATTACAATCAGCTGACTAGGGGTCAATGTACGCGCGAACGCCGAATTCGCGCGGCCCGCAACTAGCGATGGTACCACAATACCTAATAATTTACAATACTTGTCTAAATACCTAACTTATCTACTTAACCTACTATTTGCCACTGTGCTTGTCTCCACGTAGCCACTTTAATTCGAATTCACAGGTTAAATAAACCAAATAACTGGTTCGATTCCCCGCTAATGAAAAAAATACTTAAATAAAATGTTAACAAGGTTAGAGTCATGCTTTTTTATCCATTGTGTAGGTATGTTTATTATTCTGATGTATTCAGTTATGTACCTATTCAGATCAGTTCAGTACTAAGTTATTTAAAAAAAATTAGGTTAAATAAACCAAATAACTGGTTCAATTCCCCACTAATGAAAAAAATACTTTAATAAAATGTTAACAAGGTTAGAGTCATGCTTTTTTATCCATTGTGTAGGTATATTTATTATTCTGATGTATTCAGTTATGTACCTATTCAGGTCAGTTCAGTACTAAGTTATTTAAAAAAAATTAGGTTAAATAAACCAAATAACTGGTTCAATTCCCCGCTAATGAAAAAAATACTTTAATAAAATGTTAACAAGGTTAGAGTCATGCTTTTTTATCCATTGTGTAGGTATGTTTATTATTCTGATGTATTCAGTTATATACCTATTCAGTTCAGTATTAAGTTATTTAAAAAAAATTAGTTTTGAAACAGCTTACCGATCCTCCGTGGCCTTATGAGATTCTCCAAGGCACATTAACATGTTGCCGTATTCACGAACACTGTAAACGTACCTACGCGTTAGGCATTATTAAAAAAAAACAAAAAACAAAACGTAACAACAAGAACAATATCATTAATTAATTAATAACAAGTAATAACGACAATAATTTAATAAACAAAACAATTGAACTATCGCTCGTGATAGTTAAGACGGAACTGTCTCAAAAACTAAAATTATTAATCAATCCCGCCAAAACAAATGCGCATGAAGTAACTTCCTTGAAGCATGTGTAATTCTACAGCGCGAGGCGACATGAGGCAGCGTGTGTGTGGAAAGGGTAGAGTGAGTAGTATACCTAATTCATTGTTTCGTATGGATCTAGATAAGAGTTCGAGCCCGCGAGGATATTGACCCTATTGTCAGCTGATTTTCTTTTTAAGTTTCACTGCTGGTTTTATGTTTAAGTATTTTCATGATTATTCGGGATCGAATTTTTTGTGACCCATCATCATAGGTATCCTTAGTACTATCATCTGTCTTCGTTTTCGGGAGCGTTTCACAAACACCCGGTATATATATATATATATATATATATATATATATACAGAGCCTTCTAAAAACGTAATCATCCTTTTGGCTTCGCCATAGTCGGGTAAAAATATTCACTTGCATCATCTGCGTCTAATCAGAAGACACGAATATACTGCAATCGGTATCGGTAATTGAAGTTGAGGCAGGCAATTGTTATGTGGCAGAGACAAAAACTCTTTAAAAATAAATTTATTTAATACTTTTAAACTAACTTAAAATATAGTAGTTGATACAGAGAACTTGGTTATGGAATTATGTTGAGGGATCGAAAGATTTGGTTTAAATAGTGTAGAAAGCTAGGAGGTGGGGGTAAACATAAGGGAACAACATTGTTCTTGGTGCTATGGTTAACTTATGGTAAACTATAAACATTAGCATATAATATTACGAGTACAATCGAATTAGTGTGGCTTCGAAGGAAGTAAACAATATGATTTATAAATTATACAGGTTTTATAACATAAAGTAAATAGTATCCTATGACATAACATTAGTTTGGCTTCTAAGAAAGTAATTAAGCTTTTAAGTAAATAAACAATATAAAGTACACAGGACTTATAACATAAAGTAAATAGTATCCTATGACATAACATTAGTTTGGCTTCTAAGAAAGTAATTTAGTAAATAAACAATATAAAGTATACAGGATTTATAATATAAAGTAACTAGTATCTATGACATAACACCTACCCCCTTAGAACAAAGATTGAGCGGTTTTGCTCGATTTTTGAGTGTAGTCAGCAGCTTCGTATTCGTCTTCTGATATACAGAATGTTGTAGCAGTGGTGTTTAGTGATGATATGGGAATCTCGGCGTGTTATCGGCGACGAGAACGGTCAAAGCGATTATTAAAACTTTGTATGCAGTTACCATGTGGATTTGTAGGTATGTTATTCCATGGCAAGCGTTTATAACATTTATAACAAAAATATATTAGCATAATGATGCCAGTAATCGTACTTTTTTTCATTCATTCATTACAGCCCTTCACAAGTCCACTGCTGAACATAGGCCTCCCCCACGGAATGCCACAAAGCACGGTCCCGAGCCACCTGCATCCATTGACTTCCTGCATGTCTTACCAGGTCGTCACTCCATCTAATGGGGGGCCAACCCATACTTCACCTAACGGTACGAGGCTGCCACCTGAGAATCTTTCTTCCCCATCGGTTGTCAGTTTTTCGAGCTATATGGCCAGCCTATTGCCACTTCAGCTTACTAATCTTTTGGACTATGTCAGTTACTCTGGTTCTACTGCTGATATCCTCATTTCTAAGTTTATCACGCAGAGAAACCCCAAGCATAGCCCTCTCCATAGCTCGCTGAGCGACCTTGAGCTTCCTCATACGGCCAGCAGTGAAGGACCACGTCTCAGTTCCGTATGTCATCACTGGCAACACGCACTGGTTGTACAATTTAGTTTTGAGGTTTTGAGGTATGCCTGACGAGAAGATGGGTCGTAATCTCCCGAACGCTGCCCAGCCGAGTTGAATCCGTCGATTGACCAATCGTACTTAATATGGAAAATTTTGTTACATGTTTTTCTAAGAATGTAGGTTTATTATCTTCAAGCTATTTTGTGTGAGTTTTTATTTGTTCTCTACCCGAGTTAATAGAGTCGAGTTGAATGTTGTTGAGCTGGATTGGTGCAAGTTCTGGTTGTTGCAGCTTAATTTCATCTGGGACGCAAATGTGTTCAATATCCACATAGATAAAAGGATGGCTGATGTTAATCGATTTTGTGTCCTCAGCTAGGAGTGTAACAAACGCGGTGTACATTTTACATCCTTGTTCTAGAGTGATGATACCTGCTCCAGAAATTTCACCGTGAGTCGCTTTGCTTTCGCATTCTAAAGCATACGGAGTCTTGCGTTGGAGTATGTAGATCAAGTTGTTGTTTCTAAGAGCTTGGAAAGTGTTGATGTGTGCAGAAAACGTAGTTACATCACAAATTTCAGGAACTTGTTGACTCGTCGTTGTTAAGATGACAACTTCGCATATTGGTCTGGTGTTGATGTTGTAGATGAGAAGATCCTTGCAGACTTTGGATTCCGTTGCAAAGTCTTTGCATTTGTCCAGTGAGCTAATGATGACGTATTGCTGTCTAGTGGTACTCATGACAAGATATGTTTATTCGACAAAGATAGTAGAATATAAGGAAGAGTCAGGATATAGAATAGGGATAGAATATAAATGGTATAATGTAAATTTTTCGTGTTTTACTAAAGGGAATTCTAAGATATATATAATTTTATTCATATAAATATAGGAAGTAATAGAGGCAGATTCAAGTATTTTGTGTAAATAAGGTAATGCTATTGGGGCAACTAAGTTTTTATTGAGCCTAGCGGGATTAGAAGACAGTAATTTTTTGTATAGGCGCATAGTGGATATTATAGAAGGGTGAATTACATTTGATTTAATGAAAAGTATGCTTTTAATGACATCATCGATGTCTCGTTCCAAAGAAACTACAGCTTCTAGAATTTGAATTGAAACGGTGGATATTTCTTCAAGAATAGTTAAATTAAATATAAGTTTGTTTGTTGAGGTAAAGTATGAATTTATTTTTCTAATATCTTCGTTAATAACGTATTCAACATAAGAGATTTTATGTAATGTTTCATTAAAATTCGTGATCGTTGAAGAAATAATTTGTATTTGTTGTTTTAAGATATCATTAGCAGATATTTGCTGTTTCTCAAACTGTTCAATACATTCGTTATAATGTTTGGCATCTTTTGCGTCTGGAACACCAATGAGCCATTTCAAAATTGAACCTAAGCCGTCTAGAATTTCGCGTTTGGATCGCTTGTTGTCAGTGTAAGAATTAAGTTCGTCGAGTCTAGAATCTATTCTGTCTATGTTTATTTTTATAAATGAAGTAGTAGTTATAACGTTAGGTAAATTTGAATGTGTGATAATGAAAGATTGATAGTTATTTATAAGTCGTTTGATAGAGTTGCGAGCTAGGAATAAAGGTTCAAGATTACGATATACGATAAATTTCCAGGAATTTTCAGATATTAATATTTCACCATTGTTTTCGAAATAGAGTCCAGAATTAGAAGGAATAGGATTTATGTGGGTATCCCCATCAACAAAAGTTGTGGAGTACCTGAAAATTAAAATAAACCTAGTTAATTGTTTTGACTTCTTTTAAATTTAGTTGGTGGCTGCGCTGTCGTCGCGCCACAAGCGAAAATACATCGATGCCTAAATCGCACTATCAAAGTTCCGAAGTAAAAGCAGTATATATAGAATAGCTTTGAACTACTACTCGGAGCATTGGCCGCTCCCCGGGCAGAACACCTTGCCTGGCGGGAGATCTCCCCTTCTCCTTCCACCTGCTACAGTGGTGACCAACCGACGTGATATGAACACGCAACCAACAGCCTTCGGAAAACTACCTTCAAATCCTCGTCATCGTTCTCAAGTACCCCATTCATTCGCTCCCGAGCAAATATTCAGTCTTCACATCCTGCAAGCCATCTAGCTTTACAAAAGTTCATTGCAGCACTATAATAATGCTTCCTGTTCCTTCAAGCTACTCTCTGCGCTACAATGTTCGACACGACTCTGAGCCTTACTGCTCGCCTCTACTTCACGGCACTCTCGCATATTACTTGCCATCTTCTCGACTCACCGCAGACTACAAGACAATTCCTTGGCACTTGCACATTCGTCGACATCTAGACTGCACTATCGACCTCCGGTTTGAGCAGGGGGGTGATGTGGCGGCGCTGTCGTCGCGCCACAAGCGAAAATACATTGAAGCCTAAATCGCGCTATCAAAGTTCCGAAGTGAAAGCAGTATATATAGAATAGTTCCGAACTACCACTCGGAGCGTTGGCCGCTCCCCGGGCGGAACACCTTGCCCGGCGGGAGATCGCCCCTTTTCCTTCCACCCGCCACAAGTTAATTAATAATTCTTAGAAAATAGATAAACTTTGTACAAAATGATTAAAAAAAACAAATAGTAAAATTAATGTATGAGTTTTTTATAACATATAAAAGATTTTCGATTAAACTAAGGGTTTTATTAGGTTTTGCCATTATTCGAGCTACCCTGAAATAGATTTAAAGCTAAATATTTATGAATAATTACGATCTAGTCTTAGAATAAAATGTTATGATTATTGAATGAAGTCATGCAATGGTCTTCATCGATCCGCATGCACTATTTGGTTTTTCTCAGATTTTTGTATAATATAATTTATTAAAACCTATTCTAACAATAGCATGAGGACCGTCCCATAGGCTATTTAAGTTATTTGGATTACAGACTTTAAGCATAACTTTATCTCCTACGTTAAATTTGGCTATATTTTTAATATTGCTGTTGTATCGCTCTTTAGCCTTTTCTTTCATTGACTCTACATTTTGGCGGGCTATGTCCCGTGATACCTTGAGTCTTTCGTTTAAATCTCGTAGGTAGTCATGAGTTGTGTAGTCTTTGAAATAATATAGAGAACGCGGTTTGTAACCAAAGGGTAATTCATGAGGTGTACATTTTGTGGACTGATTAACTGATGTGTTTTGGCACATAACGGCAAATGGCACAATTTGATCATAATTAGATTTATTACGTTTGTGGTACATTCGGATGTGATCGCGTAATGTTGCGTGGAATTGTTCTAATGAACAGTTAGTTTGAGGATGATATGCGGGGCTAACTGTGTGGTTGGATCCTAGTAATTTCATCAATTGTTTAATCACGCTACTTAGAAATTCTGTACCTTGATCGGAATGGAAACGTTTAGGTACACCGTAATGTTGACAGAAAATTAAAAGAGATTTGGCTACTGTAGTTGCTTGTTTGTCTTGAATGGGGTATACTTGAACAAAACGAGTTAAGTGATCTTGTAATGTGAGTATATATTAATTAAAGTCATTAGGTATGTCTGAATAAGAAACTAAGTCAATAGTTACGCGTTCAAAAGGTTCAGTAGAAAAAGAAGTAATAACCATGGGAGCTTTATATGTTTTACGTTAAATTTTGTTTCGTTGACATATTTGGCAATTATCTATATAATTGTTAATCGTTTCTGTCATTAATTTCCAGAAATATTCAGATCGTATTTTGTGTGTTGTTTCGTAAATGCCACGATGTCCTGATAGGGGATCATCATGGAAGGTTTTCAGGATTGATGCTATCTCTTCTGGAGCTGGAGTTTTAATTTTATTTTCACATATGGTGATTTTGCATTCGTAAATGTCTGCTAAATAAGCTGTGATGTGTAACTGTTCGTTTACTTTAAGTTTACAAGTGGGGTCGTTTTTTAGATTTGGAATGTAAAGTGATTTTAATTTATGGTTGTGTAGGCAAGCGAGTAATATTTTAAAATAGCTTTCAGAATCCCAAGGTTCGAAGTGAGTGGGTCTCGAAAAGCCAAATATAATATTTTGTTTCTTATCCGAAACTAAAAAATCGGTTTCGTAAAGTGTTTTTGGTTTATTTAAATATGGGTCCACTTGAGAGCAAGTGAAAATTGCTTGGTTGAAAAGGGTATTTTTATCGGAAACGGAAAGTTGACAAGAGATTGGGATAAGAATGTTTTTGTGACGATCGTTTAAATCTGGTGAAATGTGGAGATATGGAGTATTAAATGTGTGAGAGTCGATTTCTAAGTAGTGTTGAAAGTTTAGTTGTAAATAGTCTTCTGAAGTGTTTGAGTCAAGATGTGTGTTTTTGTCGCTATTTGTTGGATTATATATGTTCGTGTGAAGAATTGGTGTAAGTGAGAGAGCGCTTAGTATTGTTTTTACCTGCCTTATATACAATATCGTATTCGTACTCTTCGAGTTTAAGTCGCCAACGAACTAACCGACTACCAGGGTCTTTTATCGAGAAAAGCCATGTAAGCGGTTTGTGGTCAGTTACAATTTTAAATTTCCTACCAAACAAATAGGGTCTAAAATGTTTGACGGCCCAAACGATAGCTAATAACTCTCTTTCGATAGTGGAATAGTTGGCTTCAGCTTTATTGAGTGTTCGAGAACCATCTCGAGAATAATCTAGAGATATGTCGGTGGTGCCTGAGGTTATAATTGAATTTTGGCTACCGGAAATGCCTACGATTGACACGATGTTTAATTTATTTAAGGGTGAAGAACCTATTTTATCCTTTTTTATAACCGAGATCCCTGCTTCGGTGTCTATGAGAAATGTGACTGGTTTGCCTTCTATATGAAAAGTGCAGTGTAAGAGGTTATCGGGTGGTACATCATTTAAGGCGGATATGGCAAAAGATTTTGTATTAGATTTGGATTTAGGAAATTTTGATATAGGCTTTTTAGTTTTAGGTTTTTATTTCAAACGTGGTTTATTGGAAACAGTGGAAGGAGTAGATATAGTAGTTGCAGTGGTCTTGATGGAATCAGTTGATATAGTAGGTGCAGTGGTCTTGAAAGAATCAGGTGATATAGTAGGTGCAGTGGTCTTGAAAGAATCAGAGGATATAGTGGGTGCAGTGGTCTTGAAAGAGTGAGTGGATGTAGTAGAAATAGTAATAATAGAGTCAGTGGATATAGAAGGAATAATAAGCTTTGGAAAACCAAGGGTTTGGGGCTGGCTACCCTGTTCGTAGGTTTCCGTTTGAGAACTAGAATTTGTGAGTACTAAGTGATGTGTAGTAACTAAGTCGCTAGTTTGTGTGACGCATTTTTAATTGTGTCTGACACTTAAGGTGATTGGAAGGTACATTGTTTGTTTGTGTAGTGTGATCTCGATGGTTTGGCGGTTGAGGACGCCTTCCATAAATAGGATTCGATTTGCTGGAATTTATATTTGTAGTTTTTCTATATCCTGAGTCGGGATCGGTGAGCAGGATACTGAAGCGATTTCCAACGAGTTGCTCGTCTCGTTGGTCGCTTGGTAGTTTAAATGGTTAACTGGGATAGGAGCCGCAGGAAGTGCGCGTTGGGCTTGATTATTACTTAAATTGTTATTGTAAGCTCTTTTACGGCATTCTGTAATATTATGCCTAATATTTTTACAATAGCTACATAGTTTTGTAATTTGTTGTGGTGGGTTTGCGTTATTGTACATGGTGTGTGTAAACGGTAGATGAGTTCGACTCATAGGCTTATTCGTATAATTATTAATATTATAATTATGGTTACGGTATGGTGGTTTTGTAAAAGTTGGTGGACGCGTTGTGTTCAGTTTAAATAAAGATTGCCTAGCTTTATTTATTGCACGAATTTTATCTTCTTGAAGTGCGAATCGGCCTGCTTCGCAAAGACTAGGAAATTCTTTTGTTCTTAAAATTGTTCCGATGTCGGAGCTAATGCCATTAATGAAAACGTTAAGAGCCGTTTCCTCCGTTGTCGCTAAGCGACCTAATAATGTCTTATCGCAAATTTCAGCGTTTAACTTTTCAATTATTTTAGAGCGACAAAGGTCGACTCTGTGAAAATATTCGATTAAAGTTTCTGTAGGTTTTTGGAACATGGATTGCAGTTCAAGGTTAAGGTATGCTATGGTTTTAACTTTAGAGAATTTTTCAATAAGGAATGTTCTTAAACCGGTCCATGAGGCATGTTCTTTACTGTGAACGTCTGCCTCACCCGAACCAGTGATATTGTTTAACACGTATACTAAAAGTACTGACTTCTTGTCCGCTGAACTTAAGTCGAAAGTTGAATTGCATGACCTAACGATCCGTACACTTGGTCGTTATTATCTGTGTCGAATGAGGGAATTAATTTAAGTAATGTGGTGATGTCTAAAGCCATTTTAAGGTTCTTTTGAGATTGTTTTAAACAGGCAATGAATAATTGATATAATAGAATAGTATAATATAGTAGTATATAATAGAATAGTACGATTATTTATGTTTAAAAAAAATGAATGTGAATGAGGTGGTAGATGTAGGAAAATATTTTGGTAAAATGGAAAAATAGTAATTCGAACAAACAAGTTTAGCCACTTACCACAGTAACAATAAAATGTGGAGCTGCATGGTTCGGCGAAGTTTTTCAAAAGCCTTCAGCTACCGTACGTTGTCTTCTTGTTGGGCGATGCTGTCCAGTCGAATTTGGTCCGTTTTACTTCGTCTTTACGCGATTTAAGCGACTGAATCACGCAAGATCTTACCGACTGCGCCAAATTAGTTATGTGGCAGAGACAAAAACTCTTTAAAAATAAATTTATTTAATACTTTTAAACTTACTTAAATTATAGTTGTTGATACAGAGAACTTGGGAATGGAATTATGTTGGCGGGTTGTCAACTGCAGTTTTTTTTTTTCTAGTTGTTATTACGCTATGTAGACGTTGCTGCCCATCTCCTGGTTTGTTTTCCTCTGTCGCCTCTTAAGCCACCCACGCAACGGTATGAGGTAGTTGATATTCTCACGTCGCCACTACATGGTCGAAATTATTATATAAATATTATTATTAAATTCAAATTCAAATTTATTACATAAAATATAAATATTAAATTTATTATATAAATATTCTAAGCAACACCACTATGCACTTATTATTCTAGCATACAAGGAACGTCATTTTGAGATTAATTCTGGAAAACGTGATTACAAAAGAGAAACTTTTTTTTGCATTTAAAGTTACTTTAATGCATCTAGAGACAGTGAAGCGGACACTCTACCAAGGATAAATTTTATATTCTGTATTTTAGTTTGAATATTTACTATGAATAAGCAATGTTGACGAAGCTCTTGTTCGAAGATATTGTATTTAATTTACATACTATAATATATTCAATAATGAATAAAGATTTTATTAAAGTAGGGTTCACAAACAAGGTACAGTTCACCTGCTGGAAAATAAATGCTACAGTCCATAGATACATCTATCATCAATTAAGAGTACAAATGCAGATGCCTTGTCATTGCCCCCTGAGGACTATAATAGAATGCCTTGTTTTCAGTAAAAATGGTCTCCGGTTCTCATCATACAATACACGAAACACAGCAGCATTATGCTGCTATTTTACATTGGCAGCGCGTCATAAAGTATTAAAAAAATAAGACATTCTGCCAAGATAAGAAATGTCAACGTTCGGAGTAGAACAAACCTAACAGACGCCTTTCAACAGGCACTTAGGCCAAAATGGAGGTGGGCTGGACATATTACGAGAATACACGAAGAAAGATGGAACAAAATAGTCACGTTTTGGCGTGGCCCATCGGGAACCAGAAGGCCAGACAGGCCTAAAGTAAAGTGGGGCTACGACTTCGTGAACGTTGAAAAGAATTAGCCAAAGACAGAGAAAGATGAAAAAATCTAGAGGAGGCCTTTACGCTAGCGGGGTCCAAACCAAAATAAACTAAAAAAAGTGCATGTAATTAAAATGGTTTACCGCTTGAAGCTATGAAAATAATTAGTTTAGTTATTCGATTAATATAATTTTTTAATATATGTTAGTTTAGTTATTCGATTATATAATTTTACTATTTTTTGCTTATGCAAATAAAGGGAGTAATATTATTATTATTATATAATGGTTCTACCACGTAAATCTCTATAAATATCAGGCCGGAAGACAGAAGTGTCAGCACTTGTATTTGGCGGCAGCAATTGGTAAGAAGGTGTTACCTACCCAGGCACACTCCTAAGCAGAAAGGCGTCTAACCACATAGTAAAAGTATTCCACCTAGTAAAAGTAGTATTTGGTTCATTATATGATCCGCAGGACTTTTTGAACTGAGGTACTCCAACTTACTTCCTTAAAAAACCTTTTCTAAAATATATCTAGTTAATACTGATTAACTAGTTATATTTAAATGTTCTCTGACGACAAATTTAAATTAAATTTAAGCTGATTAGTAATGTTTGCGGCAAGATAAATTACGTCATTTTATCACAAAATTTAATGACGAGTAGAGTATGAAGACTGAACAAGTTATGAATATCTAAGATGGATCTTGTTACTCGTAAAATTTTCACGGTACGTTTTATCACGATATAAAATATCTCACGCCTCACAAAATGTCTTCTAAAAATGACAAATCCTTCTTCAGTTTTCGTCAAGCCGCTTTATGCTATAGGAAATATATCGATAGTGATAGATTAGTAGGAAAAAATAAATCATACAAATTTTCAGTATCATTGTGACCAGATTCACCAGTTGCATTGGCAAACGGGTCTCTGTCCTCAATTCCATCTAACTTGTCTAGATTTCTAAAAGCTTCTTTACTTAATAATTCTGCGCCTGGTTGTAGCCCTGATAAATTTCAATGTCTTTGCGTAACAGAAGGCTATTATGTTAACGCAAAGATTCTTGCTATTATGGATATTTATTCCATTCCTTTGCCTTATTCATTACGAAAGATGAAGTAAACCGTTTAATACAAATACATGGAATAACGACAAAAAATTTGTGAAGACAGTCTGATGTCTGACGGTAAAAAGAGGAGGGAGGAATTAAATCATGTAATTCCTGCGCACAATCATCGGAATGTATCAATGTAATTGCTAACTTACCAAGTGTTCGGTGGTAAAGGAAACCATCTTGGAAAAAATTGTATGTCTTAGAAATAGAAAAATTAAAAACAAATGAGTAACAGATTATAGACAAAATAAACGTCTTGCAACGCACGCACGAAAAAAATAACAATATTTAGTACTGCAGGCGCGGGTCTCACGTTATTTCTCTACTGCTACTGTAGGTGTATCTTGGGAGTCGTAAAAGGCGACAGAGGAAAATAAAAACGGAAGATGGGCAGCAGCATATTCCTGATAAAAACTCAAAATAATAAAAAAACTGCGGTTGCCAACCCGCCTACCAAGCAGGGCAATTATGGTAAAATTCTCCCTATAAGACAATCTATGAGAAAGTCCTATTTTCAGCTGTCGACTTTAATAGGCTGTAATGGAATACTGTAGGTGAAACTGCATTTGTGTGAGTGCGTTGCAAGACGCTTCTTTAAAGCTTCCGTACTCTCGTTCACCTGTCTATACTCTGTTACCTTCATTCGCGATTTTAATTTAAAGAGTGAGACCACACACGTTGTTTTCCATTGTAAACAAATCATTTCCCATTTTAGCCCACTAAACTATATATCTACTCATTTGTTTAATTGCAACACGTATTTTTTGATCTTAGTAATATTTAACTTAAATACGTGTAGTGGCATGAGATAAACTACTGCCCTATATTATAATCCTGAGCGTGTTGTAAGAGCCGACACTCACACAAAATACACTGTCGGATAACCAGATAATCGGTGGATATTAAATGAATGAATAATTTAATTCAACGCGTTTAATTTATTTATTTTTAGTTCCGTGTTCGCGTAATTATAAGAAATCATCAAAAAATTTCAATGACGAAGCAAACAATATACACAAATACACACAACATTAAGTTGCAGCAACGAAAATCGTCCGACTCGGCATTTTATTTTATAGAAGAGGAGGCAAACGAGCATGCCGCTCACCTGATGGTAAGTGACTACCGACGCCCATGAACAACTGCAACACCAGAGGCGTTGGCGGCCTTTTAAAAAAGAGTAGGCTCTTTACTTGATGCTGCAGCAATATTGCCACGGTCATACTGCTACAACAGTATTTTGATTTCACCAAGTTGTTGGACATATTTCTATTAACATAAAATTAAAAAAAGAATAAAGAAAACTATTAACCTTATTATAAAAATTATAAATTTTATTATATTATAAATTTTTTATTATTAATTTTGAGGCATTGCATCTTAGTCCTCACGGGTGACAACGCATCTGCATTTTGATTTGTAATCGAGGATAGATGTAGATGTCTATGGACCGCAGCAACCACTTGCCATCAGGTGGACTGTGTGCTCGTTTGTCACCCTTTAAAAAAAAGTATGTACTTATATTAAAGTAAAAAAATAGAACTTATATTCACTCTTTTGTTGTCAAAATTTCACATATTCGAACCAAACGGTTTGCTTTCTTTTTTGTAATACGAGTATGTACAACAAAGGAGTGGAATATAATTTCTCGGTGTGTGGGGTGTGTCTTCAACCCACATTGTAATCGAACGGAAAGACATCGGAGACAAAGTGAATAGGCTTTTGTTTTGCTAAAAAGCGCCAGCTGGCATTGCAGTCAAGCACTCATTCATAATAAATAAAAAATTTAATTGGTCTTGAAGTTGATGTAATTTTGTTCTCAATAAATACGAGGCAAAAAAATTCTAGCGTCTAAATATGCAAATGTTTCGTACATATTGTCGTTTGGGCTCAACGACCTCAAATTAAAGACATTTATAAATTTTCGAACACACACACACGCACGCACGCACACACACACAGAGAGAGAGAGAGAGAGAGAGAGAGGATAGAGTAGAAAAGCGAGGGGTCAATTGCTCGTTTCCGTTTAAGAATATTTTTTTCCTTTCCTAAAAAACGTTACCCGCGTAGTAGAATTTTCTACTTTAACGAGAAGGCGTTTAAAATGCACAATTTGCACATGATTTGAACTCGCGGTCCTGCGACGCTACAGTAACACTCTCAGCCACTGCGCTACTTAGCCGAAAAATTAAAAATTACAGGAGGATTTTTATATAAGTACAATTATGGCTCACAAGTGAGCACAAAGTAGACCTGATAGTAAGTGAATAATTTGGCCTATTGACAGAACCTACACCTGTGCTCCATTAAAAATCCTATCACAGATATGAGTTGTGTTATTTACATACCACAAAACATAAAAATGTTGCTCCTATATGGAAATAGATAAAAACGTGAGAGTCTATTGTAATTTTTTTTCTTTATTTTACTAAACAGATCGACACAACCTTACAATAAAACATAGTCCCACAAAACTGTTTACACAGTTTGTCTGTGGGATCCAGAGTCTCACAATAATACTTAATGAATAGCTATGGTACAAAATTTTATCTTATTGACATAATGATAGAAAGTGTCTATAAACCATCTTTTTAAATACATTTTTCTTGGTCTCGTGTCGAATATCTTTGGGCAGACTGTTCAGAAGATACGGTATCTGTTTCTTTAAAGTTCTATCTCCAAAGTAGTTTTTTATTCTAGGTACTTCGAACTTACCCTCGTACATCGACCATGATTGTGTTTAACAATCGTCAAGTTTAGCTTTTCACAGTCATGGTTATTTATAGCCAGTAGATATTTATGCTTTAAACTAACCGGTAGAATCTTACAAATTTTAAATAATTGAGAGTAGTAACCTTTGCAATCAGCTTTTTTGTTTACAAGTAATTTTAAAAATCTAATCTGAAGAGCTTCAAGTTCAAGTAACTTAGTTTTATATGAATTCAAAATGATACATTTGTTTTGATACCTTTGTTTTTGCGACTACCTAACTACTGCATCTATATCATGCTGCACTTGGCAACACGTCTCAGCCAGATCGGTACCGACGCCTAATGTACATGAATCGTCCGCGAACAATAACCCCATCTTGCGTAACGATGTCCGTATTATAAAAACCTTTAGAAAGACCCAACTCCATTCAAAAGTTCGTACAAATACTATATGACGTCATTAGCGAAATACAAAATTCACTATTTATCCGTTTCTTTATTCAGCCAGTCACGTACGCAACCCGTATGATCCACAAAATATTTTTGACCGTCTAAATTAAATTACTACCCTTAATTCTATCACTCTCCCCAAGCTATACCACATATACTTAAGTCCTATTTTCTCAACTTACTTAACTTGTATGGTTGTATCATTCTTTTTTCAACTTACGATTATGAAGGCGACTATTAGCACGAGGAATTACAATTCTTAATGCCTCCTTCCACTTTGTAGAACGGTTCTCGGACAACATTCGCCATGATACCGCATGTATTCATCCAGTAACATTGTTCGATCTGAAGTGGATGTTTTCATGGGTTCAGTGGCCTTCACAAAAAACAAATAATTACAGTATCTTTATTTCAAGTATGTAATTTAATTTAGCCTTAATTTAATTTGGTATTTAGTTTAGCATGAATATAACATAACTTTAAGTACCAAACTTCATTGTTAATTACATATAAATTTTGTGCAATATAATTGCATTCTAATATATATTTTGTTATATATATATTAGAATACAATTTTTGAAATCTTTGTTTTATATAATACCTGACAGCATTTTGAAATTGTGTTCTGTTTTGTAGACCAAATAAAGAGAAAAAAAAACTTTTTTATATTAATTTTTCGTACATATTATCTTTTTTGCGGGGCTTCTAATGCGTGAATTCTTTAGTGTAACTTCGTAGCCGAAACAACGTCGAGAGAGTTGCGTCCTTTTCTACCGTAATTGTTTAGTAATCACCAAAGACCGATTATGTCAGTTGCATCTTTGCTGCCAGGTCCTCTTTGAAAAATAACCCTGATACATTGTAATGTTACGATGGTGTAATGCATTGTTAAGCATATAATAAAATAGAATAGGATAGGATAGGATAACATATGATAGGATAGAATAAGATAAGACAAGACAGGACAGGACAGGACAGAAAAGGAAAGGATAGGGTAGGATAGAATAGGATAGGATAGGAAAGTATAGGAAGTGAATGTTTTGCTGGCATAATTTAAGGCAATGTCTGAGTTATTACTCAGACATTGCCTTAAATGTCGCATATTCTGCGGGCATGTACTGTGTATTTCAGTGTAAATGAAACTCGGTAGCATATTAGAAATAAATTATTTAAACCTATGTTGTTTTCTTCTAGTTTACTAATTACAACTGAAATGCAGTTTCCTATGGGTAGCACCATACAAGAATTACAGAATCAACAGATCGCAGACAAGATTGGCTACATCCTTAAACAGCTTCCATAAGGTCACACTACAAGCCACCGAAGAAATTTAGTCAATTTTATGATACCATCCGCCATCCCTCTACAAGATGCAGGAATGTACAAGCTTGATTGTACATTCCTGCATTTTGTGCTTATGCAAGTTTTTTAAGCTTTCTTATTAAACAAGTAGCGCTAACCGCTAAACGGCCAGCCACACAGCGGTGTGTCTTTCCTAGTGTAGTGGTGTGGGGAGTAGTGGTGCTGAGATTAGACGTGACGGGGATAATGCACTAGGTAAGACACATCATTTAATTTCATTACGCGGATCTTAGCTAATTAATTTTTAACATCTTTAAATTAATGGATGTCCGCAAAGTAACGCCCGACTCTAAAAAAAATCGATAAAAATTTGCGTAAAAGATGCTGCGCAAAAGTCTGTGAACACGTGCAGGATAGTACTCGCCATTACATCAGATTAAATTAATCACATCCTTGCAAAAATACAACGATTCTGGTTTTACGCGGGCTTTTAGTACGGTGTAGGTAGTGATGACACTGATGGATATTGATCTTATGATTATAAACGAGTCCGGGAACACACATGTGGTGGAGCCATGCTGTAGCTATTTCATGCTGGAGCGTAAAGACAAATACTCAACTGGTTATGTAAAATTACAGCCAATAGCTAAGTGGTTGGTTTAACTTACATTTATTTTTTATGTATAGAAGAAAGGTGAGCACGCGTACACAGTCCAATTGATAGTAAGTGGATGCTGTAGCCCAAAGACATCTACATTTATTCTCGATTATGAATGAAAATGTAGATGTATTATCACTCCTTAGGCCTAAGAAGTAATGCCTCGTTATAGAATACAAAATATAGCAGCTTAAAGCTGCTATATAGTGCTGGTATTTAACACTGGATATTCTATGAGATTTTGATAGTAAGTGACGGTGTAAGAATATTTACTACCCCATGTTGTCCTGTGAGTATCGCAAGAGGCGACAGAGCGAAACAAACTAGGAGAGGGGCAATAAAATAAAATGAACCTGTGGTTGCATCTACCAAGCGTAGAAACTTTGACAAATGGCCATCTGTGAATTTGTGATAGGCTGTAACTGTAACGGTATCTGTTAGAACGTGGTCTTTTTCCGGCCGACCAGACCCATTCGTGCTCCATCAATAATATAAATGCAGCGGGTCTCTTCTTTTGGCTCATGTTGAGAACACCTTTTAGAAATTATTTTTGCTTTTCTTATAATACAAAAACTAAACAAAATTCAAGTGCACGAGCACGCGCTGACCAGTGCCTGAATCATGTTCTAGAGTGTTGGTACGTTGTTTGCTGCTCTTCTCCCTGCTTTAGTGTGTAACTGTGGGGAATGAGATAACGTTTTCATATCTAATCACCGTACTACAAGACACCCTTGAGAATGAAAGATTCTGACATCTTCATAATTAACATGTTTTTAAAGTCCACTGCTTATCCAAGAATATCCTTATCCCCTGTATAATGTTCTCCAGACTGAATTTTGATCACGGCGGCCAGTCTCAACGGAGACTAGCCATCTGTGCTGGACAGGATTATAGTGCACGAGTGTATGCGCGAACACAGATGCACTCTCCATTTCTTCACTCTTATAGTTCGTTGGGATGGTAATTCGACACGACCCGAGGGAGATTTTTTAGGGAGATTACGTGCTTTCCGAGGTATGGGGATGAAACAACGCCCACTTCCTGACTCCGGGCTGCTACTTAGACTTTTTTGACAGAATAACCCAAAAACTAGACAAATTTGAAAGACAAAGACTGAAAAAATTTTGGACCTACCCGCGAATTCGAATCCGTGACCTTACAATCAGCAATCGCGTTTACGACCACTAGACCAACGAGGCATTCGTTGGTTATCCTCTGTATGATGAAGTGATCTCTGTCATTTGTTCAATCGTTCATTAATTGATAAAATAGAAAGTTTGAATCTTTGAAAATGAAACTTATTGCGCGGGCTTATACCCAGAGCTAATATATTATAAACAATTATTTTGCTTCACTGCGTTTCTATATCTTTATAAAGCCATTTGAAAACATCGTTATTCCCACGTTCTCTTTGTGGAAAGAACCGAACCAAATAGTTTCAAAGATAATATACAAAACACGTATTCAATTTACCGATCGATTTAAGGAAAGGGATTGTTATATCCACAGGAAGATAGTTGCAGTCTCCGCGAAACGGTTCATATTAAGAAAATGTCTGCTAAAGTAGAATTCTTATGTAAAAGTAGAAATTTCTTTAAATTGCACTTTTTACATTTTAAATTAAAGGAAAATTGGATTGAGGAAGCCCGTCTGGCTACACCGAATGTATGTGGAGCAATGAATGATAAGATGGATGAAGTATGCGATATGATGTATGATAGAGGAATGTGTTATGTGTAAATGAGACAGAACAGGAAGGAAAGGATGCCACTACACATGGCATACCGCGTACTGGTCTGGTGTAGACAGGACAGGCGGGCATGCCAAGAGTCAGTATCATCCTTTCAGAAAGAATAGGTCATTGTGTGAAAGAGTATGAATGTATAAGCCCGAGACTGCTATGGATACGAATGAAAGTGGGCAAAGTTCTTTGCTCTAGGGTCCACCCCAGACATAACTAGCCCACTTATATCCGAAGCATTTTGGGAGATAATAAGGATAGTGCTAATGAAATGCAAGGGTAATGAAAATATTGTTATATTAGGAGATTTTAATGGAAGGGTTGGCGTGAAGAGGCTTGGTTATGAAAGGATATTGGGAACGTTTGGTGATGAAAGTAAATATAAGTGGTAGGGATGAATTGTGTATGAATGATTTAGACTTGGAGACTGTGTGGTATAATGTCAAGAAAGGTTTGGTGGATGCAGCTACCGAAGTATGTGGTGTAATTAAGAGAACGAATGAAAGGAAAAATAACACTTTATGGTGGGATGATTTGGTACGGCCATACGTCTTCCATAAGTTGAAGCAAAGAAGAGAGCATGGCTAGATTGACTAGCAACCATGGCTAGCCATTCTAGCGGTATGAGTGATGATATTGAAAGAAAAAAAACAGTCTTTAGACATCCAAATAAGAGAGTAAAAGAAGTAGTTGAAAGGAAAAAGCAAGAAAGAACTGATAAGAATGGTATAAGAATATCGGAAAACTTCCAGGCAAATATTAAAATGTGCTGGAAACTCGTAAGAACTGCCAGGGGAAATTCAAAACAGCATATTCTGAATTCTGTATTCTGAATGACGAAGTTTCGAGTTTAAGGAGATGGAAGAAATACTTCGAAAGCGTGTTTATGAGTGATGAGACGTTTGAATTAAATGAAATAGAAATTCCGAAAGAATAGGAAAGAGATAGAGCGATAGGTATAGATGAAATAATGAAAGCAATGAAAAGTATGAAAAAGTAGAGGCAGCCGGATATGATGAAAGTATCACTCAGGTGCTAAGGCTGGAGAGGATGGTGGCAGACCTGCTGTACACCTTGCTTAATTTGTGTTGGGAACTTAAGCGGGTACCAGGACTGGTGCAAAGCCGTGATAGTTCAATATATAAGAAAAGGATCGCAGCAGGACTGTAAAACTGTTGTATCAGCCTTGCATTGTGGGGAAACTGTATGCTAAGGTGCTAATTGAAAAGTTACGAAAGATACTGATGGAAAATTTCGGATGTGCAAGCGGGATTCAGAAAGGAAATGGGATGTACGGATCAGGTCTTTCCATGCGCATGATCACGGAGAAGTTTTGGCCAAAAACCAAGGTTTTGTGCGTTAGTGGACTTGGAAAAGGCTTATGACAGAGTGGACAGGGATGTGTTATGGCAATTACTGACTCATTTGGGTTGAGTGGGTTGATACAGGCATTGAAGTCTCTATGGGACTCAGTGTTTATGTCAGGATCAATGGGGCCTACTCCAGGTGTGGCATAAAATCAACATGAGTTAAAGTCAAATGCAAAATTTGTACCATTCAGTTGAAGTCATATTTGCGTCGTCGGCGGCCAGTGCGAATGATGGGTACATTAATGAACAGGTTATTAAGGAAGGGCGAATGAAAGTGAACATAAGTAAGACGAAAGTTATGGTTTTGAAAGAAGAAATAAACGATATGCGAAATAAGAATAGAAGGGAATTGGTCGAACAATTAGATGAGTTTGTGTTTTGGGATGTGTATTTGCAGGGATGGTAGATATGATAAGGATATAGAACGACAGTGAACGCAGGAAATACAGTAAATGTGGCTCTACACTCTCTTGTGGAAAGTTAGAATGTGTTCAAAAGGCACGTGGCAATTCAAAATGCTGTGTTAGTCCTACTTTACTATTAAATGGTAGTAAAAAGTTGGGTGTGGCAGAAGAAGCACAGTATAAATGCTGTGAAATGCGATCATTAAGGAGTCTGTTAGGGCTGAATTTAAATGACAGAGTGAGAAATTGTGTGATAAGAGAAAAGTGTGGTTTGCAAGATGATGTTGTGACCAGGATTAAGAAAGGAATGCTTCGATGGTTTGGTCATGTAGAAAGAATGAATGAGGAAAGAGTGTGAAAGTAAACGGCAGAGTCTGGAAGGGACCCCTAAGCGAAAATTTATCGAACAAATTGGCGATATATTGAAAAGGGGCCAAATTAAGAAGAGTACCCTTAACCGTCGAGCGTGTATGCGTAGGTATATAGATGTGGAGGAGGCGAGAGAGGTGTGTCAGGATCGTGCTAAATGGAAGTCCATAATCTCTGCCTACCCCTCTGGGTGACAGGAGTGAGCGTTTATGTATGTAAATTAAAGGATATTTTAGGTTGATTTTTTTTTAGAATAAGGGTTAGAAACAAGCACAAATTCTATCTGATGGTAAGCGGGTACCGTGGCCCATAGACTATATATATTATCGTTGTAGCACGAATAGGTCAGCTCAACCGGGGAAGGACCACTCTTTCACAAAATACCAGCAGATCAATGTTGGCGTGTTTCATATGGTGAGTATAGAGTACCGGAGACCCTTTTTACTGAAAACGAGGCTTTTCATATTGGACCTCAGGGGTGACAACACATCTTCGTTTTGATTCTTAATTGAGGAAAGATGTAAATTTCTATGGGCCTCAGCGTCCACTTGCCTTCGTTTGTCCACCTTATTCTATAAAAAAAGCTTAAAAATGTTTGACTTGGGAGGGTTACATTAGTAGTCGAATGGCAAATTCGAAGCCACGACTTTCTTAACCAGTAAGCTACTGTCGCTTCTAACTAGTAATGTTGCCAGCGTTACTCGGATTCTTTTTAATTTATAATTGAAAAAAGTTAACTGAAACAACAGCGTATTTACGTCCTAGTGTTGGAAAAAGCCACCTATAATTTCTAAGAGGGATTCTTAGGATACTCAGAGGGGGTCAACCGTGTTGCCCATTTAATGTATTCAATCGCGACAGCTAGGTGACTCAACTCACTATTAGTTGGGCTTTGTGCTCGTTTGTTGTTCTAACTTTTTTCTTAAAGTTGCTAAGCTAATCGTCGATTATTTGATTTTTTTTTATAATTTTTTCATTACAAGCAAATTATACTTTCTTTAGATACTTTCCACTTCAACTATGTCAGGTAAATAAAGTCTTTAAAAAGCAGCTTGCACAACTGTGAAAATTTTAAAAGATTTGTTATAGCGATGCGGTTCCTTGAGGCAGTTTTCCAAAGCGCAACTTACTCGTTCTTTCATTTTTGCAGACTAAATCGCTTTAAAAGAGCGCTTTCTTAGAATAGTATGATTTTGTCATTATCTCTGTAATTCTTTGTACTGTGCAAAAGAAACTTCAAAATTGTAATTTAGAATATTTATACCATTTTCTAACGTTGTGACTGATCGTGCCTTGTTGGCGGTCTAATAAATCCATCACCCTTATGACTCCTTGGGTCAAGTTACTTTTCTGTCTAGAACCAAACTGGTTTCAAACCACGCAAGTGGCTATGTCTGATGCCAAGAAGCAGTAAGATTAATTAAAGACATTTTTATTTTGTATTATTGATCATAATATTATGGTTTTAGTTTTAAAAGGCCGGCAAGCACCAGCCGTTCCCCTGGTGTTGTGGATGTTCATGGGCGACGGTGATCACTTACCATCAGGTGTATCCTAGGTAGATCCTCCCATTAAAAAAAAGACATAGACACCTGTAGTCAACTTGAAACAAAGAAGTCTACAGATTCGTTTACAGACTGTACTGGCTCTCTATACGCTTCAGACCAGAAAACAGTCTGACGAGGTCGTGTTTACTGCTGTGTGTGTAAGAATAGATCTATTTCTCATTCTAATCAGCACTTTTACTCACCCGCACGTATAATAATAATTCTTCTTTTCAAATAAAATTCTATAGTTAGTTTCAGTTTAATTAAAAATTTTGTTCTCCTTTTCTGTACATATAATTTTAATATAACATTAAACAAAACGAAATATTCTAGCAATATATTAGTACGCCTTCATTATCTTAGCTCAGTTTTAACTGCTCAAACCTCAATTATTTTATTATAAAAAAAAACTGACGAATAAATGAATGTAGATCGGATTCTTATTCAAGTAGGTTTTTACTTACACATACACCTATTCATACTGAGTCGTTAACCAAATAGAGCGTCCCGAGATAGCACGTACAATAGCGTTTTGATTTGAATGCTTTGTTTATAGTAACTTCTAAAATACAGGTTTGATTTATTGGAATAAATGTATGTATTTATTACGCGTGACCTATGCAGTTATATTATAGTTGTAGCACGAATGGGTCGGCTCGACCGGGGAAGGACCCCGCTCTCACAGAATACTAGCGTCAAATAGCAGCTCGTGCTGCTGTGTTTCATATGGTGAGTGTAGAGAACCGGAGACCCTTTTTACTCGAAACGAGGCATTTCATCTTAGTCCTCAGGGGTGACAACGCATCTGCATTTTGATTCTTAATCTTACTATCAGGTTGACTGTGTACTCGTTTGTCACCCTTATCTATAAAAAATCCTAAACGGCGCTTCTAATCCTTACTAATATTATAAAAGCGAAAGTGTGTTTGTTGGTTTGCTCTTATTTCACGCATGAACGAAGCAACGAATCGACATGATTTTTAATTGGATGAATTTTCTAGAGATCGTTTATGAACTGGAGAGTATCACAGGCTACATTTTATCCTGAAAAAAAGACAAGGGTCCTATGGGATAGATCTGGAGCGTTATTCTAACAGATTTTAATGAAATTTGGGACTTGGAATAACAGTGGAAATTAAATAATATACCCGGAAAACTATTCAAAATTAAGTATTTATTAATTAAAAGAAATATTAGTTATCTTTATCTCGATATATAAAAATAAACTCAAAAACAGCTCGACCGATTTTGATGACATATTTTTTGTGTGTTCGGATCGCTAGTAGGACATAAAACGAAATGACATTTTGTTTGACGTGACTATCGAGTGAGAGAGCACTGCCATATGCGACAACCACTAAAGTTAAGTTTTATTTTTAATAGAGCCTACATAGGTAAACGTCATATTCTGCCAATAATAACACAGGAAGGATACTTTCGGTAAAATGCGCAGTTCCTATAGAGCCTCGCTGCAGCTGTATTATGGCTGCAGCTCGACTGGGGAAGAATCACAATTACACAGAAATATTTCTGGGGGACATTATTAATCATTATGTTATGTTATCTTTTGTTGTTATTTTGGTTCATAACAAAGCATGATATAAATGAGTAGTATTCACCACTATTGAATCATTTCCGTAATGAATGGAGAGATTGTGAATAAAATTATTGCCTATTTTAATTGCATAATTAATAACTGCAACAGTTATTTCAATTTATTCCCTTCAAATGTAAACGAGATAGCATTAATGAGGAGAATTTAATAAAAATAACGAACATGAATCTGTAAATTGTGAGCCAGCAATAAACAACCCTCCTACAACAGAGTTTAATATTCACTCATATAATATTTCGAATGATCTATTTAATATATTAGGTCCTTACATATGAAATTATCGTTTTGTACAGGAGGAATATAAAGTCAATTTTTTTGTAAAATATATTTAATTAATCAAAGTATGCACCGTTGTTATCTATGCACTTTTGCCATCTCATAGGTATTCATTGATCCTTTACTAAAAAAACCATGGGGCGAGAATCAATAAACTCTTTGAAGGCGGTTTGGACTGCCGCATCGGGTTTTCCTTGTAAAGTTGTCCAAATTCCGTAAAAAATGGTAATCTGTTGGAACAAGGTCCGGGGAGTACGGTGGATGTCGCAGACATTCCAATTGTAGCTCATCTAACTAAGTGGTTCTTTGTTGTGCAGTGTGTGGTCTTGCGTTGTCGTGAAGCAGCAGTGGCCTATAGCGATTGACCAATCTCGGTTGTTTAGCAGCTAGTTCTTCCTTCATGGTTTGCAGTTGCTGACAATAGATATATGCCGTAATAGTTTGGCCAGATTTTAGAAAGCTGTAGTGAACGACATCGGCGCTAGTCCACCAAACACTCACAAGTAACTTTTACTGAGTCAATTTTCGTTTAGGGCAGGATTTGGCTGGGTCTCCAGGATTCAGCCATTGCGACGAGCGCTTCTGATTATCGTACAATATCCACTTTTTATCACAAGTAATGATTCGATTTAAAATCCCTTCATTATTGTGTCGGTTGATCAAAGTAACACAGCAGTCGACGCGTGTTTGCAAGTTCGATTCACTCAATTCATGAGGTACCCATCGTTCAAGTTTTTTATTTTCCCGATTTGCTTCAAGTGGATTAATACAGTTTTATCACTTTTCCCGAAGCCTGCAGCTATCTCTGAAGTGCTTTGTGATGGATCTGCTTCCACAATAGCCTTTAATTCTTCATTTTCCACTTTGGTTTCCGGCCGTCCACGGGGTTGGTTCTGAAGGTCGAAATTTCCAGAACAAAACGTTGAAACCAAAAACGTACCGTGCTTTCTTTTGCGACACCAGCGTCGTATACATCATTAATCCTTCGAGCTGTTTCTGCAGCACTGGTGCCACGGTAGAAGTTGTACTCGTAAATATACCGATATTTCATGTTTTCCATTGTGCGGTAATAAGAGGCGTCAAAGAAAAAAATAATGGGGAAAGACTGTTTTCAAAACTCAAATGTACCAGCTAAATGAATTTATAAATTTTAATTTGGAATTCTTAACCAAAGAGGAGATATTTCAGATCAAAATGGTCAGTACGACAAAACACTAATTTCATATGTAAGGACCACCACAATACATGTCTCCGGGCTACTACTGAGACTTTCTTGACAGATAAACCCAAAAACTGATTTGGCCGACCACGATTCTAATTTAAAATTGAATTTTTGAATTTGAATTCGACCTCATGATCAGCAATCGCGTTTACGATCACAAGACCAACGGGGCAGTCGTTGTCTAGTGGTTATCCTCTGTATTCTGTAGCAGTGTGTATCGAGTGATCTCTTTTAATTTTATTAATTTATTCAATCGTTCATTACTTGATGAAACATAAACTTTGAATCTTAGAGAATGAAACTTGCGGCGAGAGCATACTTCCTGAGCTAATTATACATAATGATCATTTATTTTGCTCTACTAGTTTTCAATATCTTTATAAAGCCATTTTAAAACATAGTTATTCCCACGTTCTCTTTATGGAGAGAACCGTACCGATCAGTTTAAAAGATAAGATACAAAACACGTATTCAATTTACCGAATGATTTAAGGGAAGGCATTGCTATATCATCAGGAAGATAGTTGCAGTCTCCGCGAAACAGTTTATATTAAGAAAATGTCTGGAAAAATATAACTATTATGTAAAAGTAGAAATGTCTTTAAATGAAATACTTACATTTCAAAAAACTAGTGAAAATAATGCCAAAGCTTAATATTAGAGACTATAGTTAAAAATGTAATAGTAAAATTATCTAATGAAAACGAAAGATCGAATTATAATATATTAGATAATATGTACAATATTAAAAAAACTATAATAAAAAGAACCTAAAACTAATAACTTAATTATCATACAGTCCTACTCCCCGTGGTATGTAATTTTAAATTATAGGATATTGTAGGATGTTTTTTTTTAGAATAAGGGTTTACAAACGAGCACACAATCCACCTGATGGTAAGTGGGTACTGGTGCACATCCATACTTTTAATATTATAAATGCGAAAGTGTGTTTGTTTGTTTGTTTGTTTGTCCTTCTTTCACGTCGCAACATAGCGTCGGCATGGCATGATTTTTTGTATGGGGATAGTTCGGTGGCTGTAGAGTGACATAGGCTACTTTTTCCGAAAAAACATATCATTCCCGTGGGAAAATCGAATATGTTGCACAAGTTTTTCCTTCTTTCACGTCGCAACAGAGCGTCGGCATGGCATGATTATTTGTATGGGGATAGTTCGGTGGCTGTAGAGTGGACATAGGCTACTTTTTTCAGCGGAAAAACATATCATTCCCGTGGGAAAATCGAATATGTTGCAAAATTAAATTCAGCTAGGTGGCGCCACCGTGATTCTACAAGACGGACGACGGTACGATGGACGAACACAGAAGGTCAGAATATCTGGATTATTATATCTTTGCCAAAATTAAGATAAAATTGTATGGATCTGTATTTTCCACAGAACCGGAAAGAGCGATAAAAACATAAAATTCACCAGCTGATTTTCTTCAAACGTTTTGGTGCATCGTAATTCACAGAATAGCAATAACCTCGCAGACGATATTAAGTAATCCGTTGATGCTCTGCCTACCCACAAGGGTTACAGGCGTGATTATAAGTAAAGTAAAAAAATAAAGTTACAGCCTATACGTCCACTGCTGGGCACAGGCCTCCTCTCATTTCTGAGAGGGTTTTAGAACAGAAATGTCCGCCGCGCTGCCCCAATGCGTGTTGGCGAACTTCACATGTCTTCGAAATATATATATTTTTTTTTGATTTCTCAGACATGCAGGTTTCCTCACGATGTTTTCCTTCACCGCCGAGCACGTGGTAAATCAGCACTTAAAATTGCAATTAACAATTTTATTGGTGCCGGCGGGAATCGAACCCGGGTTGCTCGCGTACTGTGTAACTTACAGCGAGCTCTAACCATCTGAGCTACCAGATTATAAGTATGGATCAGAAATACTATCACCACCTGTCACGCTTTCACCCTTAACTTTTTACTTTACGTAATATTTATTGAACGGAAATGAATACAGTTCTTATATGAGGTTATGAATGAATCGGTATTACAATAAGAAAAATTGTGCAAAATTATAAGAAAAATATTTTTTGAGAGTTCTTATTAACTAACGTATACATAGTTTAAATTGATTCCGCTAGATGTCGTTACTAGGTTTTTAAAACGCGGTAACGAAATGTTTCCTGACATTTACTTAACTCCCGCCGTTGAGCCGCGCGTCAACTTATAGTGCATACGGTACCTATACGCTTAAATTGTTTCTATTTCGTAGCTTATTCGACTACCTGCTTTCGATTTCGGTTGTTTGTTATTTGCTTTGTGATTTGATTAAGGTTGAATGGATTTATATTGGCTTTCATTTTCGGTTTGTATTTTCTTGGATCGGTTTTGTTGATTTGGTTGGTATTCCTTTATACATATTTAGACTCTGGCTTTGATTTTGGATTTTGTTTATTTAGAATCGTGAATTGGTTTTCGTTGTTTTAGGTTGTTTAACAATATTTCAAAGGAATGTTAGTATAGATAGTGTATACGGTACCTATACATAGTTCTTTTCGTTGGTTATATTTATATCGACTACCTTTGATTTCGGTTTTCTGCGATTTGTTTTGTGATTTGGTTTCAATTGATTCGATTTTTTTGGCTATCGTTTTGGATTCGTGTTGTGTCTTGAATTGGTTTTGTTGTTTTGATTTTAAAAATATTTAAAAGGAATATTTATTCCTTTTAGATATTTAGTTGCTTTTAAAAAATATTTAAAATTTAATTCCTTTAAGGTATTTTAACGTTTTTATAAATAGGTTTTCTTGCTTCATAATGCCTCGCAAACATAAGTCCAGCCTTTCAAAGGTATCTTCTCAAAGACAAGCGAAAAGATAGCTCGATCGCTAGAATCTTTAGAAGATGCTGAACTGAGAAGGCAAGAACATGCAGAGCGTCAGGCTACAACACAGAGCATCTGAGACACCTTCTCAACGTCAACAAGGCATCTTGAACAGACAGGCGTCAGGGCTGCTGGAGCTTCGAAACACCTTCTCAAAGTCAGGAAGGCGTCTTGAACAGGCAGAGCGTCAAGCTACTTTAAAACTGAAACACCTTCTCAAAGTCAGCGAGGCGTCTTGAACAGAGCAGAGCGTCAAGCTACTTTAAGGCTACTGAAACACCTGCTCAACAAAGTCAGCAAAGGCGTCTTGAACAGGCAGAGCGTCAAGCTACTTTAAGAGCTGAAACACCTGCTCAAAGTCAGCAAAGCTATTCGACAAGCGGAACGTCAGGCCGCCTTAAGAGCCGCAGAAACACCTGATGAAACTCAACACAGACTCATTGAGCAAGCTGAACGTCAATCTACTATAAGGGCATCTGAAACACCAGAACAGACACAGGGCGAAGAGATGCAAATGCACAGCTCCAAGCTGAACGTCGACAAAATTTTCAAAGAAACAATTGGTCGATTTTAATGACGCAGCATTCAATTATGATCCGTTGATTGATTATAAAAATCACAGGTTAGTTGTTATCGGACTGATGGACAAGGCGTGTCGATTTTGCAGCGCTTTGAAATGGAAAGATGAGACCGCAGGCATGTGCTGTTCAATGGCAAAGTGTCTCTTCCGTTACTTGGGGAACCAGAAGAACCTTTGAAAACTCTCTTTTTATATGATGCTAATGAGTCACGGCGCTTTTTAAATAGGATCCGGAAATATAACTCATGCTTTCAAATGATGTCCTTCGGAGTTGACCGGGAAATAATAATGCCGGGATTTTCGCCTACATTTACGGTGGAAGGGCAAATTTATCATAGAATAGGTTCACTTTTTCTAGCTGAAAACGAACAGCATAAATTTTTACAAGTATATTTTATGGGTGACGAAGAAATTAAGGTAGACCGTCGCTGCCAATTTATCCAGGGAGTTGAGAGAGACACAGTGATCAAAATTCAAAGATTCTTGCATGAACGTAGTAACATTTTAGTCAAAACATTTAAAACTGCTTTAGAAAACCTACCTGAAGAGGATTATAAAGTCGTCATTCACGCAGATCGGACCCCTCGAGGAGAGCATGAAAGGCGCTACAATGCACCTTTGATAAACGAAATAGCAGCCGTAATTAGTGGTGATCAATTTTCTTCACTAGACATTGTCTTGCGAGCACGTGATGATACGTTGCAACGGGTAGCCGATACACACAAGTTTTATGACGCTCTGCAATACCCATTGATTTATTGCAAAGGACAATTTATCATTTTCAAATTCACTCATTAACCCGGTCACAAAGGGCCTACTCCGAACAAAAAGTATCATGTGGATTTTTATGCGTATCATATGATGTTGCGAGAAAATGATTTTAACCTCTTAGCCCGGTGTGACAATTATTTCATCAATTTTTGGTGAACATGTATGTGAAGGTAGAAAGTGAACGTCTCCGTTATATATCTTTAAATCAAAAAAAAGCGCGTTGAGAATTATATATATTTACAAGATGCAGTTTCTAGCGACGCCAATGTAAACCCCAGATTTAGGTAAAATTAATTCTGCCCTCATCATTCGTTAACAGTCCCGCTACCTACATGAGTACACACAAGACGCATTCGCCTATGTACGAACTTACGGAAGACCTGATCTTTTGTTACTTTTACTTGCAATCCCACATGGAAAGAAATAACCGAGGCTAATGCCGGGCCAAAGTACTGACAGACACAATTTAGTTGCTAGGTATTTAGATTAAAAGTACAAAAATTAATGTATGTAATTAACAAAGGAAAATTTTGGAAGAGTGCTTCATGTATTCAATTGAATGGCAAAAAGAGGATTACCGCATGCCCACATTCTAATATGGCTTAAAGAAGAGTTGCGGCCCGCCAAATAGACTACATAATAAGCGCCGAGATTCCGGATCCTGAGCAAGATAAGGTGTGTGATACCATCGTCGAAATATGATTCACGGTCCATGTGGAGCACGAAATTCAATATCGCCATGTATGAAAGAAGGAAAATGTACAAAATTCCTAAACAGCTATTAAAAAACAGTATGACAATGACAAGCTACCCTTTATACAGACACAGAGCTCCGAAGATGATGGCAGGAAAGTTACAATCAAATCTCGCTCTGGAGCGTTCGAAACTAGATAACAGCTGAATTGTCCCGTATTCGCCCATTCTATGTAAAATGTTTAATGCCCACATTAATGTAGAAGCATGTAGCTCTGTCCGCGCAATCAAGTATATCTGTAAGTACATAAATAAAAAGGCGACCAAGCAATATTTAATCTCAGGAGTGAAGGTGAGGCAAATCCGTGAAGTACAGACCTTTCAAGCAGGGCGTTATGTCAGCAGTAACGAGGTAGCGTGGCGTCTCCTTGGCTTCCCTTTACGAAAGGCAACAGTTACTCACCTTGCTGTGCACTTAGAAAATGGGCGTGTATATTTCACTGAAAGAAATTTCAAGAAGAATTGCATCACCGCCAAAACTACACTAACAGCCTTCTTTCAACTTTGTCAAACCGACCCTTTGCAAAACGTTGTTATATTTTGAAGTCCCCGCTATTATACTTGGAACACATCTAGGAAGGAGTGGAAACGCTTATTCAAGGTTGCCTGTTAAGCCCAGTGTAAAGTCATCAGATGCCCTTGGTCGTGTGTATACCGTCCATGTAACTAATTTTGAATGTTTCTGTTTACGATTGCTGCTGTGTTCGAGGTCCTACAGGATATAAAGACCAAAACTGTCAACGGTCAGGAATGCGCAACTTATAGAGAAGCATGTGAAGCTCTGCATCTTTTAAAAAACGATAATCACTGAGATGAAACCATGCAGGAAGCTGTGCAATGCCAGTCACCAGCCAAAATTAGGGATCTTTATGCAAGTCTCATATCATCTTGCGGGCTATCTAATGCACATAAATTGTGGGACAAATATAAAGAGTACATGGCGGAAGATATTTTGCGAAGGTTACAGCAGACACACGCGAACATGACATACAATGAACACATTTATAATGAAGCACTTGGAAAAATTGAAGATAAAGTAATGGCAATGGTAGGCAAAAAATTAAGCGACTTTGGAATGATAAGCCCTCAGCGAACAACCGAAAATGAACTAAGTGATTAAATTATACGTGAAACAAACTACAATATACCAGCTTTACAGGCAGCAAGTAGCGAATTGTACCCGCTTGCTTCCCGAACAAAAACGAGTTTTGACAAAGTATTAGAACAAATTGAACCTGGAAATGGTGCACTTTTCTTTTTAGATACCCTGGAGGAACTGGGAAGATTTTTATTAATTTATTATTAGCGCAAGTAAGGAAAGATAAAAACATTGTAGCCGTAGCTTCCTCCGGTATAGTCGCCACGCTGCTAAGCAGGCCACACACATTCTGTTTAAAACTCCTCTAAATCTAGCCCAGAATCGCCGATCTGCTTTAGCAAAATAGTGCACGAGTATAATGCTACGACAATGCAAACTTTTAGTGTGGGACGAGTACAATGTCGCATAAAAGCTGTAGAAGCACTAAATCGAACGCTCCAGGATTTGCGCAGCAATACCGATGTAATGGGAGGAATGGTGGTTTTACTGGCTGGTGACTTTCATAAACTTTACCTGTCATTCAAAGGCACCTGCAGTTGAAATTAAAGCATGCCTCAAGTCGTCTATTTTATGGAACAAGGTGACAAAATTCAGTTTAACTACGAATATGAGAGTGCATTTGTATAATGATATCAATGCTGGAAACTATGCTGACACACTATTAAAATTGGCGATGGGCGGTTGGAAACGGATGCTGAGGCTGCGTTAAATTGACGAGAGATTTTGTAATTTAGTACAGAGTCATTCCGAATTAATTGCGAGCGTTTATTCAGATTTAACGAACAACATGCATGAAGACAAATGGTTATGTGAAAGGCGATTCTTGCAAAAAATGAGAGCGTTAACAAAATAAATTCAGATATATTAAGCAAAGTAGCAGGAGAAATAACAGAGTATTTGTCAGTAGACACAGTTATGGACACAGAACAGAGCACTTCATATCCCGTAGGTTTCTAAATTCTCTAGAGTTGTCAGGTGTGCCCTCACATAAGCTTCAATTAAAATTAGGCGTCCCAGTCATGCTAATGCGAAATTTAGATGCTCAGTTATGCAATGACAAGGCTGCGTGTGACACATCTTGGACGGAACATAATCAGTTACCTTTTGACAGGCGTAGGAAAAGGTGAAAATGTTCTTATACGGATCCCTATAATTCCCACAGATCTTCCTTTTCAATTCAAAGTTGCAGTTCCTATTAGCTCAGTTTTGCAATGACAATTAATAAAGCGCTAGGGCAAACGTTACAGGTAGCGAGGGTCAACTTAGAAAAACCGTGCTTCTCTCATGGTCAGCTATGTAGCATGTTCGCGTGTGTCAAATGCCCAGAATCTCCACATTCTTTCCCCGAATGGAAAACATATAACATTGTGTACAGTAGCGTCTTAAAATAGTGTTCAGTTAGTTTTTCAAAATTCCACAATCAATTAATCAGGATTCCCAGATCTTCCCTTTAAAATTTCCTATTTAGCTCAGTTTCTTTTCAATTCCAAATGCCTCCTCTGACGGACCTATTAAGCTCAGTTTCCTTTCAACTCAAAAGGCTGCATCTCTGACGGATCTTTTATTGGCTCAGTGTCCTTTCAATTCAGAAAACTGCATCTCTACGAATCAATTTAGCTCAGTTTCTTTTCAAAAGTCTGCATCCCTGACGGATAATTGCTCAGTTTCCTTTAATTAAAAAAATATCCCATTTCCATTTGGAATAAACAGGCTATTTTCATGCTTTCCTATACGCTGCGTTTCAAAACATTTAAATAGGCTGACGAATCAATTTTGCTCAGTTTCATCTTAATGGCTGCATCTCTGACAAATCTATAAAACTCAGTTTTCTTTCAATTCAAAAAGCAATGGATAGTTCATTTCCCAGTGACCATGCGGGCGAAGCCGCGGGTAACAGCTAGTAGGCCATAAATATTATCGTTGTAGCACGAATGGGTCGGCTCAACCGCGTAAGGACCACGCTTTTACAGAATACCAGTAGATCAATGCTGCTGTGTTTCGTATGGTGAGTGTAGAGAACCGGAGACCCTTTTTACTGAAAACGAGGCATTCCATTTTAGACCTCAGTGGTGACAACACATCTTCGATGACACATTTGATTCTTAATTGAGGTTAGATGTAGATGTCTATGAGCCTCAGCATTCACTTACCATCTGGCGGACTGTGTGATCTTTTGTCAGCCTTATTCTATAAAAAAAAGCTTAAAATGTCTGACTTAGGATTAGGTAACACAGTTTTCGAATGACGAATTTGAAGCCAAAACTTTCTTGACCATTACGCTTCTGTCGCTTTGAACTTCGTAACAGAAGTACTAATAATGTTGCCAGCGACAAATGAAATTAATTTTCACTTAAATTAGAACAGACAAATAAAATCTTTAAAAAGCAGCTTGCACAACTGAGAAAATTTTAAAGGAATATTTACAGCAATGCGGTAGTTTTTCAAAGCGCAACTTACTCGTACCTTCATTTTTGCAGACTAATTCGCTTTGAAGGAGCCCTTCCTTGGAAAAGTATGATTATGTCATTATCTCTGGAATTCTTTGCACTGTAATTTAGAATATACCGTTTTCTAACATTACTGATTATGCCTTGTTAGCGGCCTAATAAATCCATCACCCTAATGACTTCTTGGGTTGAGTTACTCTTTTGTCTACACCCAAACTAATTTCAAACAGAGCAAACGGCTATGTCTGATGGCAAGAAACAGTAAAATTTATTAAAAACATATTTATTTCGTATTACTGATTATAATATTATGGTTTTACTTTTAAAAGGCCGGCAACGCACCACCAATTCCCCTGTAATGTTGGGACAATGCAATAAATTAAACTCACTGATGCAGTTTAATAACTCTCTCTTTATTGATTTGGAGGAGACTTATATACAGTAATTGTGACGTAGGTACATAGGTAGGGGGTAGGGTTTGTGTTACGTGGTTCCTGGTAGAGACAAATGAATGGTGTCTTCTTCTATAAATATAATACGATATTACTGAACTAAATAGATATTATTTCTACTCCTTATATGGAGTCCACGTTGAGTGATGATATCATTTAATATTCCAGTTATATTGCTTTGTCATAGTACCTACACCACATCCCTTTCCCCATTTAAAAAAAAATTTTGTTAGATTTTAAATGTTAAACATATGACACTATATAATACTAAAGACTTTCTTAAAATATTCATTATTTTTAAAATGTAATTATTATTACTACTTGTATATGTCTTTTAATTTATGTAGTGAAAACTTATATATTTTTTTTATTATAATTACTCTATTCTTAATTTAACTCTAATATACTTACTATTATAGTCCTGGGGCTATACTACAACTCCCACCGACAAAAAATAAAAAAAAAACATGCGTGAGTGTCGTGGAACACTCAGTTGGAACGAAGTTCCTTTCGTAGTAAGTATATTATTATTGATAAACGTATGATATTATTGATTAATAAATACAAATAAATGAATTACTAGCGTATATTAAAATGAAGCGTAATTAAAAATAAAATAATATTTATTTCATGGCAAGATAAGAAAAAGTGCGAGGGAGATGGATATTATTCCATCTCGCTTCCTTATAGCCGCCAAGACCGGCTACACTACGTCAGAAGGCGCCGTGACGGAAAAATCTTACACTTTTTGTCGCTTAGCCCCCATCCGCCAAATCCGTACCGTTCGATAAAGAACTTCGTTCCAAAAATAATAAAACAATTTTTTTTATATTGTAAAAAGTTAATCCTAAATAAAATCTTACGGTCTAATTACGTATAATATATAAAATTCGTCTTGGCTTAGGTAGGACGGCTGGCCAAACCTCCTGTGCACATAATAATTCCTCAGTCACATTAAAATTAGTATGATGTATTATGCATACATACAACATACGTATTTGACATAATTACATTGTGAACATTCGCGAAGGTGTATTATTTTTGTCGACTCATTATTGTAACATACTTAGATACTGAGTTATTTAGTCATTTATTAAGTAACTTATCCCGACACTCGCACTAAGTAGTACCTACTCTTCCTTTATATATTTTTTCACATTTATATTTATAATTGTATACTTTATACTTCATTTATTTATACATTTATATTTGGTAAATCTTTATAGATAGTCGAAAAATCATTACTACTTTTTTTTTTTTCAAGACTTCATAGAAAAATGTTTATCTTAATTAAATACAGAGTTTAAAAGATAAGGTTAAGTTTAATAAAGTTAATTTAGAAGAAGTTATAACAAAATATTTATTTAACATTTGAAAAGACAATTTTTTTTTAAGTAAATATGTCTTAACGTAAATTTAGATTTGACCGTCTATATGGAGAAAAAAAATACTATTACATTATCAAACTTATAATAATAGCGAATCGATACTGTTTCGACTTGATTTTGATAAGCAATATATAAACCAAATTTAGTTTAAGTAACTCACCGTTGACAATAACGTCGTCGAATATCACTAAGATAAATGATTTCTTATAATTACGGATTTCATCGCGTTTAATTATACTTCTGTATATTTCCCGCTAACATAACTAAGCTTTTTAGCAATTTTCGACGAGGTAATTGTATACTTGCTGTGTCGGCATTTTTACTCACCCGCACGTAAAATTATATTAATAATACTTAATTTCAAATATTGCTCTGTAGGTCGTTTCAGTTTTATTAAAAATGTGTTCTTCTATTCTTTAAAATTCTCTTTAATACAAAATTAAATAAAACGAAATATTCTAGCGAAATATCAGTACGCCTTAATTATCTTAGCTCAGTTTTAATTGCTCGACACTCAATTATTTTGTTAAACAAAACAACTTACGAATAAACAAATGTAGGACGGATTCCAATTCAAACAGGTTTTTACTTACACCTACATCTATTCAGACTGAATGATAACCAAATAGACCGTTCGAGCCGTCCGACCGAGCGAGCACGTACAATAGCGTTTTCGATTTGAATGCTTTGATATTGGAATTTTGCTATGGGGTAATGCGGCTGACATCGAAGCTATATTTGTTTTGCAAAAGAGAGCCGTACGGGCAATTTATAACTTAAATTGTAAAGAGTCCCTTAGACAAAAATTTAAAGAAATAAACATATTAACTTTGGCATCGCAATATATTTATGAAAATGTAATGATATGCTTTGATAAGAATAAAGATATTCATACTTTAAACACTAGGAACAAAAATAAGCTTGTAATACCAGTTACTAGACTCCACAGAATTAGTAATTCATTTATGGGGCAATGTATACGCTTTTACTACAAAACCCCAGAAAATGTACAAAATTTGTCAATAAATAAGTTTCAATGTTTTATTAAAGAAAAATTGTACAAAAAGGGTTATTAAATATCAAAGAATACATAAGTGAATAAAACCCCTGGGAATGAGGTGATCGCCACCATGCTGGTTCTATTAAAACTCATTTAAAATTTGTACAAACAAATGATTGTAAAGTGAAATATGTTTAAAAAGAAGTCCCGCTGGGTTTCTTGCTGGTTCTTCTCAGGACAGAGGTATTTTCCGAACCAGTGGTAAATAAAAAAAATACTTTCAGTAAGTATTATGTAATAATCTATATTGAATAAAATTATTCTAATCTATTCTACTCGATATATGATACTTCTGACATACGGTTTGATTAATGAAATATGTATATATATTAGGATATATATACATATTTTTTTATTTACCTTTTTTTATATTACTTACTGAAAGAAATTTTTTTATTTACCTTTTTTTTATATTCCTCCCGTACAAAACGCCAATTTCATATGTAAAGACCTAGCTTTACATATGAAATTGGCGTTTTGTACGGGAAGAATATAAAGTCAATTTTTTAAAAATATATTTATTTAATCAAAGTATGCACCGTTGTTATCTATGCACTTTTGCCATCATCTAGTAGATGATTCATTGATCACTAAAAAACCATGGGGCGAGAATCAATAAACTCTTTGAAGGCGGTTTGGACTGCCGCATTGAGTTGAATTTTTTCCTTGTAAGAAGTTGTCAAATTCCGGAAAAATGGTAATCTGTTGGACAAGGTCCGGGAATTGCAGTGGATGTCGAACATTCAATTGTAGCTCATCTAATTTAGTGGTTGTTTGTTGTGCAGTGTGTGGTCTTGCGTTGTCGTGAAGCAGCAGTGGCCTAGAGCGATTGACCAATCTCGGTTGTTTAGCAGCTAGTTGTTCCTTCATGGTTTGCAGTTGCTGACAATAGATATTTGCCGTAATCGTTTGGCCAGATTTTAGAAAGCTGTAGTGAACGACACCGGCGCTAGTCCACAAAACACTCAAAAGTAACTTTTTCTGAGTCAATTTTCGCTTAGGGCAGGATTTGGCTGGGTCTCCAGGGTTCAGCCATTGCGACGAGCGCTTCCGATTATCGTACAGTATCCACTTTTCATCACAAGTAATGATTCTATTTAAAATCCCTTCATTATTGTGTCGGTTGAGCAAAGTAACACAGCAGTCGACGCGTGTTTGCAAGTTCGATTCACTCAATTCATGAGGTACCCATCGTTCAAGTTTATTTACTTTCCCGATTTGCTTCTAGTGGATTAATACAGTTTTATCACTTATCCCGAAGCCTGAGCTATCTCTGACGTGCTTTGTGATGAATCCGCTTCTACAATAGCCTTTAATTCTTCATTTTCCACTTTGGTCTCCGGCCGTCCACGGGGTTGGTTCTGAAGGTCGAAATTTCCAGAACAAATACGTTGAAACCAAAAACGTACCGTACTTTCTTTTGCGACACCAGCGCCGTACACATCATTAATCCTTCGAGCTGTTTCTGCAGCACTGGTGCCGCGGTAGAACTCGTACTCGTAAATATACCAATATTTCATGTTTTCCATTGTGCGGTAATAAGGCACGAAAAAAAAAATGAAGAAAAAACAAATGAATGACTGTTTTCCTAACTCAAATGTACCAGTCAAATGAATTTATAAATTTAAATTTGGAATTCTTAACCAAAGAGGAGATATTTCAGATCAAAACTGTCAGTACGACAAAACGCTAATTTCATATGTGAGGACCTAATATTTATTACATGGTAGAGCCGCTATGCTACAGCTATAATATGCAGCACAGAAAGGGTCGACTCGATCAGGAAGAATCGCGATTTCACAGAAATCGTTCCTCAGGACATCATTAATCATTATATAATGTTATTCATTGTTGTTATTTAGTTGTATTTACCACCATTGGACCGTTTCCGTAATGGATAGAGAGATTGTGAATAAACTAATTCCCCGCCCATTTTAATTGCATAATAAATAATTGCTACAGTCATTTCGTTTTGTTCCCTTAAAATATAGACGAGTTAACATAAATGAGGGACAAATTTAATTAAAAATAACGAACATAAATCTGTAAATTGTGAGCTAGCAATAAACAATACCTACAACAGAGGTTTAATATTCACTCATATAATATTTCGAATGATCTATTTAATTTATTACCTACCCCACCTATAAAGTTTTGTAACGTGGTAGAGCCACGCTGCAGCTATATTATGGTTGCAGCACGAATGGGTCAGCTCGACCGGGGAAGGACCACACCTTTACAGAATACCAGCGTAAAATAGCAACTTATGCTGCTTTTCTATTTCGTATGGTGAGTGTAGAAAAATCTAGACCTCTTTTTACTAGAAACAAGGCCATTCCATCTTATTCCATTCTTAATCGCGGATAGATGTGGGCCACAGTATCCTCTTACCATAAGATGGACTGTATTCTCGTTTGTCACCCTTCTTTCCTAAATAAGATAAGATTAGGATTTATTAGGTAGTCTAAAGGTGTTTTAAATGTCATGTTTCTGACATTTCATCATCGCATGCTCCGATGTTTTCATATCACCATCAACCGGCATGAGCAGGTTAAAGACACTTAACTTTCCATGGCTTCTGTTTTGGCGCAAACACTAATTTGTCTTCATCATCAGCCCGTATGTGATAACTGTTGGATATGGGTAACATTTTATTTTTCATTTTTATTTAAACAAAATTAACGAAAAATCCAATAACGCCAGCCTTGTATTAATTTACCATATCAAAGATTATTATGAACATTCCGCTGATTACTTAAGCACCACATTATTTACAATTGATACCTCAAAAATCTGAGATACCAAAATTATATGCCTCGTTACTGAATTTTACTAACAAAATTATCTAAATGAGATTAATTTACCTGAAGGGATAATATTAAAGATATTTTTTGTTATATTTCTCATAATTATATATTATTTTTGTATTTTTTAAGTTTACATACAAAGCAGTTGCGTCTATATTTCTTTAAACGAGTTTGTATTTTTAAGCGACATATTTTGTATTTTTTTAATAGAATAAGTGTGACAAACGAGCACACAGTCCACCTGATGGTAAAGAGGTGCCCCATGGTCATCTACATCTACCCTCGATTAAGAATCAAAATGCAAATGCTTTTTCACCCCTGAGGACAAAGATGGAATGCCTCGTTTCCAGTAAAAAGGAGTCTCCAGTTCTCTACACTCACCATACGAAACACAGCAGCATTAAACTGCTATTTTACGCTGGTATTCTGTGAGAGCGTGGTATTTCCCCAGTCCACCCACCCATTCGTTCTACGACCATTATATATACGACCATTATATATATATAGCTGCAGCATGGCTCTACCACGTCAAAATACACGTAATAATAAAAGTTTTAATAATATCTGTTTTAATAGTAATATAAATTTTAATAATATTTTATAATATATCAAAATATCTGGACCTGTGGGTTGATCTGCTGAACGAAAATCTACCTGTAGTCGTTTCTGCGAACGGGCTAATCCCGGTCAGCCACTCAGGTCATCTGAGGCGACTGGGGCTCCGTGATGGACCGCTTGGCTCAAATGCGGAAGGTGATGCTCCTCGATACCGCCCGCATCGTTCGCCGGTTTCCTTCCCTTTCTCCCTAACCCTCGGCCGTTCGGTTTCCCCTGCTGAGGGCTTCCATCTGGTTGGGTTTTTATTTATTTATGTTTATTTTATTTATTTAATATCATGGATTTATAGATTATAAATTTCTATCATTTTCATTTACATATTTATTCAGACAGATGACAAAACTATAAATAACTTAGAATACTAAAGTTTTGCATTAATTAGCAGCATAGCCTATGTGATAGGATTCCTATTACGCCTAGGAGTCCACCTGAGTAAATACTGCCCTATTTAATATTTCTACCGCCAAATATTAGTGCTTCTTTCGGTGTGAAGGGTCAAAAGAGTCAGGATAATTGCAGGCTGTGATGTATTCCCTCTTAGCCCCCAGAAGTGACAACGCATCTGTAGCGTTCTTTGTTTAAAGTTGTCTGCAGTCCATGGACCGTAGTAATCACTAACCATCTGGTGGACTGTAAGTTCATTTTTCACTTCAGTTTTATTATTTAATTAGTATTTATATTAATTAATTAATTTACTAAATAAATAAGTAATACTAATAATTAGAAAACTTGTCCATATGCAAGCGATACTTACACAACGCGTTTCCCGTACCTCTTTGGTCTCCGTTCCCATTGTATAAAATAAAAAGCTTAAAATAAAGATCCTGGTATAAACATCTTATGAAATGTTCCTTCATAGAAACAAAAAGCACAAGTTTTTTAAGGACACATTTTCGTAAGGATAGAGTAATTAACATGACGTTAAAGACTAAAGTTTTAATGCAGAATACTTAAGCAGGAGCTGCAAAGTATGAAACGCTTGTTATAGAGTCGGAATATAATTACAACACCCCGGAACGATTTTGTTGTTTATTTTACTACAGCGTCAAAATGTCTCATTTCTTCTGCTTTTTAGCCTATAATAATTTTTTGTCTGAATGTGGTGCACAAAAAGTTTTTTTTTTACTTATAGTCAAGTACTGGTGGACTATATGCAATTCGACTGCATGTTTTTTGAATGTATGTTACGCGATATCTTCATCGATGGTGAACTGATTTTGATGATTCTTTTATATTGAATAGGTTCGGGGGTGCTTCCATATAAATTTGGAAAAATATTATGGGGATGAAATTTTTATGGAACTATTTAGACGAAATTTAAAGTGTGATATTCTTTAGTCCACTCAAAAGGATATTAAAATAACTTGTAATTACTTTTAATAATAGGTAAAACCGACTTGAAAGAACTAAAAAAATAAATAAATTTTACATTCTGAAGTCGGGCCATTAATTCTACTATACACCATTTATATATACTATACACTTAGCACAAACAGCGTTACACGGTATCGTTATAGGTAAAGTAAAGGTACCTATATACGTCCTGCTGAAATAGGCCTCCTATCCCTTCTGAGAGTATGTGCACACTTTTTCGAAATATTTTTAATTTCTCAGACATACATGTTTTCTCACTATTTTTTCCTTCACCGTCGAGCAAGTGGTAAATCAGATCTTAAAATTACAATTAATGATTTTATTAGTACCCGATCGGGGATTGTTCACACACTATGAAATTTAGGCGAGCGCAGCTGTTGTAACATTTTCATACTTTTTGTGACATGGTAACATTTTATAATATTATATTTTGTGATAAAATAATTGTAACCTAAAAATGTTTTCAGTTGTCGGTTTTTCGAGCTTCTCCGAGCGGCCCTCACTAGATTGGGTGACGCTCTGTTGAAAGATGCAGGATGTCGACGGTTGCGGGTGGCTGAGGACCGTGCTTTGTGGTATTTCCTATTGGAGGCCTTTGTCAGCAGTGGTCTTGTAAAGGAATGTAATGATGATGATGATGATGATGATGAATCTCGTTTAACCTTGACGTAAAATACCTAGACCGGCAATGCTTCTTCTGGAAATTGTGCTTACGACTGAATCTGCGATCTATGAAGGAAGAAGTCCATATCCACCAGTATACTTTTACGGACTGTTGATGAAGACGATGATGACCATTTTGATTTATTTTTTATTCAGCCAGTGCAATTGACCATCTAGGACAACATTACCCTTATACTACCAGGTGGTATTGAAGTCAAAAATAAGTAGGTCGGCAGTTCTTTGCCCCTTTTGTCGATATTTCACGCATTCAAACTAAACGTTATTTTTTATGGAACAAGGGTGACAAATAAGGATACAGTCCACCTGATTTTAAATAGATGCTATGGCCCATAGACATACTCGATTAAAAATCAAGTTGCAGGTGAGTTTTTACCCCTGAGGATTACGAAACACAGCGGTATTAAGCTGCTATTTTACACTGGTATTCTGTAAGAGCGTGGTCCTTCCCCGGTCGAACGGACTCATTCCCGCTACGTCTATAATATACTAGTAGCTGCAGCATGGCTACGCCACGTGTCAAAATGTGTTTTGTTACTCAAAGACAGCCTTAATGCCAAGAGGCAATTTCTATTGGCCAACCCGCCTCTGTGTAGCAATACAAAAAAAAATTACATTGGATGCTGAATATAGGCAAATCTTCCAACGTATCCTACAACGTTTTGTGAAGACGAGAGCAAAGATCTTTTAGTTTTGTTTTTAATAAATTGTATATTTTCATTACAAAAAACATTACAAACAAAAGTTTATTTATTTATATATTTTCATAACACTCAAAGTGACTAATGAACACACACACACACTCACAGTCTACAATGTTCAGTAATAGTAAGTGGTCTGCTGCTCATGAACCTACAGCAGCCAACTTCAAACAAAGAAGGGTACAGATACGTTGTCACCTCGAGGACTAAGATGAAGTGTCTACAACCAATAATTATAATGGCTAATTATAATCTATACCTATAGACTGAAACATTAGTGCAAAATACTGCTATTGGGTGGTGGAGGGGTGCAGGAAATAGGAAGAGGTGATACTTACCAGACAGGCTTCTAGCACTTAGCGTGCCATTGGCGGGTTTAATGCCTTTATGTTATGCATAATTTATATAATCGAACCTTACATGATAGAATCAACCATAAAACGCTTAAACACACCATACACACATATACATTCTATCTCACTTTTAATAAGTATTATTTTAAACTAGATTGAAAAGTTCTTATATTTTTATGTTTCTATTTCAGATAATATAACATATATAAACATAACCAAATAAAAAAAAAAAAAAAAAAACAACCAAACACACAACACACACACACACACACACACACACACACACACACACACACACACACACACACACACACACACACACACACACACACACACACACATATATATATATATATATATATAATATAACTACTAAAATATACAGATATAGTTTAATTACATATTAATAATGTCGTCTGGACTGGTTTTGATCACGGCGATCAGTCTCAACGAGACTTGCCATCTGCACAGGATTATAGTGCACAGAAGTGTGACAAAATTAATTAAAAGTAATTTAATTTGCAAATAATAGCTTGTTTTAATTTAAACCAATTTTTTATGTTCAACTTTTCTGAAGTAAGATTATGTACATACGTTTGAATACCAATTTCAATAACGCATATAAATACTATATTTTTATATGTGATAGAGCCACGCTGCAGCTATTATGCCAGCTGCAGTTATTATGGTTGGAACACGAATGGGTCAGATCGAACGAGGAAGGACCACGCCCTCGCAGAATACCAGCGTAAAATAGCAACTTATTGCTGCTATGTTTCGAATTGTGAATGTAAAGATCTGGAGACCCATTTTACTGGAAACGAGGCATTACATCTTAGTCCGCAGAGGTGACAACGCAATTGAGGATAGATGTAGATGTCTATGGACCACAGCATTCACTTACCATAAGTTGGACTGTGTGTTCGTTTGTCACCCTTATTCAATAAAAAAAAACTATAACCATTTCTTTCTGTAGTAAGTTCTGAAACGACACATTAGCAGTAAAGTCGACATGCCACTGCGAATTGTTTTACTTCAGTCGCAAATAAAGTGGGAGATTTGGCGCTTTCCCGTCACTAAATCTTTTACGGCTGTGCTACGGTTGTGAAATTTTATTGGGCCTTATAAATAAAGCCTACTTAGGAAAAATTTTCAAGTTTATGGCGTTCGAATATGTTCCCCCATATCGAAACAAGAAATTCAAAATTCTGAAACTTCGATGACGTCCTGCGTTTAATTTAGTGACAGCTTTTTTCGTTATTTATTTACTAGCGAGTCGCCCAATGGGTAGGATCATTAATGTGACGTAATTATGTATATACATACAATACATATAATGTGTTATACACCCATTTAAATTTATTTTATACCATTATATACCAATTTAATTTTTTATATACCATACAATTTTTTTTTCTAACATAGTATTATAAAGCTTGATACTAATAATTATTTACGATGCAAAACGGCTTGTACTGCTGCAGTCATTAAATTAGTTATCAGTAATATTTAAAAAAAATATACTAAATTAATTAAAGTTAATTATTTTACTGAGAAATGTTTTATTATTGAGAAAAAAGTTATTAAAAATTATAACATTATTACAAATAAATAAAAATAATATATAAAATAAATAAAAAAATTAAATTATAACCTATTAATATTATTAAACCTTTACTTCAACCGCGCGTAATGTTTCATTCGATAATAAAATTACAGTGTGCTTAAAGTAAGCGCCATATTATGCTTGAGGTAGACTATGAAACTCTCGTGATAAAGAAGCTACAGAAGGTCTCAAAGAAAACAAGCATACATAAATGTATAAAGCGGGTACAAATAACCAAACAAACGAAAACGTAGACAGCACCAATGAAATAGAAAATTGCGACTTGAAAGTGCTGATTTATTAAGTACTCGGCGTTGATGGAAAACATCGTGAAAAAATCTGTGTGCCTAAAAAACAATGCCTTTTGAAGACTAGTAAAGTCCGAGCATCGCAGCCAGTTAATTACTCCATAATCCTCTCAAAAATCAGAGTAGGCTTGTGTTCAGCAGTGGAACGTAAATAAACTGTAACTTTACTAACTACTTTTAATCTGTAAAGTGTAATCAATCATACATTATTCAATTTTATTATGTCATCAGCAAACATACCTGTCATAATTTTTTTTCTTTTATCATTCCATTTTTTAATTCTATTATATTCTAATCCATTCCATTCCATTCAATTATGGATAATAATGGAATAGTCCATTCCAATCCCTTCCATTCCGTTCTATACTATTCTATTCTATTCTTCTCCATTTTATTATATTCCGTTCTTTCGTACACTTTACTCATGTTAAAGAATCCGGCCACGTATTTTATATTAGAAATATTTTATCGGACGTCGTTTTAGGAATCATAAAAGATACTTCATGCTTAGAATATTAAAATATCATTGCTTTCTCAGATATTTTAGAAAACCAAGTAACAGTATAATGGACATATAATATAATAGAAAGAGGGACCAAATTATTTCGTAAGTATGCAATATCAGGCACGCGGACAATGAGGGCTAATAATCTTACGTTCACAAGATGTCGCTAGTTGGGACCAAGGTGAACTTTTATGTTACGCAGTTGGTCACACATTTGCGTCATCATTGAAAAGTTGTGACTTAATTAAAAGGTTTTCAGTTTCTAGTATAAGTATATACAGAAAAAAATGCCTCAGTGCTTTATTCTTTAATTTTTTACCTTTTTAATTTTTTTTATTCCTCTACTTTTAAGAATATCCGTAACTCGTGTTAACCATTTTTTATAAAATTTATATTAATATAATAAATAACGGTTTAAAAAAAAACAATAATCTGTACACTTTTCTAACAAATTAACTTCCCACTCTATGAAATCTGTAAAATATTTCACCTCATTTCTAAGCGGTGCCACCATGGTGGCAAAAAGTCGTGGCTGCCATCATGGCCAGACTTCCAAACCCAAAATTTACTCTATGTGATATTATATTTGTCTTAGTTACGCTTATGTTTCAAACCTAAAACTTGCTAACCAAATAAATGTTAACACAAGACTACGTGTAAAAAAAAATCAATAAAACACATATTTCTCTTTCAAGCTACCGTTCATTGCAACGGAATACGAACAGTTTCATTAGACCCTCACGTTCCCGAGTTTTTAAAACTCCTATTGGAATATTCGTTGAAATACTAGATCTAAGTTCAATACTAAGACATAAAAGGGTGCGGTAAAAATATAGTATTCGCCCAAAAACTTCATGGTTTCAGCATGGTGTTCAGTGTACACAAGTGGAAAGTATATAGACTGTAACTTTACTAACTACTTTTAATTTGTAAATTGTGATCATCTAGTTTTCAATTTTATCATTAGTCTTCAGCAAACATATCACACATTTAATATATAAAAATGATATCCGATTACTCAGCCTTAATTGCAAATGACGATTTATTTATAACCTAGATTATCTTGATTATTTAGATTATTGGAATCTGCCCGTGATTTTACATAATCTTGAACCACTTTATTCTGCTATAACGTACAGTTTATGCAATATGTTGAACGTTACTCTTTTGTACTACGTAGTAAAAGTGTAAATATTGAATACGTCACGGGTCCTGTTTCCTTTATGGACTCCGACATAGATTTCACCATCATTAGTAGGAGTATTGGCTTTACTTAAAATATACTTTTTTTAAAGGCTGTTATAAAAAAAAATTGACTATTAAATTCCATGTTGGTCTGGGACTTATAGGTCCCATGTTTAAGTGAAACTTACATTACATTATATAATGTTTAATGAATATACTCGATCAAACATACGTACCACGTCAACTATTCTCTCACACTATACTAGCGTAAAATAGCAGCTTAATGTTGCTATGTTTCGTACATTGAGTGTAGACAGGTCCGTGTGGGCTGCCTCGTAGACTAGTGGTCGTAAACGCGGTTGCTGATCATAAGGTCCCTGGTTCAAATCCCAGGTCAGGCCAAAATCAGTAAATGGGTTTTGCATCATCCAAATGGAAGAGAAGTTAGGTGTTTCACCACCATGCCTTCGAAAGCACGTAAAGCCGTTGGTCCTACGTCTGATCTCTCTCCGGTCGTGTCGGATTACTGTCCTATCGGACTATGATAGTGAGGGAACAGAGAGTGCCCTGTGCTTGCGCGTAAATTCGAGCATTTCTGTAAAATGTGTAGTGTTTGCGTAAATATAAGAAATCATTATGTAAACCAGTACGGACTGGTAATTGCAAATAAAATTCGCCGATTAGAAGATCTCAAGACCAAGCAAAGGAGACAGTTTCTTTTTGTATGGAGAATGGGCCCACCACGAATTTTAGGGAAACTTAATTAAATGTATGTCGATTTATTCCTTATAATCTATAGATTACAAAATAATATTAGTTTTATCGCATCTAACGGAGATTCTGAGAAATTAAAATTAAAATATGAATATCACAATTACCCGAAACAAACTAAGCTATTTCTAGTAGTTTCAACGATATTATGAGTTAGAATAGTGTATATAGAATAGAATAGCAATAATTAATAGTATTAAACAAAGTTGTAGGTACATTCAGCAATTATAGGTACTTTAAGATTGATGGAAAATTTTTTAATTCCGCAAAACAGTGCACAGACAAACAAACGTGGTGTGGAGACTATTTTTTACAGGTATTAATTGATTAGTGAATATACATCACAAAGACCATTACAGTAATTAAATAAATATGATTAAAGCGAAGATGAATAACGGATAATATGTCCATTTATAATATTACCTTTACATGCTATATAGTAAGAAAGCTGTTTTAAACTGGTTGTATAAGGATAAAACACAAAGTAAAATGCCACTGCATATATTGTTGTAATTATTTCCAGAACAGTCTATTAATAGTGGAACAGACAGACAGGTGCAGTGTCAACACTTTGTTTTAATGTTTTGGTTGATTAGTAAAGGTGCAGTATGTAAACTTTGTTTTAAAATATACTAACTGATAAGTTATCATACCCCAAACACCATTAAAGCCAAAATGAATAGGTAATATCATGTTTATCTATGTTATTACACACTGATAAATAAGAAAGTAAGATGTTTTAAACTGGTTGTTTAAGAATATCAAAAACACATGTATAATTTAATTGTATTTATTATTGTCAGTCATTATAATTTCAAAAGATTTTTCAAATTAACTTGGCAATAACATGGCCATTTATGATATTGTTAGGAATCATAAGGATATTTTCAATGTTATGAGATATGATATAAGACTGTTGTATCCAATATCCTTATACTTTTTTGTCTCTGCCTACGAGCAGCTCTGTAAGATTTCAGCCTACAAGACATACAGATTTATTCTAAGCGATTCACCTGAAAAAAGTTAATGAATATTGTAGTGTCTATACTAAATAATAATTCTTATCAATATATTATTTTTTTCTATATTTATTGCAACCTAAATAGTGTGTGAGGTCTATGTTTATGTTTGTATTGATTTACATTTCGAACACTATAAAGCAAACAAAAACATGTTGACGTATGATATTGTTAGGAATCAGGAGGACATTTTCAATAATAAGAGATATGAGATAAGACTAAATATATACTATACTTCAATGTCAATAAACTACATTTCCATATTTTTGTCAGTATTTTGTTGCATCTGCCTGTATGTTAAATAAATAAGAAATTATTATAAAATATACACCATTAATCAGCTCCATATGATCAAATACACAAGTAGTAATTATGGATTTACATTAACAATATTTGACTATGTAAAAGTTGTCCGATGGCTTATTTTCACTAGTTTCATGTAGGGGAAAAGGATATTATTTTTATATTAATTATCTGATAATAGATAACAAAATAATAGTATTTATACCTTAATGCAGTTAAATGAATCGCTCTTCAAAGCCGATGAAGCTACATCAAATAAAGAAGCTTCCTTAAATCCCTCGACCCATAGATTCTAATTTTCTTATAACAGACTCAAAAACTTCATTTATGTATTTATTCTATCTATTATTTATTTTAGATTTTACTAATTACATAAAACTTTAATACTTTGTCAATTTTAACATACTAATAAGGTTCTAAGACCTGTGTTTGTCTTCTTTTTTTAGGTAATTCATCATAAATTATAGATCTTATTTAGATTTTCCAAAATTCTAGGTGTAAAATTAAGCTCTTGTATTACATACATATCTTAGTAATTTTGTTCTTTTAATTTAAAGTTAATTAACTAAACTCATTACTTTTCATTTTCCAATTTCGAATGTCATTGGCAATTTTACCATGCGACCACAAAAAAATAAAAAGGAAAAATAGATATTATCCATATTATGTTAAACACTTGTGCATCGATGAGACGATATTTATTTTATTGTCTTTTAAACAAACAAGTATAAACTTTTTTGTTATTAACTAATTTGGCCAGTTTGCTACCAAACATTATTTTAAAGTATATAACCATTAACCACAGACTTTATTCTTACAGTAGTGATGATGGCTCGAACTGTTTTCACTGATTCAATCGTGTCAAATGTAACTCGGTACTCAGTGAAAATAAATTTTACTCGAGTCCGCTTGCACTCGAGTTACCTAGTCAACTCGACGCACCGTATGGATTTGGAGAGCGCTAGATAGATGTCAGTTCTCTATTTCACTAATTCTATCATCTAATCAACTAATTCACATAGGCGCCGCGGGTGACGTCACTGGTTAAATCCAAATTAAAACTTGCATCTGGCATGTTGTAAACAAATATGAACTTAGTTTGATTTATAATATCGTGATTGTGCTATCATTGTTGTTTATTTTTTGTTAATTCGTATAAGTAGTGCATAACATAAAAGGTGATTTAAATATACTTGTTTGTTTAAAGTATGAGTGATAACAATGAAGCAACAAAACAAAAATCGTCAGTGTGGTATTATTTAAAAAAAATCGAGATGGAAGCGATTTGTAATATATGTAAAAAGCAGTTTATAGATTTTGAAATACTACAGATATGAAAAAAAAACATGGATATACTACAAATAAATAAATATTTTTTTTTTAATTTCATATTGCCACATATTACATTTTTAATAAAGGTAACTATTTAAAAATGCTTTAATTAAAGTAATCACTATTCTTAACTCGAGTGATAAACTTCAATCGATGCAGGGACTGTAAATAGTTAATTCGAATAGCTCAAAAACTCGAGTACAAATAGAGTGACATGATAAATTATTATTAACAAGCGTTACTCGAGTCACAAAATTCTACTCGAGTCGCACCTTTATCTTACGGTCAATGCAGTGTCTGTCTACAATTTAGTGATTAACTCGACTTATTAATTCGAGCAATTTATTGATATATTATGTAATATCAATAAACTGATTAAGTATAATTGTCATAAAGTTAGAGTGATATTACGAGTATTTTATGAAAGTTGTCTATACGCAAACCAAAAATTTGTAACAAACTGACACAGCTTCGTTCCGCCAATTCGAGTTGCGTAACTCGAGTACTATTCGAGTTACGTAAATTTCAATTCAAGTTAACTCGAGGCGAGTTTCTTCCGAGTTGGCACATCTCTACCACATTTTTTTAATATTACATAATCAGAACCAATGACCTGAACACAAATATCAAAACAATTCTTTTTTCCAGACTTCTTGATTCCGTTTAGACTTTCATATAACCTTTATGCTATTTACTATAATAAATCGGTATCTTTTTTTGTGTATTATATCATTGTGGGTCGTTAAAATTTCTAGTGGGCCCAAAACCGATTGACTCCTTTAGTAATAATATATAATATATAATTAAATTAAATTATAATAATAATAATACAATTAAATTTCTTGAAGTGATGCCGAGACCATAATCTCATTCCTACGTGTGTCAAAACGTTAATAAAACAGGGCATTCGAGCAAGCGCTAAGATTTTAAATCAGGCAAGTAAAAAGTTGTTACAAACGGTAATCTAACAAAAACGCTTCAATCTACATGACATAAACAAATCCATAGATACATCATCCAGTAAATTAAAGGCAGTTTTAATGACATTTGATTATAATGTTTGCATCGAAACGTTAAATAATTGAGAAATTAAATATCGAAAAATATTAAAAATTAATGACCAAATTAAACTTCAAACATCTGTGTCAACGTCAGAACGAAACGTAATCGTTCACCACAAACACGGATCATAGATTAAACGCGGTCTTTATTTTGTCTAAACAAACTCCGGATGATGCAACAATTAGAGTATTATCGAAAGGAATGAATTTCGTTATAACACTGCGAAGATTACCGTACAAAGAAATTATCTGTAGTGTCGAGGACTGTTCATTTAAAAACAATATGCGGAAAGAAGATTTGGAGGCGAAATGTCAAACCATTTCGTCTATGTTACGTATGTTAAAGTTCAATGCCGAAACCAAATCTACTCAAAGAATAATTTATAGCGTCGAACAGGGTGATGCAACTTTGTTTGAAAGCTGAGAAATTTGCACACAATCATGATTTTGTCAATATTTGTGTTGGGCTTGTAAAAATAAAGCGAGAAAAAAATATCGCTGTTTCTTTCCTTCATTGCTAGTTGCCATTTTAAAAATTAGATACAAATATACATAATTATTATATCGGAAGAAACTGAAAATATTAATTCTGTGCTATATTTTTTTTGTTTGTTTTACATATTACTTTGAGGTTTGCACAATTAATTGACTTATTAATTGATTAAAATTAAATTATTAAATATTACTTAGCAGAATTCTATCAAGAGAAGCCAAAAATTAAAAGAAGAAAAAAATGACATTTGTTTGTCAACTTCTTTCATGTTGAAAAAAATTTCTCAAATTATTTCATAGGTTTGGATTTTAATACTTATTATTGCTTTTTGCTCATCCGCAGTTATTGCCGGTTCAGAATGCTTAGTTTTCGTTTGTAGGCATTTCCTCGCTATTGTGTAAGTAAAGATTTTTGTGAGATGTTGACTCTGTATGAGATATTGACTATAAATTAATTTATTATTTAAAAATTTTATGCACGATGTGTGATCAGAATCGAAAGTAAATTAAGCGTTGTGCAATCAAAAAGCACAAAATCATCTGATCACTCTGCAAGTTTCCTACAATAGAAGAAGAAAAACTTTTGACAATATTGTGGTAAGTCTTTAAGCATTTTGAATTTATTGATGGTTACTTGTAGGGATTATTACTATATTAACTCGAATTTTATCTGTTTCAGATCATGTATTTGGGCTAAGTTAAGTTTTCACTATACGAATTTTACTGATTTAAATTTATGTTAATGTTCTGTGAAGAATAACTCTCACAATAACTTATATTATAAATCAATAACATGCGTGGAAATATAATTTGCAAAAGCAATAAAAACATCAATAATAATTGTATAGTGTATAAAACTATCTGTCTTCCCAAAAATAAAATTAAATATCTATATGTACCTATTTTCAGTTTTATTTTATCCCACACACTATAAAGTAAATTTGAGTAATTTTGGTGCAACCTCTCAAATGTATGGGAATTCATCCAATAAGTTTTCAAATTTTCAAATTTGCATTAAATAAAAAGTTTAAAAGTTACAGAATACAAGGTTTGAAATTTCCGCGGAAAAAGTTTTATATGGGCGCCCACCGTGGTGCTTTTAGTGTTCACTTATAAACACGTGTTTCCTTTTTTTAGTATGAAGTTGGCGTTCTTCTCTCGGTAGAGAGTAATTGTGTTCTGTGGCGTTGAATAACCTACGCAATAAAACAGAACTCACAATTATCCGCGCAGATAAGGGTAAAATTGGTAGACTTAATTTTATAAAAAGAAAAGCAATTATTTTTATAAAATTAAGTCTACCAATTTTCCCTGTGATTCAAGATTTCTTAACAGCCAATAATTTGTTAAGAAAACTCCGCACTATGAATACGTTTTTTGTTAGCGTAACGACATCGTAATGTAAAGATATGTAACGATTTTGTTCGGTATCTCGGCTGTAGAGACTTGCATTTATCGTAAGCATCGTTACGGCAAACGATTTTTTTGTTATTATTTAGCGATCGTTAGTTAGCAATGTCTACCTATGTCGAGACTGCAGGCACGGGTTTGTTTCCCTCTGTCGCCTCTTATGACACCCATGGGACGATATGGAGTATTGGATATTCTTACACTGCCACTAAACGACCAACTCATAAAAACAAGTTAATATAGTTGTAAATGGCGTTAAAATAATGAATAGTAATAACGTATAGATATTTAATAGCTCATCAAGTGAACCGTATGCTCGGTTGTCTTATATAAAAAATGTACATTTATCAAATTCATGCCTTACCAAAAAGGAACACAAGGAGCGCCGTTAACGTTATAGAACTAATGAGGTGGCAAGAAATATGACTAATTCTTTCAGAAACTGCTGGAGATGAATGTTGTCGTAAATTCACAATTAATATTTATGAAGAACTGCGTCTAAGGTGATAAAGTCGAACTTGTGATTTATATGGCAAGCTATAGCTAATAAAAGCTTATTTTTTGATTCAATCAAATTTGTCTGACAATAATTAAAAAAGAATAAACGTTTCTTTTTTTACTTATTATTACACAAATGTATGTCGTAGAAGTGAGTGGCGTATTTAGCAAGGGACGTCATAGACGAAAGTTTATTGACCAAATTGGCAATATATTGAATATAGGTCAAACTATAACATCGTCACAGATGCAGCGTAGCTCTACCCTGTATGAGAAGGAGAGAGTTTGGAAAGTGTATTTTAACATGCTTTTATTAGTTTCGCATATATCTATTTATTTTTTCACCAACTTGTAGACGGCCGACTGACTTTAAAATTTCCACTCGTATCAAGGACCGATGACAATACAATAATTTAATAACTTTGTCCTAGGATCCTGATCAGAATCACCTGGATAAAATAAAATAATTTTCAGGATCATCACAGCTTCTGACCAATGTGTGTTTTTTAAGTATTTTTTTTAACTCTTATATTATTGTTTATGGAACAATTCCTATATTTATTTTCTTGAAGTGTTAAACTAAAGTAAACATAGTTTGTATTTAATAAAAAAGGAAAAAACATTCCATACTGCATCTAACATCACGACGTTTTTTCAGCTGCGCGTAATCCGACCACTTCAATAAAGCCTTGTGACACAGCTGGCGTCTAACTGTTACTAAGGGTAGATCGTTTAGTAAAACTAATTTTAATTTTATATAACTTTTTTGTGCTTTCATGGACTTGGAAAAGGCTTATGACAGAGTGGACAGGAATGTGTTATGGCAAACACTTAACTCATTTGGTTTGAGCGCTGGTTTGATACAGGCATTGAAGTCTCTTTATAGGGACTCTAGTGCTTGTGTCAGGATCAACGGGGTCTACTCGGACTGGTTTGGCATTCAAAAAGGTGTCAGACAGGGCTGTGTAGCTTCCCCCTGGCTGTTTAACCTATTTATGGACAGTTGTTTACAAACTTTGAAAGTTGAAGAATGTGGGTTAAAAATGGTTGAGTTAACCGTCAAATGCCTTTTGTACGCCGATGATCAAGTCATATTTGCATCGTCGGCGGCCGAGTTGCAATGATGGTAACTTTAATGACCCGATCATTAAAAAGAAGAGGTATGAAAGTGAACCAAGCAAGACGAAAGTGATGGTTTTGAGAAAAGAAGAAAGTAAAACGTCATGTGAAATAAGAATAGAAGGAGTTGATTGAGCAAGTGGATGAGTTTGTATATTTGGGATGTTTATTTAGTAGGGATGGTAGATATGATAAGGATATAGAACGACGAGGTGACATGAGAATAGAGTAAATGGGGCTCTACACGCTATTGTGAAGAGTCAGAATGTGTCAAAAAGGCACGTTTGGCAATTCACAATGCTGTGTTAGTCCCTACTTTAAAGTATGGTAGTGAAAGTTGGGTCTGGCCAGAAGCATGGTAGAATAAATGCTGTAAAATGCGGTCATTAAGGAGTATGTAGGCTGAATCTGAATGACAGGGTGAGAAATAGTGTGAGAAAAGTGTGGTTTGCAAGATGACGTTGTGACCAGGATTAAGAAAGGAATGCTTCAGTGGTTTGTTCATGTAGAAAGAATGAACAAAGAAGAGTGACAAGCAAATTTATGCTGCAGAAGTGAACGGCAGAGTCGGAAGGGACGCCCTAGACGAAGGTTTATCGACCAAATTGGCGATATATTGAAATGGGCCAGATTAGGAGTACCCTAAACCGACGAGCGTATGCGTAGATATATGGATGTAAAGGAGGCGAGAGAGGTGTGCCAGGATCGTGCCAAGTGGAAGTCCGTAGTCTCTGCCTACCCTTCTGGGTGACAGGCGTGAGTGTTTATGTAATTTATGTTATGTGTATATAAATATTAATATAATTAATTTTCGTTTAGTAAAAAATAGGTCCTAAAAAATCCATTACTTAATACATTCACTCAGAGACTGCCTCGTTGGTCTAGTGGTCCTAAACGCGATGCTGTTTAAAGAAGTTCCGGGTTTGAATCCCGGGTCGGACCAAAGTTAGTTATTGGTTTCTTGTGTCATGAAATTTTCAATAGCAGCCCAGAGTTTCTAGAGTTGTTGGTGTTTCACCCCCGTCGTTAAACCTTTGGTCCTGCATCTGATCTCTCTCCGATCGTGACGAATCGCGAGTTGAATAGAGAGTGCATTTGTGCACACACTCCATAATAAAGGAGAAAATTCTAGTGTGGTGGTAACGTTTTTATAAAGATAAGAACCAAACAAAAAATTAAAACCACGTTCGAAACCCACCGGCATCTATGTAATTTTAATCTTATAATCATTAAGCATGCAGGAAGTCGATGGATGCAGGTGCTTTAGGACAGTGCTTTGTGGAATTCCTTGGTGGAAGCCTTTGTTCAGCAGTGGTTTTGTAAAGGACTATAAAGGTGATGATATATGCATATATTTCATAGATATGCCAGAGCCGACAAATTGGTTTCGGATAAAATAAATTAATGTGCTATTAGAGATTCCGTTTGTTTTTTTTTTTATATAAAACTAGCTGGTTCCCGGCGCCTTGCAGCCGCAGAAGAAATAATTTTGTTAATATCGTTTTAAATTTGGAAGAGCTATATTGTTTAATTAGGAATGATAAAACATTCGTTGAAGTTGAATAATTTTATAACTTTTAAATAAATTTGTTGTTGCGATACGCGCGCCCCTACTGTAAGTTAATTGTACTATGCCTATAACCTTCGCGCAAGTGGAAGTAATAAGTTGACAAAGTTTTGCCGCAATCTGGTAAACGGTATGACAGTGCATTAAATACGAACAAACAAACATTAATTTTTATATATTTATTAAATTGAATTGACAAACTAATTTATAGTTTACTTAATGGTATTATTATTTATATTATTTTCTTTTATTTTATTCATATGGCTTACTAGCAGTCAACTTACACAATGACAGTCGGTAATCGTACTGGCTCTGTAAACCCTTCAGACTGGAATACAGCAGTGCATGTGCTGTGTTCCGGTGTGGGTGTGGTACCTAAACAGACGGAATCAAATGCAGAAAAGTCCTACCACTTGGTAAAGTTTCTATAAATCGCTTTAGTCGGTGGTAAGTCACTCTTTATTTATAGAATAAGGGTGACAAACGAGCACACAGTCCATCTGATGGTAAGTGGATACTGTGGCCTATAGTCATCTACATTTATCCTCGATTAATAATCAATATGTAGATGCGTCGTCACCCCTGAGGACCTAAGATGGAATGACTCGTATTCAGTAAAAGGGTCTCTGGTTTTCTACACTCACCACACGAAACACAACAACATTGAGCTGCTATTTTACGCTGGTATTCTGTGAGAACTTGTTCTTTTCCCGATGGAGCCGACCCATTCGTGCTACATACATAATATAGCTGCAGCACGACCCTACCACGTACAAAATCTTGCTTCATTTTACCAGAACTGCATGTCCTCACTAAAACGTTGTTTTATCTATAACTTCAACAAGTTTCAAACGACTTAACTTGAACCTTTTGAAACTAAAGTGCGTTCTGGTAGGTAAAGTGCAAAGTTAACGATCGGATCTTTTAGGGCTTAGCGTCTGCTTAGCCCTAAAAGATCTAATTGTCTAGTTAACATTATAACTATGTCGCTGAGTTCTATTCCAAATATTTTGGTCTTGGTTTAATGTTAAGTAGTTTATTAATCCTTCTCTGAGGTACTTCAGGTATAGTGGTAGCCTATTTATGTCCCACTGCTGTGCATAGTCTCCTCTCATTTCTGAAAGGATTATGAACCAATTAGTCCACCGTGTTCTTCCAGTGCGTGTTTCTTATAAAATAAAGTGACAAATGAACTTACAGTCTTCCTCGTGCTAAGTGGCTACTGCAGTCCATGGACACCTGCAGTCAAATTCAAACAAAGAAGGCTACAGATGTGTTATTACCTATGAGGATTAAGATGTCTTACAGCCTGTAATGACTCTTGACTCTTGACTTCTGAATAAACTTGATCTCTATCCCCTTCAGATTGGAACACAATAGTACCTTTGCCGTTACCGTTACAGCCCACTAGACCAACGAGATCGACAAAGTGTAAATGAATATGTATATAGTTGTCACATATTTTAAAAATAGCTACAGTCATTAATTTATTTGCTCATTCATTACAGCCTATCAAATGTTCACTGCTGAACATAGGCCTCCTCATATAGATTACCTAATAGAGCGGATATGCTGTAACCACGCTTGGCGGAGATTGACAACCGCAGTTTTTCTTATTTTAGTTGTTATTAGGAGATGTTGTTGCCCGTCTTCAATTCTTTTTCACTAATGATGTCGCCTCTTACGACACCAATGGGATGATATGGAGTAGTGAATTTTCTTCAACGCCACTACACAGCGTTTTAGTTGATCTTATTTTTTTTTTTAAGTTTTAAAAATTAAAGTAATTATAAAAGTTAATATTTTGGTGTTTTATTGAGTGCAAGAGCGAGCGAAGCGAGCTCGTGACTTGGGGCACCCCGACTCAGACAGGTTAGGTTAGAAAGGGAGGGAGAGCGAGCGAAGCGAGCGAATATACCCCGCCATCCCCTTCGTGGTTATTTTTTTATAAACCACCCAGAAGTAGGAGCCCCGCAAAGCGGGACTCCGTCAACCGAGCTTCCCTCGACTGCGCCACGTTGAGTGGCGTCGGGTTACCCTCCCCCAACTCTCTCCCCCCATAAATCAGGTTTATATTGTCAAAAACATTACGAAAACAGAAATCAAAATGAGATTTTAAAAATTTATTAAAAGTACTAAGCACGTCCGTCATGGGGACGAAATGGGGGGCGACTCTACAACCCCCTCATTCCCCCCCTCTACCCGCCCCACCACCCCCAATTCAGGCGACTTAATTTCAAACCTTACCCCCTGCATGTCTTACTAGGTCGTCACTCTATCTAGTGGAGGGCCGCCCGAGACTTCGCCTACCAGTACGACGCTGCCTCTCGAGAACCTTGCTTCCCCATCGGTTGTCGGTGCTTCGAGCTATATTGCCGGCCCATTGCCACTTCAGCTTACTGATCCGTTGGGATATGTCGGGTTTTTAAATTTTTTAATTTAAGTAAGGCTTTAAGACTTTAAGACTAACTTTGTAGCTTACTGGATAAATTATACGCAATGGACTGGGCTGTATACCCACCGTCTAATTATATATTTTCTATTTAATTAAAGAAAATATGCTGTGCAGTAGAATCCTGCATGTGTAACGTATAAACATATATAACGTAAATTCTGATATTTTGAAATAGCTTTTAAAAATATAAAGAAAAGTGTTCAAATTGCTTTAAGCCAAACAAACAGGAATCTTCACTTTGGTTAACATTTTAATTATGACTCTCCCTAAGCTTTTAGAGTAGCCCTTTACCCACGATACAAGAGAAAATAGTAGTCCGGGAGTAATGTTTCTTTTTTAGATAGGAAAATAAAGAAAAAAATTAACAACGGTTTTCATTACACTGCGGAGCAAAATAAATAAAATGCGCAAGCACTAATGTGAAGGACATATCGACTGTTTAGCTCATCAGCGATTTGGTCTGGCTGTTAAATAGTTAGATCTTTGTTTTTTTTCTTTATAAAAAATTCTACTCACCATACAAAACGCAGCTGCATTAAGCTGCTATTTCATTCTGGTATTTTGTATTTTTTTTAATAGAATAAGGATGACAAACGAGCACACAGTTCACCTGATGGTACGTGGATGCTGTGGTCCATAGACATCTACATTTATTCTGAATTAAGAATCAAAATGCAGATTCGTTGTCACCCCTGAGGACTGAGATGGAATGCCTCGTTTCCAGAAAAAGGCTATCCGGTTCTCTACACTCACCATACGAAACACAGCAGCATTAAGCTGCTATTTTACGCTGATTTTCTGTGAGACGTGGTCCCACCCCGGTTGAGCCGACCCATTCGTGCTATTTTTGTTCAGTAGCAATATTGTACGAAAACGATTAAGGAGGCATTTCATCTTAGCGCTTGTGGGTGGCAACCCATCTACATTTTTAATTCTTAATTTAGGATAGATTTAAAAGTTTATGGGCCACAAAATCCACTAACTGTTAGGTGGACTGTGTGCTCGTTAGTCATTACCCTTATTTAATTAAAAAATGCCGCCAAACGCATTACGGTTTGCGTGGCGGATATTTTTTTTTCTCAAAAACCCTTTTAAAAATGAGAGGATGCCTTTTTCTCGCACTGGGGCGTATATTAGCTGTAACTTTCCTATAAGAATATAAATTCCGCTGGTTATTCACCCATGAATGAATCCTATTTTCGTATAAATTATTTAAACGTAAGGTAAAGGGTTCCTCTAAAAGCTTAGGGAGAGTCATAATTAAAATGTTAACAAAAGTGAAGATTCGTGTTTGTCTAGCTTGACGCAATTTGAACGCTGTTGAATATATTTTTAAAAGCTATTTCTGAATATCAAAATGTATTAATCAAGGTATTTTAACATTATATTTCAGATTCCGCCACGGAACGTATAATGTTTTCAAACTCTTATACTAAATTATTTTACAATGTAGAAAATGGAAATAGAAAAAAAGTCAAAGTTCTACTTATAGCTGCTTAAATTTTTATATCACCAATAGCAATATTTAAAAACTATATTTATAATCAGTGTATTTTACTATATTAAATGTAAAGAGAGAGACAGACTAATGCAGAACAAGAGTGGACGCTGTACCTATAGACATCTACATCTATCCTCGATTAAGAATTAAAATGTAGATGGGATGCCATCTATGAGCACTAAAATGAAATACCTCCTTAATCATCACGTTTCCGTACAAAATTGCTATTACTTTGTTAAATTTAACTAAAATAAATTTAGTTTAAAACTCGTTATGAAAATTTTGACACATTTTGAAATTAAAGTTCAGATAAATCATCTGAGCAACAGCTTTCAAACAAATCCTAGTAAATCCAGCAACGTCAGGTTACGTTTTTTGCGACCAATTGCCCTAAATCAACACATTGTGACGGTTTTAAGCTAAAGTTTCAAGGGCGCTTTAATCTTTTTTTTTTGCAAGGGGAAAATGCTTGGCTCTTGCTTACCTCTTTTTGTTCATGTTTTTTTTTTCTAATAATAAAAAGTAAAATTACAATCTATATACGTCCTACTACTGGGGACAGACCTATGTTAATTTCTTAGAGAAAGTTTGGAGCAATGAATCCACGACTTTTCTTGCCACCAGGGCGGCGCGGCGCCACTTAAATATGAGGTATAATATTTGACAGATTTCATTGCGGGGAAGTTAATTAGTTCGGAAAATGTAAAGATTAATGTTTCTTCTTTACTATTAGTTATAATTCATATTAATTAGATTAAAATAAATAAACCAAACAACAGATATTCATACAAGTAAAATAAATAAAAAGAGTTGTAAAATTAAAGCAAACCACTGAGGCATTGTTTTGTGTATTAATTTACTTGTTTTGTATATTAATTTAATTGTATATTACTCTAGAAACTCATAAACTTTATTTAAAACTAACTTCTCAATTAAATTATAACAGTAGAAAACACTTTACCTCATTGTCAACTAGCGACATCTGGTGAGCGGAAGATTATTAGCCCTCATTAGTCCTAACATTGTAACTCTTAGATCTTCAAAGAGGGTATTCCCATAAAATGAAGATGAAGATCTTATGTTAATAAACATTGGTTTATTTCGTAAAGTGAAAGCACGTACACGAATAAGGGTGACAAACGAACACACCGTTGACCTAATGGTAAGTGGATATTTTGGCTCATAGTCATTTACATCTATCCTCGATTAAGAATCAAAATGAATCTGAATACTAGGAAGGAATGCGTTACTTATTTCCAGTAAAATGTGTCTTCGGTTCTCTAAACTCACTATACGAAACACAGCAGTATTATGCTACTATTTTACGCTAGTATTTTGTGAGAGCGTGGTCCTTCCCCTGTCGAGCTGACCCATTCGTGCTACAACCACAATATAGCTGTAGCATGGCTCTATCACATGTACCTATTTTTATTGTTTGATTTATTTATACTTGATATAAAACAGGTGAGGCTATTCGGTCTGCACTCCCTACGACCTTCCCATTCGATGAATTGCACGTTCAATTTTATTTTGTTTAAAAATCTACAGAATCTATGAAAACTTAGGTGTTCATTTTGCAATTAATTGTCGAATGAAATGTTTGAAAACGGTATCATTAATTTTTCTGAACATATGTGACACGAAAAGAATTCACTACGTACGTACACATAGATAGAACCTTTAATAAACATTAAAATCGGACTTCTAAAGGTTCCAAAGGACTTCAAAGGACTTTCAAATATGCGGAAATTACATTGGATGTTAAAATGAAAACATTTTATTACATTCAAAATTCAGAAAATTTTCACGTGGATTGATTACATTTTAACAAAGATAATATGTAATTGAATCTATACATATTATAATAAAAATTTAAATTGCAGGTGTCTGTACATTTTATATTTTTGTGGCAATAATGATTGATAAAGACCAAAAATAAGTAATTTAATAATACATTTTTAGAAATGTCTGTCTTTCTGTTTGTTTATGAACGTATCACTTCTAAAGTACTAATAATTTTTAAAAGAATCGTTACGATAATCATAAAGCATGTCTTGGTGTAACATTCAGTCTTAGTTTAATAAAAATCAGTTCATTCTATCAAATACCACATTTTTTTTAGCGAAAAAGAGTTAAGTGCTCAAATCTGTCTTTATGAATTATATGAGCGTAAAACTACTGTATTTCACAAAGAGAACTGTCAGTATAAAAGCTGAGTCGACCGCAAATCCAACACTCTGCGTTCGTTGCCTTGTTTCTGCCTAATTTAAATTATTACGTGCATAAACTAAAATATCTCACTTTAAGGGTTAACATGTGGTGTTTTATATTATACTAAATGTAACAGGTTTCCAGTCCGCGAAATAGACACAATAGTTAAACAAACAAATTTTTTATTAAAGATTCACGAGACAGGGAAAAAAATAACGAAAAAAAGAAAAGTATAAAGATTAATGTTTCTGTGTTTCGTATAGTGAGTGTGTGAGCCGGAGACCCTTTTTACTGGAAACGAAGCATTCATCTCGTTCCTCAGGGTTGAAAAACGCATCAGCATTTTTGTTTCTTAACCGAGGATAGATGAAGATGACTAAGGGTTACAGTATCCACTTACCATCTATGTTCGTTTGTCACCATTATATTACAAAAAAACAATGAGAGTTGTGTTTTAGTTCCCATAGTTATGCACTCTAATTATGTTTAGTGCCAACTCCTGAAGAATGTAGTGAGATTTAATTTCTATCGTTGTATGCGTGTCGTTGATATATTGAAGACGAAAAAAACTTGTAAACGCAGAGAAAGTTAAACGAACTAAAAGCAAAAATATTCGGACTTGTTAAGAAATATATTAAACGATTATTTTTGTAGAATTAGGATGACAAATGAGCCACAGTCAACCTAATAGTAAGTGAATGCTGTGGCCATTAGACACCTACACCTTCTCGATTTAGAATCAAAATCAATCAGGTTCGTTGTTACCCTGAGGACTGCTATTATACGCTGGTATTCTGAGAGAGCGTGGTCTCACCCGGTCGTGCCGACCCATTGTGCTACAACCATAATATAGCTGCAGTGGCTCTACCAAGTTCATAATTTCATATTTTTAGCAATACAAATATTTACCACAAAAGTAAAGTAAAGTAAAGTTACAGCCTATATACGTCCCACTGCTAGGCACAGGCCTCCTCTCATTTCTGAGAGGGTTTTAAGGCAAGGAAATGTCCGCCGCGCTACCCCAATGCGTGTTGGTGAACTCACATGTCTTCGAAATTTTTGATTTCTCAGACATGCAGGTTTCCTCACGATGTTTTCCTTCACCGCCGAGCACGTGGTAAATCAGCACTTAAAATTGCAATTAACAATTTCATTGGTGCCGGCGGGGATCGCACCCGAGTTGCTCGCGTACTGTGAAACTTACAGCGAGGGCTAACCATCTGAGCTTACCACAAATTGTGTGTTAATTATCATACCACCACGTAATTGCACATTTGCCTTTTAATCGTCTACACATAAACAATACCCGTTTATGACTGCTAAGATTTCCACATTTTCCGCGTAAGCTCTCACTAATTATATTACCATATTCGGACTCTCCCGTTCTTAAATTAAATATTCAAAGCCTTTTATAGAATACGTGAAAAGTTATTATCATTTCTCGTTTTGCTTTAAGTTGGATTTAATTCTCTTGGAACCGGGTTGAAACTTCAAACAGTTTTTAATCTAAAAGAGCAACGAAAAAGCTATCCAAGAATTAACCGCCAACGTTAATGGATTCTGTTTACTTTTTAAATTCACTTACGCAGCGTTGTTTATTTAAAGAGCTCTACAAAAAGTTTCTTGAATCTAAATTTTCTTAAGATTTTGGCCCGCAGTTTCTTTAACATAACCATATTAAAGTAAACGAGTAAAAAAATGAATGAAACAAAAAGAAAATATTATTAAATGTCTTTAATTTTCAAAGTGAGAAATTGAATTTTCCTAAGTAAAATAAGTTTTTTTTAAAAGTTTTGAGTCCCTAATCCTACGGTGTTATTTACTTCGTTAATCGTCACCAGACAGACCCAATACCATCATGTCTCTCTGGACAATCGAGATATATTAAATACAAATTTATATATAACATAAACTTGTAGATAAACTTACAACAAAGGTAACCATATAATTACATTGACCACACTCACTCACTTCTGATTTTATTAAAAAGTATTCACATATCAATCTTTTAAAGGCAGTTTTATTTGGTATTTTTTACGTCTTTGGGCCAGGAGTTTCAGAAAAGTGCAGCCTTAATGTTTAAGGAAATTTGTGAAATATGGAATACTTAATTTATAATTAGACGAGGAATGCAAAGTTCTATCATGCGTTGAGGAAATATATTGAAAATTGGCCTTGAGATAAGAAGGAGTGGATGGATCATTTAATATAGAGAAGAGAACAAGCAAAATTCTAGAGTCACGCCTCTGTTTAATAGTGAGCCATTTAAGGTGAGAGCGATAGTACGATCATACTTACGAAGACTGAAAATGTATCTGATACAATTGTTGAGAAGGCGCTCTAGCTTGTTAGGAAGATTTTGGTTTAAATCTGGGTCTGGACATCCAGACGCTCTGCCTATTACTCTTGATCGTAAAACATGACAATGCACTTCTCCACTCCATGGTTATCAGGTATTAACATTTCAGTGATATGTATGTATCTTTTGATGATGCTGATGATGAACTATATAGACGCTCGGCCAGTCTCCACCCTTTGTTGTCATATTTGAATATTTCGGTTCGATAACTGTATTAATCTAAGGTGGACTGGTAGATGATGCCTCAGGCATTAAGTCCGCCTATATACATATGTACAGTGTATATGATTTTTTGTAGAATAAGGGTGACAAACGAGCACACAGTCCACCTGATGGTAGGTGGTTGCAGTGGCCCATAGATATCTACATCTATCTTGCGAATTTAAATGCAGATGCGTGTTCAGCCGTGAGGACTAAGATAGAATGCCTCTTTTCCAGTAAAAAGGGTCTCCGGTTCTCTACACTCACCATACGAAACACAGCAGCATTGCTGCTAATTTTACGCTGGTATTTTGTGAGCGTGGTCCTTCTGGTCTGAGCCGATCCATTCGTGATTATACTATTAATATAGCTGCATGGTTTCGCCCACGCGTTAAAATAAATTAATAAAAACGGTTTGCTTGTCGTTCGCCATGCGTACAACAAAATAGTGGAGTATAAGTTGGCTTCTTTCCATCCGATAACACACGAGCGCCTTCAAGGCAGGGTGTCACTCCACAGGCTTTTGTTCATCCGTCCATTATAGCTTATAAAGTTCACTGCTGAACATAGGCAACCACCAAAGATTGTATCATAGGGGGATTATGCTATAGTTGTCACGCTTGGCAAGTGGGTTGGCAACCGCAGTTTTTTTTATTATTTTGTGTTGTGATCAGGAAGATGCTGCTGCCCATCTCCTGTTTCAGTTTCTCTCTATCGCCTCTTACGACACCCACGATATATGGGATTCTTACACCGCCACTATATGACTTCACCACCGTTACACAGCTTTTGTTAACCTACTCGTAAGTCAGTGCACTTTACCATCTTTGGCTGCATCAAACTTACCATCAGGTGGTTGGTGTAGTTTATGATTATAAATAAATTTACCGATTTCAAATTTCGCAGTTTATTAATTTTGAACCGAAATACTCGATAACAGGTTTCAAATCAAATTTAAACAAACCTTTAAAATAATTGTAAAATATACCGTTGAGCTATATTGTAAAATGCGCTTTTATTTTGAGTTTCATAAAAAGAACAAAATAATTCATTAAATTTAATATTTCATACAGCCTATATACGACCCACTGCTGAGCACAGGTCTCCTCTCACTTCTGAGAGGGTTTTAGGGCAAGAAAGTTTCCGCCGCGCTGCCTTCACCGTCGAGCACGTGGTAAATCAGCACTCAAAATTGCAATTAACAATTTCATTGATGCCGGCGGTGATTGAACCCGGGTTGCTCACGTACTGTGAAATTTACAGCGAGCGTTTAGCCCCTGAGCTACCTTGTCTCACGTTTAAATTATATAAAAACTAAATATTCGAATATCACATACAACACACCTCAGTAGCTCAGTGCAATAATTAGAGTAATTGTAATAAAGAACTTTAATACAGACTTTGTTTTCGTTTAAGTTGTACATCTTGGATAAACTTCCTTAGTAAATGTAATAAAGTTGGCGAAAGAAATCCCACACAAAGCTGAGTCTATATAATACTATATTTGTGTATACTAAATTTTCAATTGAAATTACTCACACGGAAAACAGCAAACGACAAACGAACTTACAGCCCACCTGATGGTAAGTGGCTACTGCAGCCCATGGACACCTTTAACCAACTTCAAACAAAGAAGGCTACTGAGGACTATGACGAAAGGACTTACAGCCTGTAATCATACTGGCTCTCTATACCCTTCAGACCGGAACACAGCAATGAACGCACTTATACTTGACTACAGAAGTAGGTAAAACGGTGGTCTGTACTACTCGGACGGATTTTTAGGCGGTAGAGAAGTCTTACCACCAATCGCAAAAATATATAGTAAACCTAGTAACAATAATAAAACATCTGGAGGTTCTGAATAAAAAGCGAAAAGGATTAGTGCTCATGAGTTCCTAAAAATTATGCTTAATTTGAGATTAATTAAAATATTAAATCAGGTTAAACTAAAAACGAATATTTTTCAAACTAAATAAGAACAATTTATCTAACGATTTGTTTATTGCATGAAAGTGACAAACAAGTATATAGTCCACCTGAAGGTAAGCGGATGCTGTGGCTCATAGACGCCTTCCCCGAATAAGAAACAAAATGCAGATACGTTGTCACACTTGAGGACTAAGATGAAATAGCTCGTTTCTAGTAAAAAAGGGTCTCCAGTTCTCTACACCAAACATAGCAGAGTTAAACTGCTATTTTACACTGGTATCCTGCGAGAGCGTGTTCGTTCCCCGGTCGAGCCGACCCATTCGTGCTACAACTTTGATATAGCTGCAGCGTTGCTTTACCACGTACTAATAACGAATACAACGAACGTATTTAGAATGTAACTTATTACAAAAAGGGCAAAGTCACTTGTCCAACCGCTTGCGAGGAAGCGAATAGCTATCGATCATTTCTCGCTATTTGCTCGGTAATAAATTAACAATAAATATAGATCCTGTGTCAATAAAAAATATACTAGTTGTTATATATGTAATAGTTTATCGCTGACACTGCCGGCGAGAACTCTCTCTCCTCTAGTTTGTCGCAGCGACCAAGAGCTATCAAAGATAAAACTCGCTCAGCGATGCTCGCTTGGCAGTCAGAATTCACGCCGAGAGACCAACCAGCGGTCATTTTAACTCTGCAGTGCGGATCTGAGTGCACTCGCTTATAGCCCAGCGACAAAACTATCGGAATTACACACTCGCTTCTGCTCGCCAACTCTTATCTAGTTTCTAGCTCTACTCGCTTCTCGTTCATCGTTGACGGTGGGACAAGTGCCTAAGGCTCTTATTCCAATTCACATTATTATTATTTACATATCCGATGATACTGATATATTATTACAAGACTATATCCATTTATATACCTGATAGAACTATGCTACAGCTATATTATGGCTGTAACACGAATGAATTAGCTTCGATCAAACCCTTTAGTGGACCTAGGCAAAATAACAAGGTAAAATTTCAACCCCTATTTTTGCTTTAAATTTATGTTGATCTTCTCTTGAGGTATAGCCTATTTAATAATATATTATTTTTATTAAATAAGTTCACAAATATACAGTTTAACTAAGAGCCTCCTCCTACGCCGAAGCTGACTAAAAAAAGATTTACCAAATGATGCTAGATCTGTATCATGAAAGGAGTTTCTTAATTAAGCGATCGCGTATTACGTGACAGCGGTAAGAAATTAAGGCAAATTCGTGCGGTTGTGGAGATTCGTTTAATTTGGGCTTTAATTAAAAGTTTTACATGATATATTTAGAATAGAGTTACGTAACGTAACTGGTATAAATTGCACAAGGAAACACATCCCGAACGGGAACAATTATATGAAGGCCATAAAAAAATCCGGCCAAGGGCCCCCCCACAGTCAATTTTTACCATCCGTCAAGTGTCATATCCCTCTACAAGATGCAGGAGTGTACAAGCTGGATTGTGAATGTGGTCTCTCTTACATAGGACAAACAAAAAGATCTATAAAAACCCGCGTAAAAGAACATATATCTGACTTGAAGCACCGACGTATCTGGGGAAATCTGCAGTTTGTGAACATGTTCAAGATCGTCCCCGCCATTACATTAGATTGGATAGACCACAAATCCTCGCAAAAGAACACCGATTCCTACCAAGGATGATTCGCGAGGCTATTGAAATTAAAAAACATCCTAATTTCAATAGAGAAGATGGATGGGTGCTGCCATCTGCTTGGGATCCTATAATTAATAAAATTAAATCCAAACCCAAGTATACCACTGCTAGACTTCAATATACTGTAAGCTCATTCTGCGTAGATTGAACGAAAAATTAATATTAATAAACTGAAGGTAGCCGGGCTAACTATGACATCGGGACGTCAAACACCTCAGTCCCCCCCGTGACCATGGGTGCTGTAAAGCACCCGAAACGTCGGGAATTAAAAAGTTAAAATTAAACGCGATATAATCGTAAAAATTAGTTTCATTTAATTTGTAGTCTTCGCGTAAATATAAGAAAACATTAGATTACAGTAAATAATATCGATGCTTTGGATATTTCATGGCATTTTGTACTTAGTAAATATTTATAGAAATTTTTCTTATTTTCTCCTTAAGCCATAACCCATCTATTACAGCTTATAAATTACCTCATAGAAGGGATTTTGTCATAGTTGCCACGCGTGCCAGACGAGTTGGCAACTTTTTTATTTTTAGTTGTTATCAGGGAGATGCTGCTGCCCATCACCTGTTTCTCTTTCCCTCTGTCGCCTCTTACGACACCCACGGGATGGTATGTGGTAGTGGATATACTTACACCGCCACTACATGATATGTGTCTCCACCTTAATGCATGGTAATAAATATTGGTAATGGCAGGATTGTCATGAAAGTTAAATGAATTCTGTAGAAATGCAGCCATTAAAAATATATTAGACGTGACTCTGAATGATAAGGTAAGACATTTTGTGATATGAGAAAAAAGTGTGGTTTGCAAGACGATGTTGTGATGTTGTGACAGTTTATTCTATGATAAATTTGCCCTTGCACCGTAAATGTAGGCGAAAATCCCGGCATTACTATTTCCCGGTCAACTCCGAAGGACGTCATTTGAAAGAATGAGTTATATTTCCGGATCCTGTTTAAAAAGCGCCGTGACTCATTAGCATCATATAAAAAGAGAGTTTTCAAAGGTTCTTCTGGTTCCTCAAGTAACGGAAGAGACACTTTGCCATTGGAACAGCACATGCCTACGGTCTCATCTTTCCATTTTAAAGCGCTGCAAAATCGACACGCCTTGTCCAACAGTACGATTACAACTAACCTGTGATTTTTATAATCAATCAACGGATCATAATTGAATGCTGCGTCATTAAAAACCGACCAATTGTTTCTTTGAAAATTTTGTCGACGTTCAGCTTGGAGCTGTGCATTTGCATCTCTTCGCGCCTGTGTCTGTTCTGGTGTTTCAGATGCCTTATAGTAGATTGACGTTCAGCTTGCTCAATGAGTCTGTGTTGAGTTTCATCAGGTGTTTCGCGGCTCTTGGCAGCCTGACGTTCCGCTTGTTCGAATAGCCTTTGCTGACTTTGAGCAGGTGTTTCAGTAGCTCTTAAAGTAGCTTGACGCTCTGCCTGTTCAAGACGCCTTTGCTGACTTTGAGCAGGTGTTTTAGTAGCTCTTAAAGTAGCTTGACGCTCTGCCTGTTCAAGATGCCTTCGCTGACATTGAGAAGGTGTTTCAGAAGCTCTTAAAGTAGCGACGCTCTGCCTGTTCAAGACGCCTTTGCTGACGTTGAAAGGTGTCTCAGATGCTCTAAAAGCAGCCTGACGCTCTGCTTGTTCTCTGTGAAAAACCTATTTATAAAAAAAACGTTAAAATACCTAGGAATTAAATTTCCTTTTAAATATTTTTAAACAAAATCCAAAATATCTAAAAGGAATAAATATTCCTTTAAAATCAAAAACACAAAATCAATTCAAGACACAACACGAATCCGAAAACGATAGCCAAAAATCGAATCAACTTAAACCAAATCACAAAACAAATCGCAGAAAACCGAAATCGAAAGCAGTAGCAATATAAATATAACCAACGAAAAAAGAAAGTATGTATAGGTACCGTATACTTTATCTATACTATTAATATTCCTTTGAAATATTGTTAAACAACAAAAACAACGAAAACCAATTCACGATTCTAAATAAACAAAATCCAAAATCAAAGCCAGAGTCTAAATATGTATAAAGGAATACCAACCAAATCAACAAAACAATCAAGAAAATACACAAATCCAAAATGAAAGCCAATATAAATCCATTCAACCTTAACCAAATCACAAAGCAAATAACAAACAACCGAAATCAGTAGGTAGTCGAATAAGCTACAAAATAGAAACAATTTAAGCGTATAGGTACCGTATACTATAAGTTGACGCGCTTAACGGCGGAGTTAAGTACATGTCAGGAAACATTTCGTTACCGCGTTTAAAAACCTAGTAACGACGTTGAGAAGGTGTCTCAGATGCTCTAAAACAGCCTGACGCTCTGCTTGTTCTTGCCTTCTCAGTTCAGCATCTTCTAAAGATTCTAGCGATCGAGCAAATCTTTTCTTGTCTTTGAAGATACTCTTGAAAGGCTGGACTTACGTTTGCGAGACATTATGAAATGAGAAAAACCTATTTATAAAAAACGTTAAAATAACTAAAGGGAATTAAATTTCCTTTTAAATATTTTTTTTTAAAAGCAAATCCAAAATATCTAAAAGGAATAAATATTCTTTTTAAATATTTTTTAAAATCAAAACAACAAAACCAATTTAAGACACAACACGAATACGAAAACGATAGCCAAAAAAAAATCGAATCAACTTAAACCAAATCACAAAACAAATCGCAGAAAACCGAAATCGAAAGCAGTAGTCAATATAAATATAACCAACGAAAAAAGGAGTAAGTGTATAGGTACTGTATACACTATCTATACTATTAAAATTCCTTTGAAATATTGATTTTAAGCGTATAGGTACCGTATGCACTATAAGTTGACGCGCGGCTCAACGGCGGGAGTTAAGTACATGTCAGGAAACATTTCGTTACTGCGTTTTAAAAACCTAGTAACGACATCTAGCGGAATCAATTTAAACTATGTATACGTTAGTTAATAAGAACTCTCAAAAAATATTTTTCTTATAATTTTGCACAATTTTTCTTATTGTAATACCGATTCATTCATAACCACATATAAGAACTGTATTCATTTCCGTTCAATAAATATTACTAAGGCTTATTAATAAGGCTAAGAACTGTTTCTACCATTGTTAAGTAATAGTTAAGGGTGAAAGCGTGACAGGTGGTGATAGTATTTCTGATCCATACTTATAGTCACGCCTGTAACCCTTGCGGGGTAGGCAGAGCATCAACGGATTACTTAATATTGTCTGCGAGGTTATCGCCTATTCTGTGAATTACGATGCACCAAAACGTTTGAAGAAAATCGGCTGGTGTATTTTATGTTTTTTATCGCTCTCTTCCCGGTCCTGCGTGTAAAAATACAGATCCATACATTATTTATCTTAATTTTGGTAAAAAGACCTAATAATCCAGATATTCTGACCTTCTGTGTTCGTCCATCGTACCGTCGTCCGTCTTGTAGAATCACGGTGGCGCCACCTAGCTGAATTTAATTTTGCAACATATTCGATTTTCCCACGGGAATGATATGTTTTTCCGCTGAAAAAAGTAGCCTATGTCACTCTACAGCCACCGAACTATCCCCATACAAATAATCATGCCATGCCGACGCTCTGTTGCTACGTGAAAGAAGGACAAACAAACAAACAAATAAACAAACACACTTTCGCATTTATAATATTAGTATGGACTAGTATGGAAGTATGAATATATTCAAGACTTCATTAAAATATTTAAATGTGGCCAGGGTTGTTGAGAGTGGTTTTTCTAAATCCATTTTAAAATCTTCAATAATATTGTACGTTTACAAAATGGGTAAAATTGTTGAACATAGCTCTTTCAAAATTTTCGAAATTACGGGTAAAAGTGAAATGTCGGTAGTTCTTGGGGTCAGTTTTTTTGTCGTTTTTATATCTCCTTCAGAAAAAGATCGATTTATAATTAAAGTTAACAACGGAACTAGTTCTTCGGCACATTTTTTATAAGAGTGGACGCCGGCTCATCATCACCGAAGCTAGATTTTAATTTTAGTTGTCGCACCAATGACATTACCTCTCGTTCATCCACTGGGATTATCACCGAATTGTGAAAGGCACACTGAACCTAAACGTTAAGTTAAAGAGGTCACATCTAATGAAGTCAACGCTCCGTCCCCCTCGTGCTCTAATCCAAAGCCCCGAAAACTTTCAGCTCGTAACAAAATCGGCTTCAGTGCCTAGAAAACTGCAATGAAGTGGACGATATGAATGGCAAGCTTGTGCATACTGTCCATGCGGTCGGAGCTTACTTCTGCAAGACCCGTCGCAGAAGAACACAAATACTCTCCGATCATATTCTTAATCTCATGGCTGTTAGACGGGAAATGAAGCTGCGGTCTTCAGCATATTTGACAGCATACAAGCTACTGAACAGACAGATCTCCAAATGCATGCGGCAGGACTTACGCAACTTTAATACTGCTCATATTGAAGAAGCAATCGAGCGGAACCAGGGCTCCAAAGTCTTTGCCAGAGATCTGTCTGCCAAAAAGAGCCAACTGTCGAAGCTGAAAACCGAATGTGGGAGCATCGTTTCCGGGACACCTGAGATTTAGAGTGAGATTGAGAGGTTCTGTGCAGCTGTACACGTCATCGTTGGAACACACGTTGAGACACTATTTTCCGATGATATCCCAGAAATCAGTCTGAGCGAGATTACAATGGCTCTCTAATACCTTAAAACGACAAGGCGGGTGGAAAACTGGTACTTAAATCCTTCAGAAGCTTTAAGCTCGAAGTTGTTGACAGTATGTTTACCTGGGACAATTAGTCTATCACTTACTATAACAATTAGTACTGTCCCCATACAAATAATCATGCCATGCCGACGCTCTGTTGCGACGTGAAAGAAGGACAAACTTGTAACATATCTGATTTTCCCACGGAATGAGATGTTTTCGCGGAAAACAGTAGCCTATGTCACTCTACAGCCACCGATCTATCCCATACAAATAATCATGCCATGCCGACGCTCTGTTGCGACGTGAAAGAAGGACAAACTTGTGCAACATATCTGATTTTCCACGGAATGAGATGTTTTCCGCGGAAAAAAGTAGCCTATGTCACTCTACAGCCACCGAACTATCCCCATACAAAAAATCATGCCATGCCGACGCTCTGTTGCGACGTGAAAGAAGGACAAACAAACAAATAAACAAACACACTTTCGCATTTATAATATTAGTATGGATTCCCGGTCATGCGTGGAAAAATACACATCCATACATTTTTTATCTTAATTTTGGTAAAAAGACATAATGATCCAGATATTCTGACCTTCTGTGTTCGTCCATCGTACCATCGTCCGTCTTGTAGAATCACAGTGGCGCCACCTAGCTGAATTTAATTTTGCAACATATTCGATTTTCCCACGGGAATGATATGTTTTTCCGCTGAAAAAAGTAGCCTATATCACTCTACAGCCACCGAAATATCCCCATACAAATAATCATGTCATGCCGACGCTCTGTTGCGACGTGAAAGAAGGACAAACAAACAAACAAACAAACACACTTTCGCATTTATAATATTAAATAAAAAAAATGAAATATGGATATCCGAAATTGAATGTGATTTATGGCCAACAACGTTCGAGTGTGTACGAGGCAATGCACGGAACTTTTGTCTACTATTTACTTCCTTAATGACACGCTCGCTACTTAGTTGCTAACCGATAACTGTCATAATAAATAAAATTAAAAAAAAATACATTTCATCGACGACTGGAATAGATGTTATGCAAATAATAATAAAATTTCTGCACACCTCGAATTAAATATTATTTTTACTCCAACACAAAATACAGTTCGAAATACAAGTTTAGACCACAGAGCGAAGGAAAGAGGTGGAGAATAAATGTAAAGGGTGGTTGTAGAAAAGATAGTTGAGCTGGAAAGCCAATGATAGGTTATGCGATTTAAATAATGGTTACTCAGGCGCGAGCTGGCGTCTAGCGCTGAAGGCGTTAAAAGCGGACTAGCTGGCGCTAGCCAGTAAAATAAGTCGCTCGGACGGCTACGAGGCAGTGGAATGGTGCCGGCATTGCCGACCTCAACCGGCACGAACATCGCGTCGGCGCGTACGCTGTTCAATATACATATTCAATAATTCAAAACTGACAGAAATTGTATGACTATCTTTATTATGGTGTATTTAAAAATTGGAATCAAGTATTTACAACTATTACCAATTTAAAACGATTAACTATTTACATCTTAATTAAGCAATCACTTAAAATAAAACTAACTTACTTACTGGTATTTTAGTAGGTGTTCGAAATGGAGTCCGTTTCTCACAATGCACAGTTGAGCACGTTTCCTTAAATTATTTTTCACATTAATTACCTGTGTCTGAGCACTTTTCACTTCCGTGAATGCAGCAATTATTTTTCTGCGGAGGTCATCATAGCTTTGGGCCTCTTCGACGTAAAAATCTAATTGTGTAAGGTCCGGTGACGTTGCAGGCCATGGTATAGGGCCACCACGCCCAATCCACGTATCTTCGTATTCGCCATTCAAATAATCACACACTGCACTTGAATAATGAGGTGGAGCACCGTCGTGTTGGAAATAAAAATTATTCAGTAACACTAGGGGTATATCATCCAGGAAATCTTGAATAACACCTTGTAACATGTCCAGATAATTACCACCCATTAATCGTCTTTCAATGAAGTACGGGCCAACAATTATGTTATTAATAATTCCGGCCCACACATTTAAATTAAATCGCACTTGATGATAACTATCTTTATACTCGTAGAGTATGCAAATACTGCCCACTAATGTTCGTTGCGACTATTATAAATCCCTACACGCTTAAATAGGGCCTCGTCACAATGTTACTATTATCAATTTTTGACAACAACCATCACAAAAATGTTTTCGAGTTAGACCATCGTTATTATTCAGTGCTTGCACACGTTTATAATGAAATGGGTGATATCCAGAAGAATTCAGTAGTTTCCAGACGTAGTACTGGCTGTGATAAGTAATACTACCTACGAAAATTTAAAAATAGGACACTCGGTACTTAATGAGGTCACGGTCAAGTCAACACTGTCGGGTCGGGTGTCGGCCCGCCAGGTGAACGTACCCAGCGGTGTATTGGAAGGGAAAGGGCGGGGGAGACGCGTTTGTTTTTACCGAGTCAAAACAACTATTAGATACCTAAATCTGTAACCGAGCGCGAGCACCGAATGCCACCGACAGCTGCTTCGGAACTCAACACTCCCTTACGAATGTGTGCGTGCGCATAAAATAGTAGGCGCTTCATATTTATGAATGACAAGCAATTAAAATAATGCATTTCCACATATTTTGAATATAAAGGTTAAAAAGGATAAAGGATAAATATTAAAAGGATAAATATTTCAGTTTTTTTCCTTCTTTATTTTTTTTCACCATTCGCTTATGTTATCTATTCCGAACCTCCTCTGCAAATTTGGCCGGTTATTGCAAAATAACCCTGTATATATATATATAAATATATATATATCTATATATATAAATATATATATAAATAAAGTCTGACATTGGTAGTTTGAACTTATTTTATGTCATGTATTTGTAACATAAAATTATCAAATATATAAAAATTTATGTTTATTTGTTATTTTATGCGCTGTCATACCGTTCATCAGATTGCGGTAAAACTTTGTCAACTTATTGCTTGCACTTGCGTTAAGGTTATAGGCATAATACAATTAACTTACAGTAGGTGGCACGCGTATCGTACCGACAAATTTATTTGATAGTTATATATTATATATCATTCAATTTCAATGCATTTATTTTCATTCCTAATCAAACAATATAACTCTTCGAAATTTAAATGATATTTCTGCAATTATTTCTTCTGCGGCTGTAAAGTCATAATAGTCATATAAAATTTCACTTCGCCAAATTCCACACTCCTCCGTGCGCAGTTTTGGTCATGTAGTGGAAACTTGGTTAAAACGGAGTATAACGTATTGTCTTCGCGAGAATGGTGGGTTACACCATATGAAATATTTTGATTTTTTTTTATATTAATCAGTAATCATGGTTGATGCATTTTGCCAACGCAGTGCAGTTTATTGATGCCGTTCTTGAAGAATTCAACTGGACGAGATAAATTCTTCAAAGATTTTGTACTGCCTCTCGGGTATTGAATTTTTCCCACCAAAAGTTACCGAAATTCTGAAAAAGTAGAAGACTGCAGGTGCAAGTTCTGGTGAGTACGACGGATGATAAAGGCTTCAATCTCGGCTCTTGTAACTGAAGACTCTCTGTTGTGCAGTATGAAGTCGCGCGTTGACGTGCAGGAGCAGCGGGGACGACCGATTGACCAAAGCTGGTTGGAGATGCGGGCTTCTCCATCATTGTGTTCAGTTCTTCACAGTACACATCTGTAATGCTCATCCGTTTCGAAGGAAGCTGTGATGAATCACACTGGCGCTAGACCACAAACAGTGATCATTACTTTTCGGATTAAGGTTTCGTTTAGGGCGTATGTTTGTTGTTTCACCAACTTGCTGAACAGTTATGATTGTCAAACAGAATCCATTTTTCATCACAGATAACAATGCGGTACAAAATTCCTTCGTCTCTGTGCCTGTAATTCGTCATTGTCCACCAAAGTTTTTGGACGACGACGTGGTTCATTTTTCGGGTCGAAATTTCCAGAACGGAAGCCGGTAAACCTAACAGGTGGTGCGTTCGTATGTAGTATTTGCTCCGTAAACGTCGTTGATGTTGCGTGCCGCTTGTGCCGCATTGCTATCAAGACGGTACTCATATGCCATAATTACTCGAATTTTTAACCTATCCATAACGACGAACATGATTCAAATGCGCTGAAATGACTAATTTTGAAAAAATAATTCCATAGTTTTAAAATAAAATTAATTTTACTTACTTAGTCAAACTAAAATTATTTTGATTTGAAATAGCCAGTATTGCAGAACGGTAATTTCATAGGCAAAGACTTATTATAATCATCTCGTGGTAGTTTGATATTTTATTTTAGTTATGTATGTTGGTTAACTTGATATAGTGTTATTGACTTTTAAGTAATTATTTTCAATTATATATCGCAGACATTTTCAATAAAGCGGTCGTATAGTTTAAACATAGATTTCCATAGGGTTTCCCAGACTAACGATAAATCGTTGTCAAATTGGAAACATCAGAACTAATCTCAGGCAGTCTGTTCGTTTTTGCTTTGAAGTTACCTGGAATTTAATCGGACAAAAAAACAGACAGACGCTGGCCAATTATTCTACTCCTTTGCTGTACTCATTATAAAAGTACTCAGACCCACTTGCTTGACCAGCGTGGTAAATATGAGCGAATCTTCCAAAAACCGTTTAGCACAGCCACATCCTTGAAAATAACATTAATAAACAGTGGCCATAAAAAGGCCAGTGATGTAAAAAGGCCCATTAAAATTTCTGAGTACTAAATATCGTCGTAGAGCCACGCTATAAAACACTGTGGATGCAGTTCGAAACGACCGGGAAAGCACGGATGCTGTGTTTTCTGAGAATAGTGACGAGAAATGGGGACTGTTTACTGGTAAAGAAGAATTATATATATATATATATATATATATATATATATATTTATATATATAGATATATATATATTTATATATATATATAGTTCTTAAATTCTAAATACTTACATATAAACCAAAGAATTCACACACTATTGAATGAACCTAAGTTTTACGGATTTTATCGCGTTTATAACTTATTCGTTATTTCCGACGTTTTGAGTAATTTACAGCACCACGTAAAGTACTTTACGGCATCAGACACGGGGGAAGTGAGGTGTTAGATGCCAATGTTGGTCCGATCTATGCAGAAAAATCTTTTAGTATCTTGAAATCTTGTAGTGGCATGCTTGGGTTGGGATTTAATATTTCAAAGATCCCAAGCAGATGGTAGCATCCAGCCATCTTTTCTATTAAAATTAGGATATGTTTATTTTATTTCTATAGCCTCGCGTTTCATCTTTGGTAGAAATCGCAGTTCTATTACGAGGATTTGTGATCTATCAATCTGTAATGATTTCTTATGTTTACGCGAACAATACACATTTAAATAAAACGGTGTTTACGTATTTTATCTCGTATATTAACTTATTTTATATTCCCGACGTTTCGAACAGTTTACATTACCCATGATCACGGGAGGGTGTTTCAAAATGTCATAGTTTACCACGGCTACCTTAAGATTAAATTTATTATATGGTCCGATCTACGCAGTATGAACTTTAGTATTGAAGTATTGCAGTTGAATTTTTGGGTTTGGATATAATTTTATTAATTATAGGAACCCAAGCAGATGGTAGCACCCAATCATCTTCTGAATATAAATTACGATTTATTTTATTTTTATAGTGAATCATTTTTGGTGGGAATCTGTGTTCTTTTGCGAGGACTTGTATTCTATCAAATCCGATTTAATGATAAATATAAAAAAAATTACGTGGACTGTGCTTATTTGTCACCCTTGTATGTAAACAAACAGTTTTTAGAAATTGCATAGATAAAAAAATAAAACGAATTGTTTTTATTTTTAATCTTAAATCACTATAAATTAATTATTACTTGTAGAAAACCAAGCAGATGGTACCCAATCATCTTCTCAATTAAAATTAGGATGTTTTTTGATTTCCATATCCTACCGAATCATCTTTGTTACTTAGGAATCGGCATTCTTTTGCAAGAATTTGTGGTCTATCAAATCTGATTTAATGACGGGGGCGATCCTGTACGTGTTCACAGACTTCACATAATATTATATGGACTCTGTTTATTTGTCACAAATAATTGTTTAGAAATTTCGATTTAAAAAGTAGTATTTATTTTGATTTTTATTCATAAACCACTATAAATTGAAACAGTACAAGCGATAATCCCGAATTAGTGGAATCCTAGATTTCATTTTCCGTAAGGCTTTCCAACGTTGATTCCAAATTATTATTTCAACTGTTTTGCAAGTTATTAAGACGCGATTTAAAGACAATTTTGTGATGAAGGCTTTAGGAATTCAAATAATATTCTAATTATCTCATTAAAGTGACATCCATGTACATATTGAAGATAATTTGCGACATATATCTATGTATGAAAGATCTTCCGTCACTTAAGCACGGCTGGACCGATTTTGATGAATTTTTAGTGATTGGTGGGGACCCTGCATGGTTTAGATTCAAAATTGAACCCGGTAGGTGGCGCTGTTCTTGAGATTCAATCATCCGTGCGAAGCCGGGCGGATCTTGCACAGATAAATCGCGATAAGCGACAATAACAATGGCAGTGCGGACCGCGAACTCAAAGTTCTTGGTGTAATCCACCCACCGCTACTGTCGTGAACCATTCCTAACTCAAGCATTTTAAGCTTACCAGGTGTGGTTAAAGGAATATCAGTAATTTAATAGAAATATTTTCCATTAAAATAAAAATAAAATTTGTGAATCAAGGCAAAGGAATAGGCTTTTGTAACCTTAAGACAGTACGATTTACCTTGTGTAGCTTTGTTTTTTATAGGATAAGGGTGACAAACGAGCACATAGTCCACCTGATGGTAAGTGGCTGCCCATAGACATCTACATCTATCATCGATTACGTATCAAAATGCAGATGCGTTGTCACCCGTGAGGACTAAGATGGAATGCCTCGTTTCAGTAAAAGGGTATCCGGTTCTCTACACTCACCATACGAAACACAGCTGCGTTTAGGTGCTATACGTTGTTGGTATTCTGTGAGAGCGTGGTCCTCCCTTTGAGGTCGACGCATCGTGCTACAACTATACTATAATATAGTTGCAGCGGCTGCACCACGTAAAACCCACCAATACACCTAGTGGTGGAATTGTAGTCATGCACTGACTAATAATAAGTAAAAACTTAGGTTTACCCGTATCTGGGTTACTCGAAAACTTTCTTTCCTATCGGTCGTCGTTTCTTCGGATATAGGGCCGGTCCATTGACATTTACTTACTAATACGTTAAGCTAATATATTTACACTAGTCATGCTGTGGATATAATCATAACAGCTGCTGTGACGCAGAGAAATCTTCTCTATCAAGGACCAAAAGTCATACCGTCGGATCATGCCATCATCTACTTTTACAGGGCTCTAAAACCGAAAACGTTTGTGAGATAAGTGCACTTCGGATAACATCTTCAGAAAACCGTGACAGTACAACTGATCAGCACTTTTCTTGCATAAATTTCAGGGAGCCTACCCCACCCAGCTACCACAAGGACACTGATGAGGTAGACAGATCGCCGCTTCTAATCAGTTCCTACGGCTATGTATGCAAACTTTCCCCATCAAGTATTTTGCTGTGATTACTTTGTATATCTGTCGATATTTTAATAAAATATGACCCTATTAATTAGTAAATTATGAGTGGAGTTTACTAATGCTCGAAATAACTTGTTGGTTGCAAAAACTATTTCAGTTTCTATCTAAACAATGCCTCTAAAATGAGTTAACGAAATTAAATTAGTTCTCACTTATCATCAGTTTATAAGTAAACGTAAAACCTTTAATTAATTCTCCTGAAACTGGTTTTAACCACTTACTAAAAATATAAAAGAAAGATTGTTTTACTTTTATTATAATATCACTTGAGATAATATAATTTTATATTCTTGAAGGCGCCGGGCTTTGAGACGGAAGAAAATTGTACAGAAAAATTAAAAATAGGGGAGTGATGTTTTCGTTTAAAAGTTTTTCTTCAAATACAACTCATTACTTGATTCTGATTACGTTTTAAATGAGAAAAAAAACATTCAAGGAAGTTTCTTTACTTTGCAGCTTAACTTAACTTACGCAACTTTAGAAAATCTACCACCCCATTTTATCCCTGGGTGTGGACGACTATGAAAAATGGTGAAAAGATATCATAGTTTCCGACAAATGGATCATCTCGTTTTCACCAGCCATGAATTAATCACATCAAGGAGGGGAACAGCATCAAAGGTGTGGGACGTCTGGTAATTTCCTCCAGGCCGAATTACGGTCACGGCGGCCAGCCTCAGAGACACAGCCAAGTGTTCGATGTATGCGCAAGCTCTCTCTATTCCTTACTCTCATAGTCCAGGACAGCAAACCGACACAACCGGAGAGATCAGGCGCAGGATTAACGGCTTTATCGGGATGCACGTCCGATGAACGGGGTGAAACACCGCCAACTTACTGACTCCGGGTTACTATTGAGAAATTTTTAACAGAAAAACTCAATTAAGGATTTTTTTGGACCGACCTCAGATTAGAACCCGGTACCTCATGATCAGCAGTCACGTGTAATCGCGCAGAGACCTCTGGTACTTCGATCGCCGATATGCTTGCCAAGGTCAACACTACCATTTAGGCTATATTTTATCTAAAATCTCGAAAAATGATTATTAAAATCGAATTACATTAAATAAATAATTTTTAATTGTAATTTTAAGTGGTTTGGAATTCAGTGTCTACCAAAATTTATGTCAACAAAAAAGAAGAAGCTCAATTAATTCTTCCCATTTAAAATTCACCCCAATACCTTGAGACCGAGATGTAGTCAAGCGAGCTTCCAACACTTTACAACTAAAGTTTGAAAAAGTAATTAGTTACATTTTCTTAAGAAATAATCCTATAAAAAGGGAAATTCATTTAAAAGTCTATTTACTGGAAAAAATTATAGGGTCTTAACCCTAATTAACTACCTACTAGCTTAAAATGTCAGCTAGGTAGAAGTACTATTAATCAAGTTCAAAAATAAACTTTTTAAAAGATTTTGAGTGGACTAACAATAATGTCAAAGATGTTAAAAAATTAAGCTAAGATCATCCGTAATTAAATGATATATAAGCTTGTCATGATTTAAGTACTCGTATTTACTTAGTTTGAAATTTTTTAATTAAATCAATCAGATCTATTGTACATTTATATACACAGGTAAATCTCGCGACAAGCTTTTATATCATATAAATTGTGTAATGACGTTATAAGTTGATAGTAAAAGTTTTAAAGAAAAAGTTTGTTTTATTTTTTATTTGTAAAAAGTTTTTTTTACTTAATTTATTTTTACTTTTTATTTTTAGTTATCGCTGGACAGGTTTCTCAGTCGGTTCATCTCATTAAACGCATCGTTGTTGCAAGGTCGTTTGTCGGTTTATTTCCAACAGTCTAGCTCTTCAATTAGGAGACCTTCTAATGATTTTACCCTACTTAAGGCCACGTATGCTTGACCAGCAGCGAAGAGCTTCGAGCCTAAGTATACAACGGCATGGTCGACAGTACAACCCTGCATTTTGTGTCCTGTGCAAGTCCAACATAATATAATTGGCAGCATTCTTCGTTCTGCAGTGCCGTGACTATATTTTGCTGGAAATTGCACAGTCTTGGGTTGAACGAGATGAACACCGTCTTTACCGAAGTCTATACGGACGGATGGTATGTCAGTATCATACATTTGTGTAGGCCATTTATATAATATGTTCAATGGTACCATTCACCAGACCTTAAGACAGTCAAAGTTTACCAACCGATGCTACAGACTCGAACAATTCGACCTCAATATCATTATCGAGGACTCAAAAAACCCTAGTACACCAAAATTTCGGACGGATTGGAGCAACGGAGTTTATGATCAGCATCTTATTTTTTTTAATTCGCATACGTATTCCTTTCATTTGATACCCATATAGTAGGAAAGCATAAAAAACTTAGTCCGCCATCTTTAGAAGTCCGCCATATTGGATTTAGAGTGACGTCACTTTATTTTTCGAGTTATACTCAGCAATTCCTTTCATTTGATAGCCATATTGTAAGAGTGCATTAAAAATAACTAGTCCGCCATCTTGGGTGTTCCGCCATGTTGGATTTAGAATGACGTCACACAGTTAACCATGCATTGTCATCCAAACTTAACGTATATAAAATTTCAGCTCAATCGGTTGAAGATATTTGCTTCAAAATTGAGTTGCAAGATTCCACCCGAACAAACATAGTTACATTGCAAGTTAAATTAAAGCTTGTAAAAAAGCTTGTGAAATAAATTAATAGTAAAAAAACTTTTTTCAAAACAAGCTTTTATTTAGATGCGGTAAAAAGAATAAAATAAACCTTTCCTTTAAAACTTTTACTATCAACTTATAACGTCATTACACAATTTATATGATATAAAACTGGTCATGAGTTACCTGTGTAGATAAACAGGATCTGATTGATTTAAATTTTAAAATTTTCAAATGAAGTAAATACGAGTACTTAAATCTCGCGACAAGCTTTTATTTTGCTCTTTTGGTTTATTTTTCTCTTTTTACCGCATTTAAATGTCATGTCCTTTTTGTTTTTAATTTCAGACTAGACCGACTTTAGATCAACCGTGTTCCTCTAACTGTGAACCTTTGGGGGTTGATATGGAAGCAAAGAATTATTTGTACCTATTATTTTATGTTCAGTATTTTATATTATAATATGCACTTATTTATTTGGGTGATAAATGTTACAAATTTAAAATAATAATTATACTTTTCAGCTTGACGATTCATCCATGACAGATATTCATGTTCCTACTAACCTATCTTTACCGTCAGAAGAAGTTGCTATGGAAATTGAAATTGAAAGTACTATGGTAAGTTTATTCTTGATCAGTCTATTTTATGGAAATTGGTTCTTTTAGATGATGTGTGTGTAGACGTTTATAAACATAATTAAACAATTTTTATCTTTAAAGCGGTATAGATATTTTTTTATATGTATTTATTATTTATGGTTAGTATTTACTACTTACCCTAAATAATAAATATAAAAAAATATCTATATATATAATATAAATATTTATACTATACTAATATTATAAAGCTGAAGATTTTGTTTATTTGAACTTGCTAATCTCTGAAACTACTAATCCCAATTCAATCATTAATTGTTTCACTAATAGGAAGCTACATTATGTATGAGTGCTATAGGCTTTTTGTCCAAAAAAAATACGGTTCCTGTGGGATAAACCACAGGAACGAAGCCGTAGGCAACAGCTGGTTTGTTATAAATACAGTAATATTCTTTATTATATTTCAGACACAAGATAACCTATGGCAGCGCCGGAAGTTGAGATAACTCCACGTAAAAAGAAGTTAATTAAGGAATTGGAAAGGGAGACGTTATTAAGTGATAATAGGAGGAAGAAACTAGCTGCTTTATGACCAAAGACCAGGCGTTTGCAAAAACAATTTGCTGAATAATCTAGTGTAATTGAGGAATTAAAAACTCGATCTTTAATCAACGGCTGACTTGCTGTCATAGATCGATACAAGCAATCGAGATTTCTTAAAAAAGTTTCTGTGTAAAATGAACGTTGAACGGAAGCACTCGCCTGAACTGCGGAAATTTGCTTTAAGTCTCCACTATATCAGTCCCAAAGCTTACACATTTGTTAGGAAACAATTTAACACTTGTTTACCTCATCCGCGCCAATAAATGACCATCGGAGAGGTTTAAGAAGTAATATAATAAAGACTTCCATCACTTTCATTTAAAATAGTGCTAATTATTTGTATAGTATGTTATTTAAAATTATAACGTGAATTTAGTAGAATATTTACTTCTAAAACTTTCTCTTTTAACAGTCATAAATCATTTAATGAATGGGCGACAGTAGGATTTATAAAAGTAGGCAGAAGTTATGAGCTTTATAATGAAAGATCATATAATACTAGTGTTATATTTAAGATTATGTAAAACATATTCTAAAATATTTAAAAATTGCTACAGCTAAGGCTTTACATTTAAGTAACAAAATTAAACTGCATCCAACAAAATTAAAATGACGGAGAATAATAAATAGTGAAACGGGCAGGGTCAAACCGCGCACTCGGATTTTCAATTGAATATTAACAACAGTTTAACTCGATCTGATCAAAGTTGCTATGGCTTTTGAGAGACATTTTACGGATGTTCCTTTTGACAACAAAATCATTAAATTCTTCTCCTACAATGCCGAATCATTGCTTAAACAAAATGTAAAACGTTTCAAATACTTTTAAATTCCATAGAGTATTGCCAAAGATATCGTTAAATATTTTAAAACAATTGATGTTAAAAAACAGACTTATGGGGTTTCCGTTAAAGTTATTTTATCTATAATAGATATAATAGCACCTTATCTAGCCACTATATTTAATACAAGCGTCGAGATCTGGTGTGTTTCCTGATTTAATGAAACATAGTAAAGTCATACCTTTATTTAAATCTGGTAGTACATTAGACCCTTAACTTTAGACCGATTTCTGCTACCAACATTTAGTAAATGAGAAATAATTTTAGATCAGATCTTAAGTTTCTTTAATATTAATAAATTGCTACATAAAATCAATTCAGTTTTACAAGGGTCGCTCGACAACTGACGCTGGAGTTGAGCTTATTAAACATATTTTTTTGCATGGGAGAATTCGGAGGATGCTTTGGGTATATTTTGTGACCTTTCCAAGGCCTTCGACTGTGTTCACCATGAGACATTAATCAGGAAGCTACAGTACTATGGTCAAGAACACAGCGCAAACTTATTATTTCATATTTAAGTAATAGAATGCAGAAAGTTATTATCAATGGTAAAATTTCTTCCGGATCACCTGTACTAATGGGTGTCCCTCAGGGCTCGATTCTCGGCCCATTCCTATTTCTGGTATATATTAATGACTTACCTTCCCTTGTGAGGGATAATCATGATATAGTATTATTTGCTGATGATACTTTGATTTTTAAACTTAAACGTCAATCATTTAAATGTGACGAAGTGAATAATGCTATATCAAAATTAGTGCATTGGTTTAACGTTAATAATCTACATTTAAACGAAATAAAACTAAATATTAAATTTACAACAACGAATGTTAAAAATCGGTACCAATGTGTTTTAAATGGGAAGAACTGAGCCCTGTTGAATCCACTGTTTTTCTTGGCATCACTCTCGACGCAAAGCTTCAGTGGGGCCCCCATATCAAACTAGCAAGCAGACTAAGTTCTGCAGCCTATGCTGTAAAAAGATTAGAGTCTCACTAGTGTCGAGACAGCTAGACTAGTTTATTTCAGTTATTTCCATAGCATAATGTCTTATGGGATTTTGCTATGGGAAATGCAACTGATTCAGAAACTATTTTTTTTTACAGAAGAGGGCCATTAGAGCAATTTACAACCTAAAACCGAGAGAGTCTCTTAGAGATAAATTTAAAAAATAAATATATTAACTTTGGCCTCTCAGTATATTTACGAAAATTTAATGTATGTTCCACAAAAACAAGGTAGTTTTAGTAAAAAAGTGATATACATTCTGTAAACACTAGGAACAAACACAAGCTAGTGATACCAGTTTCTCGACTCCATAGAGTCAGTAATTCATTCTTGGGCAATGTATACGCTATTACAACAAGGTCCCGGAAAGTGTACAGGCTCTCTCTATTACCAAGTTTAAATGTTTTGTTAGCTGAAACTGTATAAAAAGGTTATTATAGTCTAAATGAATATATGATTGATAACCCTGCCTAGGAATAAGGTGGTCGCTACCAAGCAGTTTCTAAAATAAATTTGTACTTAAATAGTTTGTACAACCATTAATGTAAACTTACTTTAAAAAAATCCCTGGGTTTCTTGCTGGTTCTTCCCAGGACAGAGTTTTTTTCGAACCAGTGGTAAAGTAAAAAAATGACTTTCAATAAAATTACACATGTAATCTATATTGAATAAAAAATTATTCTATTCTATTCTATTCTAATGAAACTCGTTTGTTTGTAAACCCCGACAAAAAATAGGGGTTTTATAAGTTTAGGGAGTATCTGTGCGACTGCCTGAAAATATGCAGACGTTGCAATTTCATGTATCCGCCGGAAAATACTGGTTGATCAATTAGAAGTTTCAAAGCTCAAAATAAAAATGCAAAAAAACCCGACTGTAAGATATCTATAAAAAGTTAATAATAATATAAAATACAACTAACAAAAATGTGTATAACGGATAGCGGCTGTTGAAACTTTCTATTTCATAAGCGATCCTCCGCCGCTCCGACCAACGCGTGGATTAAAATATTATTTTTCTCTTTTAATGTTGTCTTAATGTAGGGTTTTCTAGATTCGTTATTTTAACTTTTATTCAATACATAGATCAAAGGAATGATTAGTTAACCCTTTAGTCCTAAATACAATTTTACTATGTATACTTTTGACATTCAAGGATTTAATTAAACTATACTTAATCAATATGGTTGTTTTATTGTACCTATAAAAATCATACATGAGCGCACTGAATGCATTTGGGGCTATGAGTTGATTATGATTTATGTAATTAAACTATTTACATGTTGAGCTATAAATATATAATAAACACGCGGAAGCCCACGCGCATACTAAACCCTTTTCTTTTCGCAACAAGTACAACCAAAATAAAAAGAACTAGATTACCCACACAATGGTGGTAAAAGTCTAAGTATGGCAATTTAAATTGCATGTAATTGTAGTAATGTACTTATGGCGAACTATCCCTTTCTGCAACATACGCTGAGGTGTTGTCTATCTCTACTCTCTGTCTATGTTCTTCGTGGAATCGAAAAACGGCGCGAGCGAAAATTTGAGATATTGAAAAGTATTAAACAATTGAAAGATCGAAATAATTTTTAGTGTTATATGAAAACAATTAATAAACAAAATGATAAATGACTGTATAAAGTGTTGACGTTCCGTTAATAATTAAAAATATGAAGTTAAAAATTTGGTGAGGTTATGTTGACATCTGATTCGAGAATATATAGACACTGTAGTCTCACGCCTACACGTTTACATACGTATACATATTATGTTGAACGTGTACTTAGAGCGAGACACTACAGTGCCTCCGGATTTATATATTTGAACTTTAGTTTAAAATTTAGCTACTCTTTGAAAAATAACCATCGTGTGTAATGGAATATGCTCCGTTTCCAGTAAAACGATTCTTCAGTTCTGTAACACTCACATGTGACAGTGTGGTCCTTCCCTGGCCGACCCATTCGATCCACCTATAATTTTACCGAACTTTAAGCTTATTTAAGATAGGTGGCTAATAGTTGTTGTAGCTATCGTCACGAGGACAAACAGAACACAAGCAGACCCAAAAACTAACAATTAGTATTTTTGAACAAATATATCCAGTAACGATTCGAATCCAGGACCAACAACGTAGCAGCTAAGCTATTCTGAATACACCACGCAGTTGATAACGACATTACAATAATCATTTAGGTTCAATAAGGTAGCTAAGGTTAATTTAATTCCGATTTTGTGAAATCAATTACTCTTGACCACCAAATTCTATCTTAACATTTATAATTTCATTAAACAGTACAAAAGATGGAATAGATGTTTTATATATATATATTTTTTATTTACAATGCATTATAAATATTTGTCAATCTTTCCTCATTCGTTCTTTCAACATTTAAACCACCGAACATTCCTTCTTAATCCTGGTCACAACGTCATAATGCAACCACTCTTCTCTTATCACACAATTTCTCACTCTGTCATTCAGATTCAGCCTAACGTACTCCTAATGACCGCATTTCCAGCATTATTCTACTCTCGTGCTTTTTCTGCACTAACTTTCACAACCATTAAAGTAGGGACTAACATAGCGTTGTGATTTGCCATACGTGTATTTTTGACATTCTGACTTTCCACAATAGTGCGAGCCCCATTTACTCTATTAACTGCGTTCATTAGTCGTTCTATATCCTTATCATATCTACCATCCTGCTAAATACACATCCCAAATACACAAACTCATCTACTTGCTCGACCAACCCTTCTATTCTTATTTCACATATCGTTTTACTTACTTCTCTTTCCAAAACCATAACTTTCGTCTTACTTGCGTTCACTTTCCGCTTTTAATTATTAATTATTAAAGTCAGGAATTAAAAGTTAAATTAAACGCGATAAAATCCGTAAAATTGTTTATTCAATGTAGTATGCGCGTAAATAACAAACCATAATCGTGTGTCTGTTTCAACACATTATAGAACTTCGATACCTTTCATTTAAAGCAGTTTGCGTGAAATTAACCTGGGCTGGCTTACCATTACCATTACCATTACATCACATCAAAAGTCTACTAATGAACATAGGCCTCCCCCATAGCTTGCTTCATAGGGAGGTTATTTGCCATAGTAGGCGGGTTGGCAACTGCAGTTTTAATTATATTTCGTTCTTATCACGAAGATGAGGCTGCCCATCTACTGTTTCAGTTTCCTTCTGTCACATTTTGTGATACCCATGGGATGATATGAAGTGATATTTATTTATCTTACATCAACACTGTGCAATGATAACAATAACGAATAAAAGTATATTTACATTTTAATCTTGGTTAATCATCATCATCATTACTGCGCTTCACAAGTTCAATGCTGAACATTGGCTTCCCTTAGACCTTAAGTAATGCCACAAAGCAAGGTCCTGAACTACCTGCACATCTTACCAGATCGTTTCTCCATCTAGTGGGAAGCCACCCTACACTTCGCTTACCGGTACGAGGTTGCCACTATAGAAACTTTCTTTGCCTTTCGTTGTCGGTTCTTCGAGCTATATGGCTGTTTTTCGTTTTAAATAGAGTAAAAATGCTAAATTCCAATTTAACAAAATAGAAAGGGCGCACAGTTTTAGATTATTTGATATAAAATATGATGAAAATCACCAAAGTGTCAAAGCACATACAATTTTAAATAAGACAATCTCTTACATGCTAATCTCTAGAAGGCTGGTATTCAAAGTTAAATTCGAGATTAAGCTCAAACTTCACAATGTTAACATTTGAGTAATAGTGTAGTATAGTCTGAATATTTGACATTGTGGATTGCTTCTATACAGCTAAGTTGTTCCCGTTGGACTTAGGCCAAGCAGCCTCAGGCAGCGGTTGTGTCTTAAATGCAATTTAATATTTATTTATGGTATGAAGCTATGATTTATGAATGATGAATTTGTTTTCAATCAGATTTTCGCTGTAGTTTGAGATTCTCACGATTGATCGATTGTGATAAATTCATTTAAATAATACATAACGTAACATAAAACTTTCCTCCTGTCACTCGTAAAGGAAGGCAGAGCCCACTTTCGTTGAGCATTTATTCTTTTGTTAGGGTTCCGTACCCGAAGGGTAATCAACGGGATCCTATTACTAAGCCGCCGCTGTCCGTCCGTCCGTCCGTCCGTCTGTCCCTGTGTCGATCTCATGATCAGTTTACAGAATGTGTATTTCTTTTGCCGCTATAACAACAAATAATAAAAATAAAAATAAATTAAAAATTAAAGGTGGCTCTCCTACTAGAAACGTGTTTACGGTGGTACGGAACCCTACATGCGCGAGTCCTACTCGCACTTGGCCGGTTATTTTGTACAAATGAAGTCACAAATTAACTAATTAACTGTAGGTAAGTAGCTACTGGAGTCTGTATACATCTGCAGCCAACTTCAAACAAAGAAGGCGACAGATGCGTGGTCACATCTGAGGACTATGATGAAATGCCTCACATTTAAATTCGCTCTAATTTTTCTCTTTCTTATTCTCCGGAAGTTCAAACACGGAAGCCTTGATCACAAAATCGTCTTCCAAACCACACTTTTTTCTCATATCACAAAAATTCTTACCTTATCATTCAGAGTCACGTCTAATATATTTTTAACGGCTGCATTTCTACAGAATTCATTTAACTTTCATGACAATCCTGCCATAACCAATATTTATTACCATGCATTAAGGTGGAGACATATATCGTGTAGTGGCGGTGTAAGTATATCCACTACCACATACCGTCCCGTGGGTGTCGTAAGAGGCGACAGAGGGAAATAGAAACAGGTGATGGGCAGCAGCATCTCCCTGATAACAACTAAAAATAAAAAAGCTGCCAACTCGTGTGGCACGCGTGGCAACTATGACAAAATCTTTCTATGAGGTAATATATAAGCTGTAATAAATGGGGTATGGCTTAAGGAGAAAAGAAGAAATATTTCTATAAATATTTACTAAGTACAAAATGCAATGAAATATCCGAAGCACCTTAATGCTTCCTGAGTGCAGGATATAGCGTACATATATCTTTCTAAGCGTCCCATAATAGCGATTTACTGTCGTACCTCGAACATTAAGGTCATCGGTGGAAATCGGACGCAGAAGTTTTATCTGGACTGATCATAGCTGAGTCTAAGCAATAATGGCAGTAAAGACAATAGCTTGATTAAATTTCAATATCATTTATATAATGCCTTTTGGGCAAGCCTACTTTTTGACAATTAATAGCTAGTGTTGGTCTACGTCATAATGGCAGGTGGGCTTACAGTTTTCATTAGTATATATTGCTGTTAAGAAGATGCTTTGCCCATCTTCTGTTTCAGCTATCCCATAGAATAGGGTGACAAACGATCACACAGTCCACCTGATGGTAAGTGGTTGCTAGCCATAGACATCTATATCTATCTTCATTTGCGAATTAAAATTCAGGTGCGTTGTCAGCAGTGAGGACTAAGATAGAATGCCTCTTTTCCAGTAAAAAGGGGTCTCCGGTTCTCTACACTCACCATACGAAACATAGCAGTATTAAGCTGCTATTTTACGCTAGTATTCTGTGAGAGCGTGGTCCTTCCCCGGTCGAGCCGACCCATTCAATATAGCTGCAGCATGGCTCTACCATAACTGTTGCCTCTTACGTCACTGACGTTAACTACTTATGTGGTAATGGATTTTATTACGTTGTCACTAAATGGCTAACCAAATATATTTATTAAACATACTGAATATATTATAAAAAATATATCACACTCTTAGACAGAAGACTTCGGCAGTGCAGACTAAACGATCGAGGTTAAAATGAAAAGGCAGTATGTAACCTAGCACCGCTTTCTTTATTTTAGGTATGGCGCCGCCACGTGATCTTTCACTGCCGATTATATGAGCAAGCTCAACGTAGCTCAGCGAGCTAAAAATAGGCTAGAATCACTCTCTTGGTGAAGTTTGTATGTAACAAAGATATTCGCTGATATACTAGAGTAACTAACCTAGCTCAATGAATTGATAATCTGACATGTGCCAACGATCAGATCGAACAAAAAATTAAATGTTCTCGAGTGGTTACCATGTATAGATAAACGCATTTGGGCAACTGATGTAACATAATGTAATGTCTTCCAGACCGAATCTCGAGACTACCTATCTACGCAGGAATAATAGTGCACAAGTGTTCGCAATCACAAGTGCACTCACAATTCCCTCACTCACATACTCGCGTGCGACGGCAATCTGACACGATCGTAGAAAGATCAGGCGTAGGATCAACGGCTTTACGTGCTTTCCGTAGCACGGGGATTAAACACCGCCAACTTCCTTACTTCGGGCTGCTACTGAGAATTTCTTGACAGTCAAGCCAACCAAGATTTGGCCCTGTGAACTTGTTGACTGTAATGATAATGATGATGATGAGTAAAATATTGCCTGATTAGTAAATCTCCTCTTAAATTTTCAGCTCACATTGTCATCTAAATCAATAAACCATTCGAAAGTAGTAAAGCGTGTTTGATAGAAAGAGTTGCGATTGTGAATCTCAAATGCGAAGTAAGTCTAACAAAATTAGATAAAAAAAGATATTGGGGGCCGTTTGTATTCCAATCACCGTTCACGCATCCCTTTGGCAGGCGACCCCGCTGTTTTGTTTGGGACGTGTAGACATCGTAAAGATAATGTCGTATTGTATCACAGCACATTTTTTGTCTACGAAAATTATGTACAATATGTTTGAATTGTTTCTAAAAGTAGCCTCTGGCAAAAATTACAAAAAAATCTTGTGTCTAACAAATTGGTTACAAATTGGTAACAAATTGATTAGACCCAAGATTTTTATATATAGTTTTACAAAGGAACACTTTCCACCTGATAGTAATGAATGCTGTGGTCAGACATCATCTATCTTCGAATAAAAAGTAGAAACTGATTGACTAATATATTAACAAACTCTTAAAAGCTACGCCCATCATACAAACACAGCATTATTAAGCTACTATTTGACGCTGTACGGCGACGAGGTTCGCCACCCGTCATGTCCTGTCTCCCGGAGAAGCGAAAAGTGGATTGCAGGCCCGTCTGGCTACGCTGAAAGTATGGAGCAATGAATGATAAGATGGATGAGTATACGAAATGATGAATGATAGGGGATGTGTTATGTGTAATGAGACGAAACGAGGAAAAGGATGCCTGCATGGCATCTATACCGCTACTGGTCTGGTGTAGACGAGGGCGATCGGGCATGCCAGAGGTCGGTGTCATCCTTTCAGAAAGAATGAGGCAATGTGTGATATGAATGTAATGGCCAAGGCGGCTATGGATACGAATAGTGGGCTTAAAGAAGTTGTTTGTCTAAAATTGTACCCCACTTATATCCGAGACCAGTTTTGGGACATGGTAAGGATGGTGTTGATGAAATGTAATGGAAATGAGAATATTATTATGTTAGGAGATTTTAATGGAAGGTTGGGGTGAGGTCTGCTGGTTATGAAAGGATATTAGGAACGTTTGGCGATAGTATAAATAAGAATGGTGAAGACCTCCTCACCGTATGTGGAAAATAATCTTTTGTGCGAACACTTTCGCCATAAGGGATTCACATGTATACATGGGAAAGAGGTGATGATAGAAGCGTGATATATTTCATAATAGTGGGTAAAGAATGAGGAGTGCAGTGGTAGATACAAGGGTTTACCGGGTTCCAACAGGGACGGATCATTATGATCTCTATGAATTAATGGTCTATTCAGGCGTTGGCGGCATCGGACATCTGTGTCTATTACTACGTTACAGCGTATAAGAATAGAGGTTACAAGATGAAGGTGTGAAAGATTATAAATGTAGACTGAGGAAAATATAAGTGGTTTGAATAGAATTATGTACGAGTAATTTAGACTGAAAGACTGTATGGAATAATGTTAAGAAAGTTTGGTGGATGCAGCCAGCGAAGTATGTGGTGTAAGTAAGAGAACGAATGAAACGAAAAAATAATACGTTGTGGTGGGATGATGAGGTACGGCAGTTGAAGTTGAAGCAAAGAAGAGAGCATGTCTATATTACTAGCAACAAAGCTGGTCATTCTGGCGGTATGAATGATGAGATTGAAGAAAAAGGCAGACTTTAGACGTATAAATAAAGTAAAAGATTTGAAAGGAAAAAGCAAGAAAGAAAGGATAAGAATGAAAGAAGGATATCTGATAACTTCCAGGCAAATATTAAAATGTTCCGGAAACTCACAAATTGCCAGGAAATTCAAGACAGCCTAGAATGAATGCTATACGAGACGAGAATGGCTGTATGCTGAATTATGAACTTTCGAATTTAAAAGATGGAAGGAAAACTTTGAAAGCGTCTTTATGAGTGAAGAGTCGTCTGAATTAAGTGAAATAGAAACTCCGAAGTGGAAGAGGTAGTATCACTCAAAAATGCTAAGAGCTGAAGAGTGGTGGCAGGCACCTGTTTAATTATATTTGGGAACTGGGCTGGGTACTGGAGGCTGGTGCAAAGCCGTTATAATTCCAATATTTAAGGGAAAAGGGTCACAGCAGTACTGTAAAACTACCGTGGCATCAGCTTGCTTAGTATTTTGGGTAAACCGTACATGCTAAGGTGTTAATTGAAAGAGTTATGGAAGAAAGATGGAAAAATTTGGGATGTGCAAGCTGGATTTAGAAAGGGATGGGGTGTACGGATCAAGTCTTTTCCATGCGCATGATTGGGAGAAGTTTTTGGCAAAACTTACAGTTTTGTGCGTTCATGGACTTGGAAAGGCTTACGACAGAGTGGACAGGAATGTGTTGCCAGCCCACTGAACTCATTTGGGTTGAGCGCTGGTTTGATACAGGCATTAAGGTCTCTTTATAGGGACTCTAGTGCTTTGTCATGATCAACGGGGTCTACTTGGACTGGCTTGGCATCCAAAAAGGTGTCAGACAGGGCTGTGTAGCTTCCATGTGGCTGTTTAACCTATTTATGGACAGTTGTTTGTGGGTTGAGAATGGGTGAGTTAACCGTCAAATACCTTTTGTACGCCGATGATCAAGTCATATTTGCATCGTCGGCGGCCAAGTTGCAAATGATCGTTACTTTAATGAACTGGTCATTAAAAGAAAGGGGTATGAAAGTGAACGCAAGTAAGACAAAAGTGATGGTTTTTGAAAGAGAAGAAAGTAAAGCGTTATGTGAAATAAAAATAGAAGGGGAGTTGATTGAGCAAGTGAATGAGTTTGTATATTTGGGATGTTTATTTAGCAGGGATGGTAGATATGATAAGGATATAGAACGACAGTGAACGCAGGAAATAGAGTGAATGGGGCTCTACACTTTATTGTGAAGTGTCGAATGTGTCAAAAGAACTTTTTGGCAATTCGTAATGCTGTGTTAGTCCCTACTTTAATTATGGTAGTGAAAATTAGGTCTGGCAGAAGAAGCATGAGTAGAATAAATGCTGTAGAAATGCGGTCATTAAGGAGTATACTAGGGCTGAATCTGAATGACAGGGTGAAAATAGTCTGATGAAAGAGTGTGGTTTGCAAGATGACGTTGTGACCAGGATTAAAAGAGAGATGCTTCGGTAGTTTGGTCACCTAGAAAGAATGAACAGGGAAGAGTGACAAAAGCAAATTTATGTTGCAGAAGTGAACGGCAGAGTCGGGAAGGGACGCTCTAGACGAAGGTTTTACGACCAAATTGGCGTTATATTGAAAAAAGGCCAGATTAGGAGTACCCTTAACCGACGAGGTGTATGCGTAGATATATGGATGTAAAGGAGACGAAAGAGGTAGCCAGGATCGTGCCAAATACGTAATCTCTTTACCCTCTGGGTGACAGGCGTGAGTGTTTATGTATGTATGTATGTATATGTTGACGCTGGTATTCTGTGAGCGCATAGTCCTTCCCCGGTCGAGCGGACCTTGTGCTAAAACCACAATATAGCCAAACATCCTCTACCACGTATAGATAAGATGAAAATATGATCTTACAAAATATTAACTATATCTTTTGTTAACGTGAAATTTTTAAGTCTTACGGTAGAGATGTAGTCTTTTAAAGTAAAGTAAACTAAAGTCTGTATAATAGGCTCATCTTATTTTGACAGGGTCAAGGAAAAAATGTACACTACCCTAAGGCAGCGTTTCCACCAGAGATGTGCAGGTAGCTGGGCGGTGCGAGGATGCCTGAGAGGCTGTGGCGTTCCACCAGAGATGTGCTGAACCCTGAGTGGTGCGAGGATGCGTAGTGACGCTGTGACAGTGCGCAGATGAGCGGTGCGAGGTGCTCGTTTCAGATGCGAGCGGGGTGAGGTGTGGTGGGAGCGGAGCGCGCGCACTGCCACTGCCTCTTGCGTCCTTCCACACATTCCTCGCAACACATCCCTCGCACACAACCTTCCCTTGTTTTGTATATATAAAAACCTCGCTCCGCTGAACCGTTTCCACCAGAACTGCGCGAGGCTAGGTAAATGAAGTGATTCTATTGGTTCTTATCAAACACATACCTCGCTACGCATCCTCGCACATCTCTGATGGAAACACAGCCTAATGTCGGCAGACTACGCATACCTTCAAAATTTTGTTTTCAATTTGCAGATATGCAGGTTCCTTCACGATGTTTTCCTTCATACTTGTAGTAGTACACGTAGTAAATCAAATTCAAATGCAATTTAATTGGATCGAATCGGGTTGCTTGCGTACTGTTTTTTACAGAGAGTGCTTAGCCCTATTGCTTATACGGCTCACTCACACTTCCTAGTGTTGGGCTGTAAAGGAGACAGTTTCTTTTGTGGAGAATGGGCTCACGATTTTAGAAACTCAATGAAATGTATGTCGATTTATTCATATAATCTATAGATTACAAAATTAATATTAGTTTATCACATCTAGAATTTTGAGAAGTTAAAAATTAAAATATGAATATCACAATAACCTTAAAACAAACTAAAACCGATTTTCTAGTAGTTTTCACCGATATTATGAGTTAGAATAGTGTATATAGAATAGAATAGCTTAATAATTAATAGTATTAAACAAAGTTGTAGGTACATTCATTGATTATAGATACTTTAAGATTGATGGAAAATCCTTTTAGTAGTTCCAACAAAACAGTGCACAGACAAACAAACGTGGTGTGGAGACTATGTTTTGGTATTAATTGATTAGTGAATATACATCACAACCACCACAATTAAATATATGATTAAAGCCAAGATGAATAACTGGATAATATGTCTATTTATAATATTAGCTTCAAATGCTATATAGTAAGAAAGCTGTTTGAACTGGTTGTATAAGGATAAAACACAAAGTAAAATGCCACTGCATATATTGTTGTAATTATTTCCAAAGCAGTCTCTTAATAGTGGAATAGACAGACAGAGAAGTGATTGTCAAGACTTTGTTTTAATATGTTTGTTTGATTAGTAAAAGTGCAGTGTGTAAACTTTGTTTAAAATATATTACCTGATTGGTTATCATACCCAAACACAATTAAAGCCAAAATGCTAGAGTAATATCATGTTTATCTATGTTACACACTGATAAATATGAAGTAAGATGTTTTAAACTGGTTGTGTAAGTATAACAAAAACACATGTATAATTTAATTGTATTTATTGCAAGGTGTACAAACGCTATCAAGATAACCCTTTTTAAGGCGTACTGCCAAACGTTTTACACCTGCAGCCTGTGGGTCAAGTATACTCGCGGATCTGTAAATGCTCTACGTGTTCAGTAGTATAATGACTTTAGGATGCTGATGGGGCTGTCTCGATATTGCAGCGCATCAGGTGTGTTTGTTGAGGCTAACACGGACAGCTTTTATACAATAGTGCGGAAGAGAGTGGCCTCCTTGATGCGACGCGTGCGAGACAGTGCGAACGGACTCCTATGTACTGTATTAGGAAGGCTTGATTGTCTGGTTCTGCGGCACTGGAACACTGTGCATATGGGATCCAGAGCTGTTATATTTAATATAAAATAAGTATTGTTGTTTTTAGTTGTATATTTACTAACATTAATTTTAAGTTTATTTATATTTACTAACAAATTATGGAACATCTGAAATAAAATATTATATTATTATTATTCGGGATATTTATAAAGTATTCTCATTTGGTTGGGCTGAATAAATATATAAAAAATATATAAATAAATAAATACCATAAAAATATATATTTGTGTTAGTATATATATATTAAATATACTAACAAATAATACATAAATAAATAAAGCCAACCAAATGGAAGCCCTCGGCAGAAGAGACCAAACAGCCGAGGGTTGGGGGAAAAGGAAAGAAACCGGCGGACGATGCGGGCGGTGTCGAGGAAACCGCCTTCTGCATTGAGCACGGGCAGTCCGTCACAGGTCCCAGTCGCCTCAGATGACCCGAGGCTGACCGGGATTAGCCGTTGCAGAAACGACCACGAATAATTTCGGTCGGCAGACCACCCCACATGTCGGTCACCTCGTGAGCCAGGTCTATATATTCAGCCTGTTTCCGGCTTTCACGCGATTCTCTCGTCAGGAATGGTAATATCGACCAAAAAATATCCTTGACTGTGCCGGTCCATCAGCACAATATGGAGCTTATTCGAGAATAGTCCTGTCTGTGATGATAAGCGGTCCCAATAAAACCTAGCGCGGTCATTTTCGAGCACCTTCCGGCAAGTACTTATAATATGGCATTTTCCTATCCACAGACCGTATTTCAGAGCGAGCTCCTGGTGTAGAATCCACAACTAGGTTGTGTCATGCAAATACTCAGTGTTAAGCGCCGAACAACCGGAATGACACTAAGTACTCATCGGGATGGCGACAAGCTCTCGACAGATGTCGACGGCGCCATCCTTGCGCATGTATCTCCGATAATTGTTGGTCTTAATAATCCTGTATCCTTCATTATTATTATTATATGGGGTATCAATATAGTTTTCTCATCTGGTTGGGCTGTATAAATATATAATTGTAAATGAAAATGATAATAAACATACATAAATATCAATAAAATAAAATAAATACATAACAAATTACATAAATAAATAAAACAACCAGATGAAGCCCTCAGCAGAAGGAGACCAAACAGCCGAGGGTTGGGGAAAGGAAAGAAACCGGCGGACGATGGGGCGGTATCAAGAGCACCGCCTTCTGCATTTGAGCTTGGAGCGATCCGTCACGGAGTCAGTCGCTTCAGATGACTCGAGGGGCTGACTGGGATTAACCATTCACCAAACGACTACAGGTATAATTTCGGCCGGCAGGTCACCCACATGTCAGTGCCCTCGTGAAGCCAGGTCCAGATATTTTGTTTAACTATCTGTTTCAGCTGCAGTTCTCGTCTGGAATGGTAATGTCGTTCAAAAATATTCATGACTGTGCCAGATCCATCAGCACAATATCAGGCTTATTCGCAGAAGATGGTCCTGTCTGTGATGATGGCCCAGTCTAATGAAACCTGGCGCGGTCATTTTCGAGCACGCTTCCCGGCATGTACTTATAATAAGGCAGTTCCGATCCACGAGACCGTATTTCAGAGCGAGCTCTGGTGTAGAATCCTGGCTACTAGGTTGTGCCTATGCAAGTACTCAGTGACGCCGAACAACCAGGATGAGCCTGGGTGATTCACCGGGATGGCGACAAGCTCGGCAAATGTCGACGTTGCCATCCCTAGGATGTATCTCCGATAGTTGTTGGTGTTAATAACCTGATCCTGTATTGCTGAAAAACCTCGGTTTCTGAGTCACCCAAAACGTGTGGAGGCAACTGTGTCTGAAAGGGCTCATGTAGGCTTGGCAGAATCCAGTGACTCCACCCTTCGCGGTCTCCGGTCGGAAATGCTCTGTGCTGGGTCTTGCCATTGCTCGTTAGCTGAGATGAGGGTAAGTCCTTTATCACAAATAACGTCCCTATAGAATGGATCATCCGCTTTCGTCATAGTAATGCAGAAGGCTGCACTTCGCGATTATGCAATAAGCGCTTAAAAACCGCGCACCATGTTTCCGGCAAGTACAGCCTCGTACTGACGATCTCGGATGATGCATCCTATGGACGTCATATCGTGCGGACTTTTCTATCCAGAGCGTTCAGTTCGGTCTGAGTCCACCTGAGTATGCCAAATGTATGCGGAGGAACATGACCCAACCGTTATATGCATGTGTCTTATAACGCCCGACAAAAGGCTGTTACAACGCTTTTGTCAAACGTGCATAAAACGCATCGCAAACTGACTGCCTCATGCCCGCCTCATCGATACCTATGTTCTGTGACGGTACAGGTATCGGTATGTTTCAACCTCGGATAGGGTTTTATGTATTATTATTATTTTCTTTCTTTTTTTCTCAAGATTTTCTAAGATCTTGGTTTTAGAAATGCCGGGCTAAATCAAGTGCGCATCCTTTGGGAATCAAAATTTGAGGTGTCTTCTTGCAAAATTTTCGGACAATACGGCACGTGTTGAGGATGGCTGCTTTGCATGGTTATATAACTATTTTGGAAGATCTAATAGTTAAAGGAGTGGGACAAACATTTTCAGGATCACACAAGTACTGAGAGCACCAGCAGTACAATGTATACTTTGTTCATTTTCAGATTCTAGTTACTTCTTCTTTTAGTTCTGTGTATTTATGAATTTTTCAGTAATGGTTTTGTAGATTATGGGTATTTGGGATCCTATATCAAATAGGTATACCATTTTTTTTTGTCGATTAAAGGTATTAAAATCTATTGTGATGAATTGTTTTATCAGTAAGAATAGCTCTATCAAAATACATTCTGTGACTGTCACCCTCAGAACAGGTTTGGGTTGTGATAGTACGGCAATGTAGTTGGTTGGGATTAAAGTTGATTGTATTTATTTGCAAGCTTTGAACGAACAACAACCTGGTTATGCCGGTGGCTGTAATCAGTTTATACTAGGCTGGGACACACACTGGTGATATGTTGTATAGTTTCAGGTTGGCGGTGACATTTTTCTACAGTTATCGTTCTGCATGTTTGCGTCTTTTAATATATATTTTTATAGTTTCTTGTATTGATTACTTGATCCTGAATAGCAATAAAAACCTTGGTTTCGGAAAAAGATAACCTAGTTTTAACCATTTATTTGAAGCCAGTAAGTCTACGTGAGGTTGTTTTAAATCGTGTGCATGTCTACCATGTAATTCTTTACTACGCCAATTTGATAGCTTTTCTTTTCGCGATCAATTACCGTAGTAGAATCTGTACCTTTATTACTTAAATTAAGAGGTATAATTGATATCGGTTCAATAACTGCTTTATGTAACGGACTATTAGCTGCTTTGTCATAAAGAAAAGATTGCAAGTGTTGTTGTCCTTCCCATAACCTTACATCAAGATCTGATCAGACTCCCTACCTTTTTTTTTTTTTTTTTTTTTTTGCGGATGCTGGAAATCATCTAATGACGCCTTTCGCTGTGGGTGGAGCGGAAGGGAGTGTCAGACTTTTACTGACTAAAACCATCCGTGTTCCCAAATATTCCGGACCGCGGTATCTCTTTCGAACAGCCCGCAGCCCCGGCGAGTGTCGGCCTTGCGGGCCCCTTCACGCTTCTGACAGCTCTTTGAGGCGCGCGTGGAACAAACGCGCCGTCGACACGGCCTGTCGTCGTTAGAACGGACGGACGGCGAACTACCATTCTCGCCGTCCTGAATCACGCTTCGTCGTGGCCCTCGACGTAGCCCCGACGCCCGGGGCGTCTCCGCGGCAGCCGGGAGGAAGCTGCGCTCTTTCCTTCTCCCGCTCCGCCACCTCCTTCACTAGCATCACTGCTTCGCAGAAAGGTGACGGCATCCCATTCCGTCTCGCCCGGACCATGGCCGACCAGGGCCGGACGCGAAATCGCCGCTATCGCCGCTGTGGTACACGGCGGTGCTCCCGCCCAAGCCAGACACACCTCCACGGTGTGCTCCACCGTGTCCTCCGTCGATCCTCGCAGTGGAGCACCGGGCGTCCTCCCGCCCGATTCGGTGCGAACCTCCCGAACCCACCGTGTCCGGTGAGGACCTGCGTCAGGCGGAAGGTGAGGACACCGTAGCATCCTCAAGCCACTCCTCAAAGAGGGTCTTATCGCCGCTATAGTGGCGTGCCAGCACGAGGCTGCGACAGTCGCTCTCCTCATGTCGCCATGAGAGATCATGCCGGAAGTCTGTCCGCTGCGCGACGACTTGCCCGCGGCGGGGTTTCCCGGCATGAGCCTCCCGCGCGCCATTCGTGCAGGCGCGCGGGGACTATCGCCTCAGATCCCATGGCGGCAATCCAGCAAGGCTCGCCGCCGAGGAGATGTGCGGTAGCCGCGAGACCATCTTTGGCACCCTTTTGGGCGCGTTTAGGTGGTGGACGGCAAGCCGCGCCAAACCACGCGCCCACACCGGGGCCCGTAAGGCCATGGACCTCACGATCCCGCGTAGAGCCTCCGGCGAGGCGTTTGCCCCAGGTTCGGCGGAGCCGCCTGAAGGCAGCGGTCCGTTCAGTTTGGAGCCAAACGTCGGAAGTGCTCAACGAAGTTCCATCGGCCGTCGAGGACGAGGTCTGGTGCTTCAACGTCGACTCGACGCCGATGGATACCCCTCCCACCATCACTGGGATCCCAGTGGTGGCTGTTCCGAGGACCATGGAAGTGCATGCCTCGGACTTCCTGAAACCACCTCGAGACCCAGTTGCCGGATCCTCTCAACGACTATCGCAGCCCCGCGTGTCATAGTTTCCGCCGCCGCCTCGTACGACCCCCGTGCCAGTACCAGCGTGTCGTCAGCGTAGCAAACCACGCTGACGCCGGCAGGGGTCGGCGCGCAACACCAGTCGTAACCGATGTTCCGAGGGCGGCCCCAGAACGAGAACCTGTGGGATTACGGCACATCTCTCGCCGGTTCCACTCACCCGTTTCGACCGGGTAGATGACGGCCCTGTCCGTCAGATAGTCCCCACTATACGACGAAGTGGGGTCGGCACGGTGATACCAGATGCCTCTAATCAGCTCCAGGGCATGGGTTGAAGCGTTGTATGTCCGATGGACACCGCCAATACAACCCTGGCCACTGCATCCCCCGTCGTGAGGGGCTCTCCGCGCATGATGGCGTCCGTAGAGCGCCTCTTGCGGAAACCAAACTGGTGTTCCGCAGATCCGGCCCCGTCCGCAATTATCTCGGCAGGCGGTTTGCAATTATCTTTCAGGCGCCCACCTCGTCGAGCAGCACCACAGGCCGGCCATGCGGACCGGAGAGTCCGCAGGGCGCGACTTCGAATGAGGGACCAGCTACCGTCTTCCAACGAAGCGGGTGTGGCCTCTCTCCAGCATGCGCGGGAGCCCCTCAGTCAGGGCCAGGCGCTCGAGGCCAGAACCAGGCTTGCTTAGCCAAGCCATCGGGTCCTAGGGCGGTATTCCTGGCCTTGAGCCTACGGCATGCCGCCACTCTCAGGTCTACCCCGGTCCCTTCCGGGATGTCGTCGTCGTCGTCCTGGTGGTCCGCTTCCGGCACCGCAGGTGGCGGAGCCATAAACGAGGACGGATGTTTTGCGCGCGGGAACAGAGCGCTCACCACATCTCCACGAGCTGGGGCCGGAACTCTGCGTCAGCAGAGGCCCAGGTGCGGAGTTTATCCCACCACCATCTTGTAAAGCCGCCCCGGATCTCTATGAGGTCTCCAGCATCTCCTCACGGTGATCCCGGGCCCGCAGGACAACCTCCCGGAGGGCGGTCTTCGCCGCTCTGTATCCCTCGTACAGCTCCGCCTCAATGGCTGTGCATTCGGTGAACAGAATGCGGAGCCTGCGACCTGGCGTACAGGTGCCGCGCGGCGACACGCCCTCGCGCAGAGACGTCAACTCACGCGACCACAATACACTGACGCGGGCACTTCCTGGCGGACGCGAGGCATTGCCACGTCACATATATACTGCAAAGTTTATGAAACTCGGCGAGAATCAGTTCGGGAAGTACCCCACAAAGACTCCTACCCCCCTATGGCTCTCTTTATCGTAGTCGTTCAATTGCCGATTTGGGATGCAAATATTTGTGTTTAGTTATTGTAGTCTAGTTTTGATTTCAAGATTTCGTATATCTGTGACTGACCATTTAATAACTCCGAGAATAGGTAAGTATTGGTATGGCAGTGTGTTAATAGCTGAATAAATTTCTGAATTAAGTTGCTTTTAAATAAGATTCAACCTACGGTATTCATTACTAAGGTCCTTTAATTATAGTCTATACTATACATCCTTCACGCAAACCTAGATATTTATATGTATCATTTTCGTCCATCAATGTAAACATATCGTATTGACTTTCTGTATTACTATTGATTCTACCTTTATGAAGTTTAAGTGTTTTGCATTTATCTAAACCGAAGGCCATGTTTATATCTTTACTAAACTCAGCTGTAATTTTTATGAGAGTATTCATTTCTTTTCTGATTTGGCAAAAAGTTTATATCATCCATGTACATTAAATGATTGACATAGGTGTCTTTAGTTAATTTATACCATGATTGTTTTTGTTGAGCAAAGAAGATAAAGGATTAAGAGCCAGACAAAACCACAGTGGGCTCAATGAATCTCCTGGAAAATACCATTAGCGATTGGTATATCTTCTGTGACTATAGTCTTATTGCCGTCATTAAGGTGTAGTTTAGTTTTCACTTGATCATAACTCCTTCAGGAAAGAAATAATATCCAGGTTGATTTTATAAATTTGCAAAACAGCCAAGGTGAGGTACACTGTCGAATGCTTTTTATAATCAACATATGTTAGATTAAGATTACGGTTTGTGAAGTGGCGTGTTTTATCACTGTCGAATCGATAATGAGTTGTTCTTTGCATCCTCTGTGATTCTGTCTGCATCCTTTTGTTCCTCCGTATATTTTGTTATGTGTTAAATGCGTATTAATTTTTAGTGTTATACAAGAGGTAATTAGTTTGTATATGTAGTTAGAACACGTAATCGGTTACTGTGAGGGATCTGCTGTTTATCACTTTTGAGGAATCATGAAAGTAGTACCTACAGTTTGCAAATGATGGGATCTCTGATGCCCTTTTTATATCTGTAATAATTTTCCTTCAAAATATCGTGCAGTGCCGTAAACTTTTATACCAAAAGTTGTGAACATTATCGTTTCAGTAGCTTTCAGTTTCATTCTTTTTGGTAACATGTTCAACCTCTAATTTAGTAACTTCTGTGAATTCCATCAATTTAATAGTTTCTGCTTTGTTTTCTTCTTCTTTGATCCAGTTGCCTGTTCATTATGTTTCTTTATCTTTCTTCCATATGTCAGCCCAGTAGTTTTGAGTTCTTCTTCAGTTGGAACTCCTTGGGCTCATTAGATACATTACTTACATTATGTTTGGTGACCTATAAATCCTTTTCATTATTCTGAAATAGCCTATTGTCTTCTTTCTTTGTAGGGCTTTTTTATCTGGCTAGTCTTTGGGTTTTAAGTGCAAGTTTTTGTTTTAGAGTGTCTAAAAATTCATATGGTCTAATATTATTTTTATCATAAGTTGAATGAACTTTATATTTATCAAATACTAAATCAATTTTCTTTAATAATCTAGGATGTCTATTATCGTTAATGAATTGTGTTAATCTAGCAACATCTGCGCGCAAGATAGATATATCTATTTCTAATCTGATTTGCCAAGCCGGTTTATTGTTAAATGAATTCCGCTTTTTTAAGGAGCCGTTTGAAATTTTGTATCCTAATTGTTTTGAGATAACTAAAGCTGAGCAATATATAAGGGTATGAATATGTAACTCAGTATCAATACTATAGAATTTTGGTAAAAAATATGACTATTGAAAATGTTTAGTAAACTATATAGCCTTATTTTCTTTTAATCTCAACACTTTTGGTCTTATGCTGGGTCAGTACCATTATACAATACAAAGATTAGTCTGCAGTTCATCGGTTAACTTCTGTACTGTACCATTATCTGTGAGATTTATTTCAGCTGGGTGTGAAACGCTAAAAATACTAGTTTGAGCCGTGCAGCTCATTGCTACAGTTTGTGTTGCAGGTTAGACGTTAAGGTAGTTGATTGAGTTTCGAATAAGGAAGGGGTGGAGATGTCTGACGAAGCTAAAAAGGTCGAGATTTGAATTACCCGCTGTTATATGGTCGGTGTCTCTTGTATCTGAACGTGACCCGAAATATTATTCCCAGCTTTCTCGTTTTCAATTATTTTAGCTACTTGTTGCTTTATACTTTTAATTTGTTCATCAGATAACAATTTATTTCTTATTATTACTCGTCTCTGGTCTGCAATACGTTGAGATGTGATATTTAAATGAGGATATTTTAATTTAAATTCGTCAAATAATTTCTTAACATACATAGTGCGATCGGTTTCTAATTTGGTAATGTAAAAGTAAGTGCGCATAATGAAAGTATTTATTTCTTCATCCCATTTCATGCGTACTCTAGGTTTGCCAGCTTTGGTGGTCACAGGCTGAGTGGCTCTTGCCGCCCGTGAAACATCCGAGGCCGGAGAGACTGCTCTACTATCGCACTTGTATTCATCAGACGATGTTAGTACTGATGATGCGCTGGACTCGCATTGTTCGGGAGACCCGGCAGAGGGCCGTCCAGGTAAACCCTCGCCACCGGTGGTTCGCATGCTGAAACGCCCAGCACCGGCTCTAGGCGTGCCCCGACGATCGCCCTCGGGAAGCGGTCCTTTACGAATACTTTTATTTCTCAACTCCATATTGATGGGTGTGCTAGAGCCCCGTTGGTCACCCGCAAAGTACCTTCGTTGCGGGTGTCCGCCACTCACGTGAGCGTAGGTGTTCAGCTCGGACGTGGAGTTAGACTTGTGAGTGGCTTATTATTATTATTTATGGGGTATTTATATAGTATTCTCATATGGTTGGGCTGAATAAATATTTTAAAGGAAATAATAAAAAAAACATAAATATATATATAATATACTAACATAAATAAACAATAAACACATAAATAAATAAATAATACATAAATAAATAAATAATTTTAAATTAAACTTATTCGCAAGAATAGTCCTGTCTGTGATGATGGCCCGGTCCCAGTAGAGCCTGGCGCGGTCATTTTCGAGCACGGTTTCCGGCAAGTACTTGTAATACGGATATTTCCGGTCCACGAGACCGTATTTCAGAGCGAGCTCCTGGTGTAGAATTCTGGCTACTAAGTTGTGCCTGTGCAAGTACTCAGAGTTAGAAAGCGCCGAACAACCGGAGATGACATGCCTAAGTGACTCACCGGGATGGCGACAAGCTCGACAGATGTCGACGGTGCCATCCCTTAGGATGTATCTCCGATAGTTGTTGGTCTTAATAACCTGATCCTGTATCGCACAGACAAAACCCTCGGTTTCCCAAAGAGGTCACAAAACGTAGCCAGTGGAGGCGGCAACTGTGTCTACGAAAGGCACATGTAGAGCCTTGTAGAACCTCCCGTGGGCTCCTTCTCCTTCCATACGGTCTCCCGGTCGGAAATGCTCTGTACTGCCGGGTCTTGCCATTGCTCGTTGGCCAAGGATAGAGGGGTAAGTCCTTTATCACAAGAAATGACGTCCCTATAGAATGGATCATCCGATCTCGTCAGAAAGTAATTACGGAGGCTGCACACTTCGCGATTATGCATGGTAAGCGCGCTTAAAAAGCCACGCCCACCATGTTTCTGCGGCAAGTACAGCCTCATAATCGACGATCTCGGGTGATGCATCCTATGGGACGTCATAGTAGTGCGGACTTTTCTATCCAGGGCATTAAGTTCAGTTTGAGTCCACCTAAGTATGCCAAAGGTATACATGAGAACAGGCATGACCCAACCGTTATATGCGTGTGTCTTATTCACACCGGACAAAAGGCTGTTAAGCACTTTGGTCAAGCGTGCATAAAACATATCGCAAACTGACTGCTTCATACCCGCCTCATCGATACCGATGTTCTGTGACATACCCAGGTATCGGTATGTTTCAGCCTCAGAAAGGGTCCTTATGTTGATGGGCATAGATAAGTCTATGCCCTCAGAGTTAGCAACCCTTCCCCTTTCAACATGGAGTACCGCACACTTATCCGTCCCCAGCTCCATTCTAATAGAATTACTAAAATCACAAGTGATGTTTAGCAATTCCATAAGATGGGAGCGACTGGAGGCGAATAATTTGAGATCATCCATATAAAAGGTGGGCCACTTTTGTACCTCCTTTCCGAAGCTGAAATCCCTCCCGGAGTCCTCCAGTAAGGTACTGAGAGGGTTCAGGAGAGGCAAAACAGATTGGACTCAAAAATCGCCCTGGAAGATACCCTTCTTATCCTTATGTTCTCCACAGCCGTCATCCGCTCGCCTAGATGACAAAGGATCGTGCTCCACTGCCCCATACACTGCCCGAGGAAGTCTCGAACTGTACAGTCAACCTTGTACAGCTCGAGGACCCTCTTAAGCCATGTATGAGGCACCGAGTCGAATGCCTTTTGTAGTCTATCCAGGCGGCGGAGAGGTTCCGACGGTTACGTTTAACCACCTTGCCAATGACCGCGTCAATGAGAGGGTTCCTTGGTTCCACGACCACTGCCCGACATCCGTTTTGAGCGCGCGACATCACCTGATTTGCGTTCAGGTGACGAGTGATTCTCGCGCTCAAAACGGATGTTAGTGTCTTATAGGTAGACAGGTTATGGGGCGGTATTTGCTCGGGTCTGTGGGATCCCGGTCTTTAGGAACCAAATGAGTGATCCCAGTAGTGAAGAGGCTCGGGAGGACTTTTGGTCGAGAGCCTCTTGAAAATGTCGGGCGAGCACAGCGTGACACACCACGAACCCTTCAGCCAGTAGTGATGCAGTCCGTCGAGTCCCGGACTTTTCCTGTTCGGGGTCTTACGGACCGCCTCAGCTACGTCATCCAGCGTTATGATGACGGGGTCCATGGGCAACACTCGCACACTGACTCACCACAACTTCCGTTCAAGGGCCCTTGCTGGTTTACGGGCTCTGACCACAGGCCGCGCCAGAATGGGATAGTGTCGGCCTGATTTGTGCTGAGCCCGTTCCACGTACCATCGGCCGCTCCAATGATTCATAGAGCCTTCTGATCACTCTGGAAGAGACGATTCTGGTTGAACCGTGCCGACTCTCGGTATATCGCCGAATCCGCTTCCCCAAGCAGCGATTCTCTCTGCTTCAGGTCGTCTATGCGCCCGTCAGTTTTGCGTTATATCCGGCTGAGACAAACTGATATTTGTCCCAGCAAACGCCATCCTGACGGTGCGCACAATTCTTCGGCCTATTATTGCCTGACCTGAAGCTTATCAGTCTGCCGATGAGGTTTTGTTTTGCGATACGGTCCTCAATCCTCTTCGCCAGGCTGATAGCGCTACTTTGCCCAGTAGCACGTCCAGACGTGGTGTTTGGCACCAACAATACGGCAAACTGCCAATGCGGCACCAAAGAGTATTGAGTCCGTATCGCAAAGGTCCCGGCTGGTTTCCAAAAAGGTTGCCAGCAATGGGTTCAGGGCCGTCACGACATCCTGATTCCGCTGCTTAGGGTTAGGTGGAGTCGCGGTCGATTTTCGAGAGGCGTACATGCGTTTCCACAATCGCCTCCTCCAATTTACTCCTCATCTGTTTCAGTTTGTGACCATTCCATCATCGCCTGAACCAACCAAAGCGGGAAGATCCATGGCGGCTTCATATGGCTGCTGGTCATGGCCTTAGGAGCCGCATCCCCAGCTATAGCTGGTTCATTCGATGAGGGAATAGCCTCACGCAGTAGTCGTTCGAGTTCGGCATCATCAACATTTTCGAGCGTATGATGTACCGAACTCGGTCTGCCAGGTTTTGCTCCGTGACGGAACAGACGGCTCCAGCTCAGCAAAAAGGTGCATATGAGCCCGATACGTTCCTCCAGTTTTCCCTTTCGCCCTATAGTACGCCCGCAATGCGTTTATGTTCATATATTTTGTCCAACGCATGCGGCGTACTTCCACCAGCGGCGGGTGCCGCTTGCCGAGTCCGAGAGGACCTGCCGACACCAAGCCATCTGGTGATGATGGATGAGGGACTGCTAGGTGGTCGTGCAATGCGCTCGGCTGATATTCCGCATGCCGCGTCCAGCGCCAGCTCCAGACGCGCCCCGGCGACCCCCAGGCAGCGGCCCTATGCGCTTCTATTATTTTCCATCATTCATAAAATGGGCGTCAATTAACGGAGACGCCCAGGCCCGGCACCGTTTAATAGTGTGGCTGTAAGCACAAACGGCTTTTGCACCTCAATTTGCTGAGGCACGGCGCTCAATTCTTTGGCAAGGTGTTGATTGACTGCGCCGACGTAGCAGTTTTGTCACTTAACTGTTACGTAGCGGGCGATGGGGTCGTCACTTACGCCTTTTATTTATTTTATTATTATTATTATTATTATTATTGTCAGTCATTATCATTTCAAAGATATTTTCAAAATAACTTGATAATAACATGAACTAGAAGGATATTTTCATGTTAAGAGATATTATATAAGACTGTTGCATCCAATATCCATATTTCTTTTAACTTCTGCCTACATGAGCAGCTCTCCAAGATTTCTTTCAGCCTGGTAAGACACATACACATTTATTCTAAGTGACCCACCTGAAAAAGTTAATGAATATTGTATAAGACTATATATATACAGGGTTTTGAAACGCTCCGAAAACGAAGACAGACGACAGTACTAACTATATCTTAGATGATGGGTGAAATATAAAATCGATCCTGATGAAAAAATTCATCTTTTCACAACGTTTTATTAGCTTTATTCACGCTCCATCGTGTTAGTATAAATCATCGTGTTAAATAAAACGTTAATTATTAAAATAAAACATGAAAATACTTAAACATAAAAGCAGCAGTGGAATTACTGAATTACAATCAGCTGACTAGGGTCAATGTACGCGCGAACGCCGAATTGCGCGGCCTGTAACTAGCGATGGTACCACAATACATAATAATTTACAACACTTGTCTAAATACCTAACTTATCTACTTAACCTACTATTTTGCCACTGTGCTTGTCTCCACGTAGCCACTTTAATTCAAATTCACAGGTTAAATAAACCAAATAACTGGTTCGATTCCCGCTAATGAAAAAAATACTTAAATGAAAAGTTAACAAGGTTAGAGTTATGCGTTTTATTCATCGTAGGTATGTTTATTATTCTGATGTATCTTATGTACCTATTCAGATCAGTTCAGTACCAAGTTATTTAAAAAATAGGTATGAAACAGCTTACCGCTCTAAATCCTCCGTGGTCTTATGAGATGCGGCTCAAATTGTGCTCCATTCATTTCGAGGCAGATGGGCTCGGTGTTGCGTCTCCTCATGCAGGCGGGCATTATCGTGTGGTCTTCGACACAGTCCGCACGTAGTTTGTCGAAAACATCCACGATCCTTTGGCGCATTTCGTCAGCACTATCACACTCACGATTAAAACCCTTTCTTTCACATACCCCACAGAAAGAAGTCTAACGGGGTCAGATCTAGAGCGAGGGCAAGCGTGTGGTCCTAGTCTGCCAATCCAGCGATCATCAAATAATTGGTAAGCGCTCACGGACGAACCTCACGACATGGAGGTGCACCATCATGCTGGAACCATGTACGGCGATATTCATCCAACGATAGGTCGTCTAAAATGTCAACCAACTGTTCATTTATAAAGTTTAGGTATCCCTGTCCGTTAAGTCGCTGTGGCAGAAACACTGGTCCCAGTATGCGATCCTTAAATAAACCTGATACGTTAACCGACCATCGGGTTTGGTGCGGTTTGTCGAACAGCGTACGGGTTAACCTCTGAATACACGTGTATATTTCTTCGGTTCCACATGGCGTTTCTGGTAAATGTCGACTCGTCCGTCCAGATAACGTGCTCAATGGAACCAGGCACACGTTGTTGGTCTAATAACCAACGGCAGAAAACTCGTCGGCGGTCGTGATCGCCGGAACTAAAGCTTGCACTTTGTGCACTTTGTATGGCCGCATTCGGTTACGCTTTAACACGTGAACTGAACAGTATGACACATTTGTTCCATCCGACGTCTTAACAATTTAGCGATACTTCGTGTACTAGGTTCGGATACCGGCGAACGACATCTAAAATGCGCTCCTCGAGGTAGAGTCATTTGACTTCCACCTCCTGCCGCTACTGGAGCAATGGGCCGATTTTCCAACACTCGCTGAAATGCTGCTGTTATCAGACGAGAGTCAGCTGGGTGTCGAGCGGTCGGAATTTCTCTCGGTAAATTCGTAATGCACGCGAAGCATTCCGCGAGCTTTTCAAGGCACATTAACATGTTGCCGTATTCACGAGCACTATAAACGTACGCGTTAGGCATTATTAAAACAAAAAAGAAACACAAAACGTAACAACAAGAATAACACGTAATAACAAGTAGGTAATACAAGTAACAATAAAATTTAATAAAAAAACAATTGAACTGTCGCTTGCGCATGCGTGTCCAAAGTCAACACGGAACTGTCTCAAAACTAAAATCAATAATTAATCCGCCAAAACTGAAGCCTACTTTGAACATTCCACAGACCGTCAAATGTTATGACATTGCAACTTTTATTTTATAAGTTTAGTTTCCATATGATCCCTACGACTACTCTTTCATATGATTTAGAAGTTATAGTTGTAATTTTTTAATACAATTAGACAATCAATTGTACCCTGACGAAACAAGCAGTTCGTTACTACAAAATGATATTGAAATTAATAAACGTACTTACTTGGGTTTGGTTATCTTTGATTTTGTACAAGAAAATAGAAATAAAATGGTATTGAATAATTTAATAGTTAAAATCAATTGCAATTATGATCGACAGGTAATTAATCTAAAAATAATTATTTTACTACTTTTATTGACTTTCCGTTTTAATCCATCCAATACTTTGATTTGAAAAGAGGTACGTCAAAACTATTAAAAATTACTTGCAAGTTTTATTGTAATTGCCGCCTCTAATTCTTATGTCGCTTGCAAACAAATCTTAGTAGGTAAATTTGGGAATTCCCCATATGTTGGCGCTGACGCGAGGTGACACACAGTCAGCGGGCGGCGGGCGGCGGCAGCGCGTGGTACGAAGGGGCGCGACGGGGAATGCTCGCCAGTATTACTGTGCGCGCACGCTATTGGTTCCTCATTCTTCCCGCGCTGAAAAAGCGATGTTTCCCAATGTACAGTCGCACACAGCTTTCTTTTGACGCGCGACGATGGTTTTAAAAAGGAAGGAAGAAAATTATTTATATCTATTGTTTTATGACTGAACTAGTGAACGAAAAGGTAAATAGAAGGTGAATGGGGAAAATTGTGCAGTAAAGTTAAATGTATTGAGGAAGAATACCGAAAAAATTACCATGTGGTCAACCTGATGACGGAAACATTTATCATTCGCATTGATGATGATTCTGATGAGTGATGAGTAGCATCCAGTAACACAATACACCATCGACATTTGGTTCCATGTTCCATGTTCCAATGGTATAATGGACAGCGTGTCACCCTTAGCTTAAGTTTTCTTGTTACAAACTACTTTATTTTACGATAGAAATAAAAATAATGCTCAAGCAAACATTATCCATTTTGAATTTCAACCTCTTCCAAAGTTCTAAGTAGCTAGTAAAGTACCTATTATGATTCTACAATAAAACCATTAATTACTATTATAATATTATAAAACAACAGCCTAGTACCATGTAGTACTAGAAGACATGACTGTACCCATGCGCAGACACACCCCTCCACTATCGCTCAGCGTTCTTTTTACGACGTTGAGTTTGGCTTCGACGCGGATATTGACCTAGTCAGCTGATTTTATGGTTTATTTATTTTAAATTCCATTGCTGCTTTAATGTTTAAGTATTTTCATGTTTTATTATAATAATGAAATTAACGTTTTATTTAACACGATGATTTATACTAACACGATGGAGTGAATAAAGCTAATAAAACGTTGTGAAAAGATGATTTTTTTCATCAGGATCGATTTTATATTTCACCCATCATCTAAGATATAGTTAGTACTGTCGTCTGTCTTCGTTTTCGGGAGCGTTTCAAAAATACCCTGTATACTATACTTCAATGTCAATAAACTACATTTCCATATTTCTGTCAGTATTTGTTGTCTCTGCCTGTATGTTAAATAAATAAAAAATTATTATAAAATATACACCATTAATTAGCTCCATATAATCAAATACACAAATAGTAGTTATGGATTTACATCAACAATATTTGACTTTGTAAAAGTTGTCTGATTTCTTATTTTCACTAGTTTCATGTAGGGAAAGGATATTATTTTTATATTAATTATGATAGTAGATGACAAAATAATATTCTTTCCTGAGTGTAACACATCAGTCTAAGAATAATAGAAGCATTTGATCAACAGGATATAACCATTACATAAGTAAAAATGAAGCAACTAAGTTACAATACTTATACAAACTGTATATTTGCTTCTAGTGCAAGTAATAAGTACTTATTTACACATAAATATATGTACTATCTATACTGTCTATCTACTATGGCTGGCATAAATTCAGGATCCATGTTTGATGCCATTTGGTATTGTCAAGCTTATGGAGCAACTTGCTGAATACATAAGGTATTTATACCTAAATACAGTTAAATGAATCGCTCTTAAAAGCCGATGAAGCTACATCGAATAGAGAAATCTTTGAATCCCTCGACCCATAGATTCTAATTTTCTTATAACATACAGAAAAACTTCATTTATGTATTTATTCTATCTATTATTTAATTTAGATTTTACTAATAACATAAAACTTTAATACTTTGTCACTTTTAGCATACTAATAAGGTTCTAAGACCTATGTTTGTCCTTTTTTTTAGTAATTCATCACAAATTATAGATCTTATTTAGATTTTCCAAAATTCTAGGTGTAAAAGTAAACTCTTGTATTACATACATACCTTAGAGAGTAATTGTGTTCTGTGATACATAATCTTATATTAATTAACTAAACTCATTAGTTTTGATTTTCCAATTTCGAATGTCATTGGCAACTTTACCATACGACCACAAAAAAATAAAAAGGAAAAAAACATATTATCCATATTATGTTAAACACTTGTGCATCGATGAGACGATATTTATTTTATTGTCTTGAAAACAAACAAGTATAAACTTTTTTGCTATTAACTAATTTTGCTAGTTTGCTACCAAAAATTATTTTAAAGTATATAACAATTAAGCATAGACCTTATTCTTATAGTAGTGATGCAACTCGAAATCTGTTTTCACTCGATTCAATCGAGTGAATCTGTGTAACTCGGTACTCGAGTGAAAATAAATTTCACTCGAGTCCGCTTGCACTCGAGTTACGGAGTCAACTCGACGCACCGTGTGGATTCGGAGAGCGCTAGATATATGGCAGTTCACTAATTCATTAATTCTATCATCTAATCAACTAATTCACATAGTATAATGCGCCGCGGGCGTGAAACTTGCATCTGGCATGTTGTACTCAAATATGAACTTAGTTTAATTTATAATATCGTGATTGTGCTATCATTTTTATTTCTTGTTACTTCGTATAAGTAGTGCATAACATAAAAGGTGATTTAAATATACTTGTTTGTTTAAAGTACGAATGATAACAATGAAACAACAAAACAAAAATCGTCAGTGTGGCATTATTTTGAAAAATGGAAGCGATTTGTAAGATATGTGAAAATCAGTTTATATATTTTGAAATACTACACATGTGTGTAGTAAATAAAAAAACATGGAAATACTACAAATAAATAAATATTAAATATTTGTATTTTATTTCATATTGCCACATATTACTTATTTAATAAAGGTACCTATTTAAAAATGCTTTAACTAAGGTAATCGCTATTCTCAACTCGAGTGATAAACTTCAATCAATGCAGGGACTGTAAATAGTTAATTCGCATAACTCAAAAACTCGAGTACAACTACAGTGACATGATAAAACCCGAGTGACTCGAGTCACAAAATTCTACTCAAGTCGCATCTTTATGTTACGGTCAATGCAGTGTCTGTGTACAATTTAGTGATGAACTCGACTTACTAATTCGAACAATTTATTGATATATTATGTAATATCAATAAGCTGATTAAGTATAATACGTGATAGTTAAATTATTAATAACATTAACTATACACTACGTCATAAAGTTAGAGTTATATAATTTTATGAAAATTGTCTATACGCAAACCAATAAAATATAACTACCTATTAAGTAATAATAATTATCTTGGATGGAGGAACAAATATAAAAATAATTTGTAACAAACTGACACAGCTTCGTTCCGACAATTCGAGTTGCGTAACTCGAGTACTATTCGAGTTACGTGAATTTCAACTCGAGTTAACTCGAGTCGAGTTTCTTCCGAGTTGGCACATCTCTACTACAATTTTTTTTAATATTACGTTATCTGAACCAATGACATGAACACAAATATCAAAACAATTCTTTTTTTCAGATTTATTGATTCCGTTTAGATTTTCATATAATCTTTATGCTATTTACAATAATAAATTGGTATCTTTTTTTGTATATAATACCATTGAGGGTCGCGAAAATTTCTAGTGGGCCCAAAAACGATTGACTCCTTTAATTAACTATTTTTTTTTAAAAGGATAGAGTGACAAACGAGCACAAAGTCCACCTGATGGTAAGTGGTTGCTGTGACCCATAGACATCTACATCTATCTTCAATAAAGAATCAAAATGCAGATGCGTTGTCACCCGTGAGGACTAAGATGGAATGCCTCTTTTCCAGTTAAATGGGTCTCCGGTTCTCTACACTAACCATACGAAACACAGCAGTGTTAAGCTGCTATTTTACGCTGGTATTCTGTGAGAGCGTGGTCCTTCCCCGGTCGAGCCGACCCATTCGTACTACAACTATACTACTAATATAGCTGCAGCATGGCTCTACCACGTAAAATCTACAGGCTGTAAAACTTAAACACTGTGATAAAATAAGCGTTTTAAGAATATACACTACCACGTATAGTCCTGTGGGTGTCGAAAGAGGCGATAGAGAAAAATGAAATAGGATATGGGAAGCAGCGAAGCGTGACAATTATGACAAATATCCCCCTATGAGGGAATCTATGTTCAACAATCAATGTGGGAATCTATGTTCAGCAGTGGACTGTTGATAGCCCTTAAAGATGGTGATAATTAAGACCTTAAAACAGAGCCCTGTCTCTGTTTTAAGGTTTAGTTAAAGGTTTTAAGGGTTGGCAACCGCAGTTTTTTATTGAGTTGTCATCAGGAAGATGCTGCTGCCCATTTCATTTTTCTTTACCCTCCGTCGCCTCCTTCCCTAACCCACTAACTTGTGGTCGATGTAATGAGATAGTTGATATTCTTACACCAACACTTCACAGCCTTTGTGTTTTAAAGTATATGTTATTATTTGGAAAATCTCGTACAATCCAGATTTATGACGAACTTAAACTAGTAGTACTAGTAGCGAATTTTAATAATTATATATTTTAGTAATATATATTGAATAAAGAATATTATATATTTTCCTCAATAGTGCAGTGACTAATGGTGAGGTTGTGACGCAGCAGGGTTACTAGTACGAATCTACCACGCAACTAAGGTTTTTTATAGCCTAAAAATAATTGTTCCGAGTGTGTGTGTTCTTGTGCAATTTATATAACCGCCTCCACGATATAGGAGAAAATCCTACTCTGGGGATAACGTTACGTATACCTCTTCTAATATATATTTTTATAGAATAAGGGTGACAAACGAGTGCACAGTCCACTTAGTAGTAAGTGAATGCTGTGGCCCATAGACGTCTACACCTATCCTAGATTAAGAATCGAAATGTAGATGCGTTGACACCCCTGAGGACTAAGATAGAATGACTCGATTCCAGTAAAAAGGGTCTCCGGTTCTCTACACTCACCATACGAAACACAGCAGCATTGAGGTGCTATTTTACACTGGTATGTCGTGAAAGGGTGATACTTCCGCGGTCGAGTCAACCCATTCGTGCTACAACCATAATATAGCTGCAGTATCGCTCTACCACCTAAATACTATGTATGTAATATCATATAAAACTTTTAATGTAAGCCAAAATTGAACAAATTTCCACAACGATTGCTTAATTAAGAAACTCCTTGCCTGCTACAGATCTAGCTTCATTAGGCAAATTTCTTTAGCCAGTTTCAAAAAAGGAGGAGACTCAAACTGTATATTTTGGAATTTAACTTACGCAATGTTTTCTTCAATTATGAACTTGTTTCAATGATATTTTTTATTAAATAGGCTGACTATATATAAAGAAAAATTAAGAATAAAAAGGCCATGAAATTTGACTTTTTATTATTGCCTTGTTCATTTAAGTGTCCGAGCGAAACCGTTCGTATTATAAATATACATATAACTGAATATTATTTTATGAAGTAATGTGGTTTGTGGTTCGAAATAAAATCTCTTTTTTTGTTATAAGTTACATTCTAAATACGTTCGCCATATTCGTAATTCGTACCTGGTAGAGCCACGCTGAAGCTATATCATAGTTGAAGCACGAATGGGTCGGCTCGACCGGGGAAGGAACACGACCTCACAGAATACGAGCGTGATATAGCAGAATCATTTCATTGTGTTTTGTACGGTGAGTGACGTAAATCGGAGATGTTTTTTACAGGTAACGGGGCATTCCGTATTATACAAGGCTGACTACGCATCTGCACTTTGATTCATAATAATCGATGAACACTTACTCTAATTATTTATGCACTGTGTTACTGAGGTGTCTGTATGTTAGTTTCGAATATTTAGCTTTCAAGTAGTTTATAACACGTATGAACGTATTTAAAAACAACACACAACAGGATTACTTCGGAAACTATTGAGTCTACCAATATTACATATTTATAAGACAGTGTAGTATTATTAATAGATTCAGGCGTTACTTTGCGGAAATCCATTATATTAAAGTTGGAGAAATTTACTTTTCCAATATCCGCTCAATAAATTAAAATGATGTGTCTTACCGTGCTCTTCAATCTAGGTAAGACACATCATTTTATTTTATTGAGCGGATATTGGCAAAGTAATTTTTTTCAACTTTAATATAAGTGTAGAAGTTGTTAAAAGATAATTTTAAACCTGTTATTGAGGATTTTAGCTTAAAATTAACAAACTGTGAAATTTGAAATAGGAAAATTAATGTTATAATTATAAACTACATCACCCACCTGATAGTAAATGGTGCAGTAAAAGAAATTCTTGAAATGTTAGTAGATTAAAACAAAAAAAAACATTAGAATTACAAAATTTCCTTTTCTTACTGTGAAAAATAAAGAAGTTTAACTTTTATTTCATTAATTTTAATTCACTCATTTAAGTAGTTATATTAAAGAAACTGTGGGCCAAATTCTAAATAAAATTTAGGTTCAAGAAACTTTTTGTAGAACTCTTTAAAAAACAACGCTGTGTAAGTGAATTTAAAAAGTAAACATAATCCTTTAACGTTGACGGTTAATTATTCGATAGCTTTTTCGTTGCTCTTTTAGATTAAAAACTGTTTTAAGTTCTAACCCGGCTCCGAGAGAGTTAAAACCAACTTAAAGCAAAACGAGAAATGATAATAGCTTTTCAGGTATTTTGTAAAAGGCTTTGAGTGTTTAATTTTGAAACGGGAGAGTCCGAATTTGGTAAGATAATTAGTGAGAGCATACACAGAAAATGTTGAATCCTTGGCAGTCATAAACGGGTAGTCCCACCCCTCATTACAGCCCTACATTTTGATTCTTATTTAAGGATTATATACAGTATAATAGTTCAGTACATTTCTTAACAAGTCCGAATATTTCGCTTTTGTTCGTTTAACTTTAGCTGTATTTACGAGAATTATTTTTTCCGACTTCAATATATCAACAAGTACGCTGAACAACGTTAGGAAATAAAATCCTACATTAGTTTTTCAGGAAGTTGGTAAGAAATATAAATAGAGTGAATTACTATGAACTAAAAACATAACTCGCGTGATTTCTTTTATAATATAAGGGTGGCAAATGAACACACAGACCACCTGATGGTAAGTGGATACTTTGGCCCTACATATATCTACATCTATCTTCAGTTAAGAAACAAAAATGCTGATGCATTTTCACCCCCGAGGAACGATATAGAATGGATGTTTGCAGTAAAAAAAAACCGGTTCTACAAACGCTCTATACGAAACAGAGCAACATTAAACTGCTATTTTTATATATAACTTCGTTATACTTTTCTTTTTACTCGTGTTTTATATTCCTGTCCTTTCCCTCTCTCGTGAATTTTTAATAAAAAAATCATTTATTTAACTATTGTGTCTACTTCGCAAATAGGAAACCTGTTAAGCTCAATACCACAGAAAACACCACATGTTAGCCCTTAAAGTAAGATATTTTAGTTTAGCACGTAGTAATTTAAATTAGTCAGAATCAGAAACAAGGCCACGGACGCAGAGGGTTGGGTTTGCGGTCGACCCAGCTCTTATACTGACGGTTCTCTTTGTCAAATACAATAATTTTACGCTCATATATTTCATAAAGACATAGATTTGAGCACTCAAATCTTTTTCGCTATACATGTGTGGTATTTGATGAAATGAACCAATTTTTATAAAACTAAGACAATATGTTACACAAAGACACGCATTATGACTATCTTAACGATTCTTTAAAAAAAAAAATTAGTACTTTAGAAGTGATACGTTATGAACGTCACTACATATTTAGACAACATCCTTGGATGTTGTCTAAATATGTAGTGACTAGTAGTAGTACTTGTGACATTTCTTTGTCCATGCAAATGGGATAAAAAATTAGAATTTATCTAAAAAGTAAAAGTCTCCCTTCTGCAGTCTGGGTTTTAATACTTCTATGCACTATGACTCAGCACGACTACTGAAGCTATTATCTGGGAAATATTTCATTCTTTAATGGAAGTGAAAGGTGACTTCGAGGAACTAAAAAGGTCTGATTTCAGATGTCAATGTGACAAACGAGCACATAATGCTGAGATAATCAATTATGTGTGAGTTCGATCCGACTGAGAAAGACTTTCACCGCATTCTATGGGAATATCCTCTGTATGAAGATCTAAGAGTTACAATGTTAGGACTAATTGCTCCAAAATTTCTCTCAGAAATTAATAAAGGCCTTTTACCAGCAGTAGGATGTATATATATTGTAATTTTACTTTTTATAATTAGAAAACATTATGAACAAAAAGAGGTAAGCATGAGCAAAGCATTTTCCCCTTGCAAAAAATAAGATTAAAACGCACGTGAAACTTCGGCCGGTCGAAAAAAAGTAACCTGACGTTGCTGTATTTACTAGGATTTGTTACTCCGAAAGCTGTCTCTTACATATGGTTTATCTGGACTTGTTTAATTTCAAAATATTTCAACATTTTCATACGGAGTTTTAAGCTAAAGGAGTCAGTCGTTTTTGGGCCCACTAGAAATTTTAACGACCCTTAATGGTATTACATACAAAAAAAAGTTACCAATTTATTATAATAAATGGCCTATACATTTTATGAATATCTAAACGGAATCAAGAAATCTAAAAAAAATGAGTGGTATTGATATGAGTTTTGATATTATATTTGAGTTATTTATATATGTTTTGATATTGGTATATTTGATATTCTTGATGCGATACGGTCCTGTAAGCTTTACAAATTTTTTGTGCGAAACCCCTCTGCAGGGTGTTGAGATGTTTTTGCACGGTTATTTTGTGTGATGCACTTGCCCATACACTGGCTGCATAGAGCACGATCGGCTCGACAACTGACACATATATCGTCCTGATGATCTCCGAATTTAATCCCCAAGAAATTTTCGCTGTCTTTACTAGCTGTTTATATATATTTGTAACCTTTCGACATATATGTATAACATGACTATGGACGTGTTCTGGTTAATGTAACATGGGGAAAAATGCGTGTAATGAATCATTTTTGCAGTTACTATTAAAAGAAAAATGTATTTTTTTACCAAGATAACTTATTATATACATATTATATTTGTACTTATTTGTATATTATATATTTATTACTAAAAAGGGATACCACTGAGATTTTTATCCTATTTCTAAAAGTGTTAGCTTATATCATATAACATGGTTCAAAGACACCGTGGAACGAAACACTATTTTGTCATTGACTTCCGTGCTGGTAAAAACCGACGACGGCCATATTATCATAATATAAGCATCATATCTATGTCTGTGCCGGCGACCGGGTATTACTTTACGGCATTGACATTCGTCAGGCTGCTGTTTTTTGTACTTAATTACTTATCTGGAAGATCAGCATACACTGAAAACAATTAAATAATATTTGTGGATTTCAACGTACTGTGCGAAGACAATAACTAGCCGAGACAGGAGCAGATGTGCGCCAACTTTTATATTTGTGGATTTCTCAAGAGGTGAGTATCTTATCTTATGGAATGCGAAGAATTCAACTGTACAAAACCTACAATTGATTTAAAGTTTCAAACTTTTATGTGAAATATATCTTATTTTGTCACTCTCAAGTTCTAGTCCAAAATATTATACTACGGAAACGAAAACTACTAAGTTTCGTTTATAATGTATTACATTTTATTTTATTTTACTGAATATTGAGATATGGTACGATTTTTTAGAAATAAAAATAAACGACCCACACCCACAGACACTTAACGATCTATACATGTTTTAGTACTTAATTATTTTAAGTTTGTAAAAATACTAATAAATATCCCTTCATATTACTAACAAATTAATATGTCAATATCTAATCAATGCAACAAGTGTTGGATTATATTATACAGGTTAGCCAAATATTCCACATTATGTATTTAATTCGCCAATGACATTCGAAAATGAAAACTGACGAGTTTAATTAAAAGTATATGTGAGTGTATAATACTAGAATTTTGGAAAATCTATAATTTATGTTGAATTACCTAAAACATATGACAAACACAATTCTTATTAGTATGTTAAAAGTGTCAAAGTATTGAAGTGTTATGTTATTGGTAAAATCTAATTTAATTAATAGAGAAAATAAAATCACACAAAATATACACAAATCTATGTTAAAAGTGTCCACAACCGTTACATCCTATCAAAAGCCCATTGCTGAACATAGACCTTCCCTCAGATTTCCTCAAAGGAGGATACTTGCTATAGTTGCCATGCTTAGTAGACGAGTCAGCAACCACAGTTTTTATTGGTAGTTGTTAATAGAAGACGCTGCTTAAATTCGGAAGGAATGTACACACATTCCTTCTGAATTTAATATTATAGATATAGATAACATAAAAATAAATGGATGTTATTAGGAATACATATTAGTGTTAATATTTAATTAAATACATCTACTATTTATGTTTATTATATTTAAATTCCATCAGGGAAGCAAAATTTTGTTTACATTATTTTTATGTTATTTTGTTGATTGTAGGTAATGTACATTCTTTCTGAATTTAATATTTTTTACTTCTTTATTTTTTATTTGCATTCCCAATTTTTCAGTTACATCTACTTGATGCAGTTTGTTGTAACTGCCTGAAGTATTGAAGATGCAAGAAAGTATTGAAACTGCTCATTCCATTAGAAGATTTGTATTCCATGTGGATCTTCAATTTTAAGAGCTCATTTTAAGAACTCAGCAGAAAGAGATATTATTTTGCAGTGGATACCATCACAGCAGGTACTTACTTTACTTTAACAGCCTGTGAGTGATCCCCTGCCTGAAATAGGCTTGCCCGGAGGAGTTGGCATAATCGCTTTGGCTCACAGATTGATGTTTGTAGTATCATACACCTCCTTTACAAACAATTTGGCTATTCACCACCAGGTTATCTTTAACTTTACAGCCTATCAAAAGTCTACTGCTGAAGATAGACCTCCCCCACAGATTGCCTTATAGGAAAGATATTCGATAACCACAGTTTTTTTTCTTTAGTTGCTACTTCTTCCTTACCTTACCCCATATTTGTCTGCCTTTGTACTTAATACACAAGTAATATTTTTTACCTTAAATGAAATTAGTGTAAATGTAAAACGTCTAGGAACTTGTACTTAGTCAAATAATGTTATAATTCTAAAATAACTACTTCACTTGTTTACCTTTCTGATTTGATGTATTTTTATTTCTTTTTACCTTAGTGGAATCTGGTTTACTACAAAAGTATTATGAAGGGAAACGAGTACATGCTATTTATATATAATTTAAGAGACATTAAGACTGTTTATTAGTAATAAAGATTGAAATAAATAAAATATTAATAAATATCATTATTTAGGTGGAAGACACTGTAAAACTATAGTCTGTTCGGTTAGTTGATGAAAAAAAAAACACTTTTCAGGTGGATCATTTAGAATGAGTCTGCAATCTTGTCGGCCGAGAGCTTCTACAACTGTATGGAGACACAAATGATAACAGGGATATGGAATTACAATTCATGAATATTGAAGACATCGGTAACATCAACAAACACCCTTATGCATGTAACTGTAACTCCTGCCATTTCCAGAGCAGCATCAACAATTACTATAATATGCAGACCTATTCTATCAAAGGTTTAAATTATTTCTTAAGCAAAATTGTCTAGTAAGGGTTATTATACTACTAGAGTAAATGACTGATAATAACCCTGGAATGAGGTGATCGCTACCATGCTGTTTCTAAATGTTTTCAAAACAATTGTATAAAAAATTATATTGTAAAATGTGCTTTTTTTTTAAAAAAAAAGTCGCTGGGTTTCTTGCTGATTCTTCCCAGGACAGAGGTTTTTTTGCGAACCAGTGGTAAAAGTAAAAAATGACTTTTAATAAGTATTATGTATTGTAATCTATATTGAATAAAAATGATTCTATTCTATTCTGTGGCTAGTTATGACCGTGCTGCTTCTATTGCCCGACACTGTATTTTTAAGTTATGTAATCATTTATCTAGATTCTTAATACATAAACTAAAAAGAACTACTAACCTAAAAGAGAGATTGCTGATTGATAACTCATTTTATGTGCCACTGTGCGCTCGTATTTGTGAATACCACTTAAATGAACCTCACAATGATTGGAATAATTTATACACAAGTAGTAATGATGCATATTTATATAGTAATATAAATATGCATCATTACTATATAACTTTGCCACAGTTGCTACGCTTATGGCAACCAAAGCTTTTGTGGTATTCTATAGGAGATGTTGCTGCTCATCTCTGGTATCTTTATTTTACTCTGTTACGACTTTTACGACACCATACGGGACGAAACGCGATGGCAGTTGACGGAAGGGCTATACAATATTTTACATTATATATTTAATTTAGGAAGACCTATGTTCAGCAGCGAATTGTTGTAATGATGACGAATAATAATCAATAAAACTTGTAATTATTGTTGCTTACATGACCTGTTTCTACTATGTGCCTTATTATAAATAAAGCGCCTAATTTATAAATAAACGCCGAGCAAGTTGAATAGATGCTCTGGTACCTTTTCGTATCTCTTTCAATTGACAATTTCCTTTTGTTTTTATAGAATAAGTGTGACAAACGAGCACACGGTCCACCTGATGGTAAGTAGATGCTGTGGCTCATAGACATCTACATTTATCCTCGTTTAGAATCAAAATGCAGATGCTTTGTCACCCTGAGGACTAAGATGGAGTGCTTCGTTTCCAGTAAAAGGACTCGGTTCTCTACACTCACCATACGAAACACAGGAGCATTAAGCTACTATTTTACGCTGGTAGCGTTTCCGTGAGCGTGTCCTACCCCGGTCGAGCCGTATCCGTACACAACTAGTTTAAAACTTTTCATCATTACAGCCTATAGTCCCCAAGGAATTATACAAAGCACGGTCCTGAGCCACCTGCATCCATAGACTTTTGAATATCTTACCAGGTCGTCACTCCAACTAGAGGGTAGCCGTCCCACACTGAGCTTACCGGTACGAGACTGCTACTCGAGAATTTTACATTTAGCTTTAATTGCAGTTGGATGTAAACATGCTAATTAATGAACACATATTAAAAGAATGTCCTGGCACTGCACCTCGCGGCCTGTGATACTTATAATAGACTGCTTTAAGAATATGATGATTTTACAATAATAAACAATAAAATGCAGTGACAATACAGTGTTTCTTTTATCCTAACACAAATAGTTCAAAACACCTTACATGCTATTTATTTTTCGTGGTTAATATCGTAAAAATCGGATATGTTACTATCCAGTCATTTTGGTTTTAATGGTGCTTGGAATGTAAACATGTTATTGAATCAATACAAATTAATAACAATGTCCTGACACTGCACCTGATGGCATGTGTCACTTTTAATACTGCTTTAAGAATGTGATGATTTTACAATAACAAATACAAATACAGAGTTTTTTTTATCCTTACACGACCAGTTCAAAACATCTTACGTGCAATTTATTTTCTCAATCGCTGTAGAGGTAAAACTCGCTAAACACCCTTAATAGTTCACTGTTGGACGCACATGCACCTAAAACCGTGTTACTGGTTGCAAATGATATTAGATAAATAAGTACATGTGTGCTTGTTTCAATATTCATTAACTTTTTCAGGTGGGTTGCTTATAATAAATGTGTATGTCTTGTAGGCTGAAATCTTGCCGAGCTGCTCGTAAGCAGAGACAAAATATATGGATATTGAAGACAACAGTCTTATATCACATAAAATATCCTTATGATTCTAACAATTTCATAAATGGACATGTTATTATCAAGTTATTTTGAAAAATCTTTTGGAATGATAATGACTGACAATAATAAATACAATTTAATTATACATGTGTTTTGTAATCCTTACAAAACTAGTTTAAAACATCTCACTTCATGTTTATCAACATAAATAAACATGATATTACCTAGTCATTTTGGCTTTAATGGTGTTTGGGGTATAATAACTAATCAGTTAATATATTTTAAAGCAAAGTTTACACACTGCACCTTTACTAACCAACAAAGATATATCAAAACAAAGTCTTAACACCGCGCCTGTCTGTCTGTTCCACTATTAATAGACTACTTTTGAAATGATTACAGTAATAAATACAGTGGTATTTTACTTTGTGTTTTATCCTTTACAACCAGATTAAAACATCTTTCTTACTATATATGTAAAGGTAATATTATAAATGAACATATTGTCTTTTATTCATTTTGGCTTTAATCATATTTATTTAATTACTGTAATGGTGTTTGTGATGTATATTCACTAATCAATCAATACATGTAAAAAATAGCCTCCACGCCATGTTTCTTGGTCAGTGTACTATTTTTTGCCGGAACTACTAAAGGATTTTCCATCAGTCTAAAAGTACCTATAAATGTTAAATGTACCTGCAACTTTGTTTTATGCTATTAATTATTTAGCTGTCCTATTCTATTCTATATACACTATTCTAACTCACAATACTAATAGAAAACAACTTTTAGTTTAGGCTCAGAAGGGCTAGAACCCAGAGCCGTAAAGCCAGATTAAAAAAAATAGCGTTTAGTTTCTTTTTAGGTTATTGTGATATTCATATTTTAATTTCTCTGAATTCCCTTTAGATGCGATAAAACTAATATTAATTTTGCAATCTATAGATTATAAGGAATAAATCGACATACATTTCATTAAGTATCCCTAAAATTTGTAGTGGGCCCATTCTCCATACAAAAAGAAATTGTCTCCTTTATTAAAATAAAATTTAATAAAGTTTTACCAATTTTGTGCGGAAACGAGATGATTAAGGTGGCATTCTATGTTAGTGCTCATGGGTGCCAACCCATCTGCATTTTTAATTCTTAATCGAGGATAGATGTAGATGTCTATGGGCCACAGCGTCCGTGAGTGTTCAACCTGTTTTGCATTAGTCTGTCTCAATCGTTACCCCATTGAATATAGTTAAACACTGATTATAATCATAATTCTTAAATATTGGTATTAATGGTATAAATATTTTAAGGAGGTGCTTCATTATGTATAACTTTAATAATCGTTTTTTTTTCTATTTCTATTTTTTTGAACATTAATATCATTTAAGTACAAGAGCTTGAAATCATCATATGTTCCGTGTTGGAGTCTGAAACAATGTTAGAAAAACATGATTAATAAATTCTGATAAAGAGCTTTTAAAAATATAAACAACTGTGTTTAAATTGCGTCAGGCCAAACAAACACGAATCTTCACTTTCGTTAAAATTTTAATTATGACTCTCCCTTAGCTTTTAAAGGAACCATTTACCTTCCGTTTAAATAATTTATACGAAAAGAGGAATATTCATGGGTGGATATAACTAGCGGAATATATATTCTTATAGTAAAGTTACAGCTAATATACGCCCAGTGCGGGAAACAGGCCTCCCCTCATTTCGAAAAGGGTTTTAGAGCAAGGAAATATCCGCTTCGCTATCCAAATCCGTGTTGGTGGACTTTTTTATAGAATAAGAGTGATAAACGAGCCCACAATCCACCTGGAGGTAAGTGGATTCTCTGGTCCATAGACATAGACATATTTCTTCAGTTAAGAACCAAACGCAGGTGCGTTGTCACCCCTTAGGACTAAGATGGAACGCCTTATTTTCAGTAAAAATGTCTACAGTTCTCTACACTCACCATACGAAACACAGCAGCAATAAGCTGCTATTTTACGCTGGTATTCTGTAAGAGCGTGGTCCTACCCCGGTCCGTCTAATTATATATATTCTAATATATTATACAGCCCACTCCAGTGTGTATCATTTATCCAGAAAGCTACGAAGTTTATATACTATACTCTTAATTTAAAGAGAAACGCAATGAAATATGTCAAATTAAGTGAACATCATCATCACCACAGAAAATCAAAGCCCACTGTTGAACATAGGCCTCTCCGTGGACCGCCTCATATGAAGGATATTTGACATAGTTGTCATGGGTGGCAGGCGGGCTGGCAACCGCAATTTTTATTTTCTGTCTGTTATTAGGAAGACGCTACTGCCCATCTCCTGGTTTGTTTCCCTCCGTCGCCTCTTACGACACCCACGAGACGACATGGGGTAGCGGATATTCTTACACCGTCACTACACTGCTAAATTAAGTAATAGACACTTCCATCCAATCATACATACACTTGCGTAATACATCATTTTAATGACGAAAATAATTTTATTATGAAGATGAATAAATTATTGCTGTCATTGTCTTTTTATTATATTTATAATTAACGACGACGACGTATGATACGTGAGGATGGTGGTTGTAAATTGAGCATTATATTAGTTTCATACGAACATTCAAGAGTTAGATGTGTCACACTTAATATCACACAAAAGCTCTAAATGCAAATCACGACAATGTAATTAACTTTATGTATTACTGGCTGCTTTAATTCTTCCTTTTATAAAGGTCTGTAATATGTTATGAAATAAATAAAATGATTTATTTTTCATTGGTAATGACCTCGTGCGGTTGTATTTTTGCCACTGCCAAGTAACAGTAAGTTTTCCTTTAAAATAATTTGTTTAAAAACTTCCCAGTAATACGTTAATGCATCACATTGCGAAGTTTTAGAAATATTTTGAAGATATCATAAACCAGTATATAGTCAGAGCGATAGCGTCTCAAGATCAACATCAAACACTTGTTTTGTCGTTTTCACTAATAGTTCACATGTGCAGACACTTAATACATAAAATCACATCACTTCTACGTATCAAAATCTACTTCAAACCATTATTTGAACCAAAAACAGGAGCGGCATCCACTCCGGTCAAGTTCCCGCCAAATGGCAATACCGTCATCTACTGGACGCATATTTCCCAAAGTCTGCGCTTATGACAATCACGTTTCAAAACGGAGCTATGGATTTTCTTACTCAGCTATTACATGGCTAATAATAAAATAAAGAAAAGAAAAAATGGGATAGAAAGGAAAGAAAGCCCTACACTTGTACACGGGCACTTTGATCAAACCCCTAGAAATGAGGTGGTCGCTTTTATGCTGTTTTTTAAATACGTTTTATAAGTATTTGTACAACTTGTGTTTTATATTGCGTAAAATTTATTTTGAAAAACAAGTGACTATTTTTTTTCAATTTGTACTATAAAATTTAATTTACCAGGATTTTTCACGTCTCATATTCCTACATTGTCATCTGATTCTGAGCTATGTTTAAAATTTCAAGTCTCTTGCTAACCGGAAAATCTCTAAATTTGAATTGCAAGATTCCACCGGAACAAAAGATAGACAGACAAACAAGACAACAAGTAACTTGATAAAAACGTGGTAATAAAAATTCCCCTTGGGTTTCTTGCTTCTTGTAAAGTAAAAAAAATACTTGTAATATATATTGAATAAAAAATTATTCTATTTTAATTCGACTCTAAAGAAAATTTTAAGAATACCTTTATAATTCTAGTATCAATAATTGAATAACTATTATAATATTCTAAAAATTATAATATTTCTTCCAAAAGTTATATACACTTTTTCTCTACACCATATGCCGCAATAAACTTACTGTGACTTACTTTATGGTCCTCGTTAAAACAGGTGTGTTGAGTTATTAAGTTAATGTAGCTCTGAGTGAACGTTTCATATGACAAAGGTGAGAAAAATTAACCTCAGCTACTCGGAAGATCAATAAAAGCGCCGTGTAGTGGCCTTGAAGAAAATCCACTACTCCATATATCATTCCTTAGGGTCGTAAAAGATGACAGGGAGAAATGCAACAGGAGATAGGTAGAAATATCTTCCTGATAATAACTTAAAATATTAAAAAACTGCGTTTATCTACCTTTTGGCGGAAAGCTTGGCAACACAGCATATCCGCTCTATTAGGCAATCTATGGGGTAGGCCTATGTCCAGCAGTAACTTAAACTAAACTAAACTAACTTAAATAAATGAAAGTAGATTTTTTGGAATATGTGCCTGTTTATTTTAAATATGTTATGTTGCAGAAGTGAACGGAAGAGTCGGGAAGGGACGCCCTAGACGAAGGTTTATCGACCAAATTGGCGATATATTGAAAATGGGCCAGATTAGGAGTACCCTTATCCGACGAGCGTGTATACGTAGATATATGGATGTAAAGGAGGCGAGAAAAGTGTGTCAGGATCGTGCCAAATGGAAGTCCGTAGTCTCTGACTACCCCTCTGGGTGATAGGCGTAAGTGCTTATGTATGTATGTATTATTTTAAATAAAATACCGTGTACATAAGTTATTAAATAAATAAATAAAATACGGTACTATATACACATCCATATAACCTTACCGTGTGACCTTGGAGTAAGAGAATTCATCGACCTATTTCGTCCCTGGGTGTCGTAAGAGGGGACAGTGGCACTGTGAATGTCCGTAGACATCGAAATCTGAAAACCCATATTGACATCGATGAAAAATCTAAATATCGATTAAACAACCGTTGCTGTAAAAATCCAATATTACCCATCTCTATGAGCAACTTTTTTTTTAAAGAATAGATAAGGATTAGGGTATTGTCAAACAATTAACTTAATATAGGCTAATAATGCTATATATTAAAAATATTTTTACCACATAGAGAGCTATGGTAGCTTAGGGGGCCAAGCGCTCGCCACGCATTACACAGCGTGTATGCAACCCAGGTCCGATCCCGCCGGTACCAATTATATTGTTAATTGCAATTTTAAGTGCTGATTTACTACGTGCTCAGTGATGATGTAAAACATCGAGAGTAGACCGAGAAATATATGTGATAGAAATGTCAAAATCTAGGTAGGTAGGTAGGTTCCCTCTTTTCTGCCGCTTAATAGCAGTGCTTACACTACTGTGTATCCAGTCTTAAGGGTATGGTGATCAAGAACATTACAGGTTGTGAGATATTCCATCTTAGTCCTCAGAGGTGACAATACATCGGTAGTCTTCTATGTTTGAAGTTGGCTGCAGGTGTCAGTTGGACTGAAAGTTCGTTTGTCACTAGGTTTTATCAAAAACACGCACTGAAGCAACACGGTGGACTAATTGGTCCATAATCCTTTCAGAAATGAGAGGAGATAGCAGCAGCAGTGGGACGTAAAAAGGCTGCTACTTTAAGTACCACAAGGAAGGATTTATAAACACCTTAACACTAAACTAAGAACTAATTATTTTGAATAGAACTCAACGACATATTTACTCGTACAATGTTAATTGCCTGCAAAGCCCTAAAAGGCCCGATCGTTGTTAATATTGCACTTTATCTATCAGAACGAGTTTTAGTTTCAAAGGGATTGAGTTAAGTAATTTGAAACTTGTTGAAGTTACAGATAAAACAGCGTTTTAGTGAGGGCGTGTAGTTCTGGTAAAATTAAGCAAGAGTTTGTACGTGGTAGGGCCATGCTGTAGCTAGCTATATTATGGTTGTAGCTTGGATGGGTCGGCTTGACCGGAGAACGGAGACTTCAAGATACTGTGAGCTCATTGTGCGTAGATCGGACCAAATATTAATATTCAAAAACTGAAGGTAGCCGGGCTAACTATGACATCGGTAGGTCAAACAACTCAGACCCCGCGAGTCCCCTAGTGTTGTAAAGTACCCGAAACGTCGGGAATTAAACGCGATAAAATTCGTAAAAGGACAATGTCCAGAATCGCCCCGTGCAATCAAAACATCGGACATACACGATAATTAATTGTCTATTTTATTATATTAGTTGCAAATACTTTTACAATACGGACTAGCTGCATGCCAAAATGAACATTAAAAAGGATTATATTCGACTAATAACATTAATCACCGCCATCTTTGCCAAACGTCATGTGGAGTCGAAAAATGATTAGGGATGCCCAATGTTGCATATTTTTTAATCTGAATCACATTTTGAATTTATTTCGAATAAAATGCAAATAGAAGCTAGAATAAAAACATTCAATACCTTTCCTTTCTTATTATTCCCTTAAGGTATGATTTAAAAAACCCATACGTAATGAATGAGGTCATACTCGATTTTAAATTATAGGTAGTTAGAATAACGCTGTAGTGAACAAAACCTACATATTTCATCATGATCATTATTATTCAGGGTTTTCTAATGATCGTTTAGAAAAGTGTGTGGTTTACTTCTAAATAAACGATCACTTACGAATTTACGACAATTAATATAGAGAGGTGTAAGAGAGGGTGACGTAATATCTCCGAAACTCTTCACCGCTGCATTGGAAGACATTTTCAAGCTACTGGACTGGAAATGATACGGTATTAACGTCAATGGTGAGTACATCACTCACCTTCGATTTGCCGACGATATAGTCCTTATGGTAGAATCGCTGGAGGACCTAAGCACTATGCTCAATGACCTCAATAGTGTCTCCCAACGATTAGGTCTTAAGTTGAACATGGACAAAACAAAAATCATGTTTAACGTCCATGTCACACCTATGCCGGTAGTAGTTGGGGGCACTAAGCTCAAAGTTGTTGACGAATATGTTTACCTGGGACAAATAGTCCGACTAGGTAAGTCCAACTTTGCTGGGCAGCGTTCAGGAGATTACGACACATCTTCTCGTCAGACACCTCAAAACCTCAAAACTAGATTGTACAACTAGTGCGTGTTGCCAGTGATGACCTATGGATCTGAGACGTGGTCCTTCACTTCTTGCCGTATAGGGAAGCTCAAAGTCGCTCAGCGAGCTATGCTCGGCGTTTCTCTGCGTGATAGACTTAAAAACGAGGATATCCACAGTAGAACCAGAGTAACCGACATAGCCCAAATAATTAGTATGCTGAAGTGGCAATGGGCCGGCCATATAGCTCGAAGAACCGACAACCGATGGAGAAGAAAGGTTCTCGAGTGGCAGCCTCGTACCGGCAGGCGAAGTGTAGGGCGTCCCCCACTGGATGGTGTGACGACCTGGAAAGACATTCAGGAAGTCAATGGATACAGAAGCTCGGGACCGTGCTTTGTGGCATTCCTTGGGGAGGCCTATGTTCAGCAGTGGACTTGTGAAGGGCTGTAATGATGATGAATATAAAAACACGTATTGTTACTTCATGAATTATAAATGTTTTCTTTAAAAAAAGCAATATTGTAGACTACATGTTATTATTAATATTGTTACAAGTATAGAAGAAGTAGAGAAGTATCGTGTCATTATAAGTAAAGTATACTTGTTATGGTATCAATATTATCGTATGACAAAAGTTGATGTTATACTGTTTGTAACGTATGGCCATAGTAAATATCGATAAATCGTATCGTATTTAGCACCCCTATTTTTGACTTCACTAAATGGTCACTTGTCACTTGTCATTCTCTCACCTGTGCTCTCACTCTGTCAATTACATTTCGTCGCTGTCGCTCGCTCTTCGTAATTATATCGGTGTATTTTGGGGACTTTCGGGACTATCTATTGAATATTACGACTTGGCTATTTTAACGTACTCTGATTGCTTTCAAAAACGATTTACCTGGCTGTGATTTTCGTAACTGTGTACCGCTCAAACGATAACCTGGCACTCATAAACGGACTTACGCATACGCAATGGAAAATGTATTTTATGTAAATTGTGGCTCTGCTGTTGGTTCTATGTTCTTGGAAGATGAACAGATTCGTCACTGTGTACAACAATGGACTGCACATTTTTCTGTAATTACATTTCTACTTTGTCTGCATATTCAGTCTCGTGATGTATTTAGAAGATGAACAATAAACATGAAATTAAATCTGTGTTTTATTTCTAATTCAAAAATAATAAGTTAATGTAGGTTTAAAACAACTTACTATCTAATTGGTAAAGCTGGTTTCATAGTCACGCGTTTTAACAGTGCCGTCCAGACGCACACGCTTGCAAATGCACTAGATAGTAGACGCGACTATATTCTATGCATTTATACGTTGCACTTACTTAAATTTGTCTTTAGAACAAAAACTACATACCCAATTATCTAGGTAGGAACTAAAAATAGCTAAATGTTTTGGATATTGTTTTTCAGTTTCTTAAAAATTACTCGGAGCTATGAAAAACCATAATGTTCGTGGTTCGATTATAACCTCAAAATCTGATACTTTTTTTGAAATATATCTATTCTGCAGCTAGTCCGCTATAAAAATACGATCACATAGGAATTTACTAATTATCGAAAATGCATCACATAATTTTCCGATGCTCTTGGTTCCAGGGCGAACAATGTATGGGCGCAGAGCAATGTCCTTTGTGTTCGCGTAAATATAGGAAATTATTACAACCAGGTTATAGTTTATTTGACGGATAACTTACTAAATAATGAAAAATCGGCCACAAATATAATATTGCAATACTAAGAATACTTTAATACATCTTACACATACATTACATTTAACATTTATACAGAGGCCTCGTTGGTCCACTAGTTGTAAGCGCGACTGCTGATAATGTCACGGGTTTCAAATCCGGGGTCGGGCATATATTAGTTATTGGATTTTTCTGTTAAAAATTAGTTTCATTTCATATAACCTGATTGAATAAAAAAGTGAAATAATTAAAGTATTTCGTTCGTACCAACTGTAATTTTTAATTTGTATGAAAATACAACATTTTATCCTAAAGATAACTTTTATCTGAACATTGAAAAATCATCTTTGAAGTGATATCTTATTAAATGATGAGGGCTTCGTATCGCAGTGGCTAGAGTTACGGTGTTGAGGGCCGCGGATTTGAATCCCGTACGAAACAGGTATTTATACGGTATTTATGGATGTTTGTACTTGTGCAATGTATGTATTTAAATTGCCTCCACGGTACAGGAGTAAGTTCTAGTGTAGAGAAAGAAGTAAGAGCAAGAGAAAAAAATTACGAATTAACTTCTTAAATTTTTTGACGTGTGTAAAAATTAAACGCACTAACAACTATATATATAATGATTTCTTATATTTACATGAATACTTGATATTAAATGTAACTAATTTTACGGATTTTTTCGCGTTTAATTTAAATTTTTAACTTATTTTGATTCCCTAGATACAGAAACAGAAACAGAAACAGAAACTTTTTTATTCAATATAGATTATAAATAATATAATTAATAGAATCAGGCGTTACTTTGCGGAAATCCATTATATTAAAGTTGGAAAAATTTACTTTGCCAATATCCGCTCAATAAAATAAAATGATGTGTCTCACCTAGTTTGAAGAGCACCTCCCGCCCTCCCTCCCTCAATTGCATGCACTATCCCCGTCACCACTTATCCCAGCACCACTACTCCCACCACCACTACACTACACTAGGAAAGATACACCACCGACGACAATACGACACGTGTTTCGCCTCTACACGAGGCATCTTCAGGTGTAGTAGACTCTACGGTGTCTGACCGCTAAGTGAGCGGCGAGCCAAAAACAGCTGCTATTTATAAGACTCGCCGACGCAACCGCTCCCCACCTAAGTAGTGAGTGACCGCGTCATGCGATAAAACATGCGACCAATCACCACCTGACGTACGCAGCCGCCTGCCATTAAATTAATAACAAGCCGCTGCGAAACGCCCGCCTACCCTCCAACCACGCAACCAATCGCTAATCACCGTGAAGGTGACAAACGACCATATTGCGAGGCTGTCCGTTATTGGAGAGCAGGTTTAAAAATGTTTAAGAGAGGTGAACTAGAAACATTTGTTTGTTCATTCAGCAGTGCAACATTACTATTTTTATTTTTTAATATCTCCAACTGTTCCAGCACACACAGTCGCAGCCCTTTATTACAAGTATGTAAGACTTTAAAGGAGTGGTCGTTGGTTAGGTTGTGTCCAGTGTCCAAGAGATGTTTAGCGAAATGTGATTTATCGGGATTGCAATTCCTTTACGCGGCTAAATAATCTTTGTAACGTGTCTCGAAGTTGCGACCAGTCTGACCCACGTAAACGACGTGGCATTCGTCACAAACAAGTTTATAAACATCCGACTTTTGACGAATATCTAACTTATCTTTATTATTACAGATATTGCTAAGAGAATTGTTTGTTTTGAACGCAACGTACACGCCGCTCTGTCGAAGAGTATTAGCTATTTTTTCAGATATGGAGCCTAAGTAGGTCAAACTGCTCACATATCGACGAACACTTTGAGGTTGAACCGCGTACAGAAAATTGCGGACGGCATGCTTTTCTTTCTTTTTAATTAAATTGTTAATAAGATTTTTGAAAAACCATTAGAGACCGCAATTTGATAAATTACGTTAAGCTCTTTTAAAAAAAATTCTTTTCTTAATGGGACAGTAAACAAACGATTAATATAACAATAAAAAGCGGCTAAAGAGTGACTTTCAATAATACTCGAAAAAAACCTCTGTCGTGGGAAGAACCAGCAAGAAACCCAGCGGGATTTTAAATAACAGCTTACAATCATGTATATTACACAATTAACAACACAAAACAAATAAGAAATAGCTTGGTAGCGATACTGTAAGCTCATGACCATAGACATCTACATCTATCCTTGAATACGAATCAAAATGCAGATGCGTTGTCATACGTGAGGACTGAGATGGAATACCTCGTTTCCAATAAAAAGGGTCTCCGGTTCTCTACACTAACCATACGAAACTCAGCAGCGTGAAGCTGCTAATTCATATATATATATATATATATATATATATATATATATATATATATATATATATATATATATATATATATATATATATATATATATATATATATATATTAAATATTTAGTATTATTTTTCAAAGACCAGCCAAATTTAATAATTAAGTTTAAAATATAAATACTGATATACACTTTTTGCAGTTTTGAAAAGTGCTCGCAAACAAGATTTCTACATTTACGCGCGCTCGAGTGTGTACGAGTCAATGCACGGAACTTTTGTCTATTATTTACTTCCTTAATGACACGCTCGCTACTTAGTTGATAACTGATAACTGTCTTAATTAATAAAATTTAAAAAAAAATACATTTCATCGACGACTGGAATAGATGCTATGCAAATAATAATAAAATTTCTGCACACCTCGAATTAAATATTATTTTTACTCCAACACAAAATACAGTTCGAAATACAAGTTTAGACTACAGAGCGAGGGAAAGAGGTGGAGAATAAATGTAAACAATTAGTTGTAGAAAAGATAGTTGAGCTGGAATGCCAATGATAGGTTATGCGATTTAAATAATGGTTACTCAGGCGGCGCGGCGCGAGCGTAGCATCTAGCGCTGAAGGCTTTTAAAGCGGACTAGCTGGCGCTAGCCGGTAAAAATGAAGTCGCTCGGACGGTTACGAAGGCAGTGGAATGGTGCCGAGCATTGCCGACCTCAACCGTTACGAACATCGCGTCGGCGCGTACGCTGTTCAATATACATATTCAATAATTCAAAACTGACAGAAATTGTATGACTATCTTTATTATAGCGTATTTAAAAATTGGAATCAATTTAAAACGATTAAATATTTACATCTTAATTATGCAATCACTTAAAATAAAACTAACTTACTTACTGGTATTTTAATAGGTGTTCGAAATGGAGTCCGTTTCTCACAATGCACAGTTGAGAACGTTTCTTTAAATTATTTTTCACATTAATTACCTGTGTCTGAGCACTTTTCACTTCCTTGAATGCAGAAATTATTTTTCTGCGGAGGTCATCATAGCTTTGGGCCTCTTCGACGTAAAAGTATAATTGTGTAAGGTCCGGTGACGTTGCAGGCCATGGTATAGGGCCGCCACGCCCAATCCACGTATTTTTTTTATATTTTTTTTTATCTTCGTATTCGCCATTCAAATAATCACGCACTGAACTAGAATAGTGAGGCGGAGCACCGACGTGTTGGAAATAAAAATTATTCCGTAACACTAGGGTATATCGTCCAGGAAATCTTGAATAACACCTTGTAACATGTCCAAATAATTACCACCCATTAATCGTCTTTCAATGAAGTACGGGCCAACAATTATATTATTAATAGTTCCGGCCCAAACATTTAAACTAAATCGCTCTTGATGATAACTATCTTTATAGAGTATGCAAATACTGCCCATTAATGTTCGTTGCGACTATTATAAATCCCTACACGCTTAAATAGGGCCTCGTCACAATGTTAGTATTATCAATTTTTGACAACAACCATCACAAAAATGTTTTCGAGGTAGACCATCGTTATTATTCAGTGCTTGCACACGTTGGTAATGAAATGGGTGATATACAGAAGAATTCAGTAGTTTCCAGACGTAGTACTGGCTGTGACAAGTAATACTACCTATAAAAAATTAAAAATAGGACACTCGGTACTTAATGAGGTCACGGTCAAGTCAACACTGTCGGGTCGGGTGTCGGCCCGCCAGGTGAACGTACCCAGCGGTGTATTGGAAGGGAAAGGGCGGGGGAGACTCGTTTGTTTTTACCGAGTCAAAACAACTATTAGATACCTAAATCTGTAACCGAGCGCGAGGACCGAATGCCACCGACAGCTGCTTAGGAACTCAACACTCCCTTACGAATGTTTGCGTGCGTATAAAATAGTAGGCGCTTCATATTTAGGAATGACAAGCAATTAAAATAATGCATTTTGAATACAAAGGTTAAAAAGGATAAAATATTTCAGTTTTTTTCCTTGTTTAATTTTTTCACCATTCGCTTATGTTATCTATTCTGAACCTCCTCTGCAAATTTGGACGGTTATTGCAAAATAACCCTGTATAGATGTCTGACATTGGCAGTTTAAACTTATTTTATGTCATGTATTTGTAACATAAAACTATCAAAGATATAAAAATTTATGTTTATTTGTTCTTATTTTATGCGCTGTCATACCGTTCATCAGATTGCGGTAAAACTTTGTCAACTTATTGCTTGCACTTGCGCAAAGGTTATAGGCATAATACAATTAACTTACAGTAGGTGGCGCGCGTATCGTACCGACAAATTTATTTGATAGTTATATATTATATATCATTCAATTTCAATGCATTTATTTTCATTCCTAATCAAACAATATAACTCTTCGAAATTTAAACGATATTAATACAATTATTTCTTCTGCGGCTGCAAAGTGCAGGGTACCGGCTAGTTATTGATAAATTTTAGCTTTCTGCACTCCTTCGCCATATAAAATTTCACTTCGCCAAATTCCACTCTCCTCCGTGCGCAGTTTTGGTCATGTAGTGGAATCTTGGTAAAAACGGAGTGTAACGTATTGTCTTCGCGAGAATGGTGATATTAGGTCTTTACCTATGAAATTGCCGTTTTTTATGAAATAAGTTAACGTTATTTTTTTCTATATTACTTATTTCTTTTTATCAAAGTAATCACCCATGAAATTGATGTATCTTTGCCAACAAGTGGCAGTATATTGATGCGGTTCTTGAAGAATTCAACTGGACGGGAGGCATACAAATTCTTCATAGGTATTTTGTACTGCCTCTCGGGTATTGAATTTTTCCCCGCCAAAAAGTTACCGAAATTCTGAAAAAAGTAGAAGTCTGAAGGTGCAAGTTTTGGTGAGTACGACGGATGACAAAGAGCTTCCAATCCCGGCTCTTGTAACTTGAAGACCGTCTGTTGTGCAGTATGAAGTCGCGCGTTGACGTGCAGGAGCAGCGGGGACGACCGATTGACCAAAGCTGGTTGGGGACGTTCGGGCTTCTCCATCATTGTGTTCAGTTCTTCACAGTAGTAATGCTCATCCCGTTTCGTAAGAAGCTGTGATGAATCACACTGACGCTAGATCACCAAACAGTGACCATTACTTTTCTAGGATTAAGGTTTCGTTTAGGGAATTGTATGTTTGTTGTTTCACCAACTTGCTGAGCACTTGTGATTGTCAAACAGAATCCATTTTTCATCACAGGTAACAATGCGGTTCAAAATTCCTTCGTCTGTGTGCCTGTAGAGCAGTGCAAGGCAAGTGCAGGTGCAAGCAAGTGAAACGTGCCTTGCACTGCTCAGACGCGTACTTCGCGCTGGCGATCATTGAGCTCGTGGGGTATCCATTTGTCAAGCTTTTTATCCTTGCCAATTTTTGCAAAATGACCAATATTCTTTTGATGCTTATGTCGAAAACTGCTACTAATTCAGCCGTAGATTAAGTATCATCATTTCCACAATCGCCTGTAATTCGTCATTGTCCACCAAAGTTTTCGGACGACCACGTGGTTCATTTTTCGGGTCGAAATTTCCAGAACGGAAGCCCGCAAACCTAACAGGTGGTGCGTTCGTTTGTAGTATTTGCTCCGTAAACGTCGTTGATGTTGCGTGCCGCTTGTGCCGCTACCAAGACGGTACTCATATTCCATAATTACTCGAATTTTTACCTATACATGACGACGAACATGATTCAAATGCGATGAAATGACTAATTTTGAAAAACGTATTCCATGGTTTTAAAATAAAATTAATTTTACTTACTTAGTCAAACTAAAATTATTTTGATTTGAAATGGCCAAGATTGCAGAACGGTAATTTCATAGGCAATGACCTATTATAATCACCTCGTGGTAGTTTGATATTTTATTTTAGTTATGTATGTTGGTTAACTTGATATAGTGTTATTGACTTTTAAGTAAATATTTTGAATTATATATCGCAGACATTTTAATTAAAGCGGTCGTATAGTTTAAATATAGATTTCCACAGGTTTTCCCAGACTAACGATAAATCGTTTTCAAATTGGAAACATCAGAACTAATCTCAGGCAGTCTGTTTGTTTTTGCTTTGAAGTGACCTGGAATTTAATCGGACAAAAAAACAGACAGACGCCGGTTATTCTACTCCTTTGCTGTACTCATTATAAAAGTACTCAC
>JAGSMP010001756.1:0-119582 GCA_029286625.1 Parnassius orleans | reverse complement strand
ATTGTCAAACAGAATCCATTTTCATCACAGGTAACAATGCGGTTCAAAATTCCTTCGTCTGTGTGCCTGTAGAGCAGTGCAAGGCAAGTGCAGGTGCAAGCAAGTGAAACGTGCCTTGCACTGCTCAGACGCGTACTTCGCGCTGGCGATCATTGAGCTCGTGGGGTATCCATTTGTCAAGCTTTTTATCCTTGCCAATTTTTGCAAAATGACCAATATTCTTTTGATGCTTATGTCGAAAACTGCTACTAATTCAGCCGTAGATTAAGTATCATCATTTCCACAATCGCCTGTAATTCGTCATTGTCCACCAAAGTTTTCGGACGACCACGTGGTTCATTTTTCGGGTCGAAATTTCCAGAACGGAAGCCCGCAAACCTAACAGGTGGTGCGTTCGTTTGTAGTATTTGCTCCGTAAACGTCGTTGATGTTGCGTGCCGCTTGTGCCGCTACCAAGACGGTACTCATATTCCATAATTACTCGAATTTTTACCTATACATGACGACGAACATGATTCAAATGCGATGAAATGACTAATTTTGAAAAACGTATTCCATGGTTTTAAAATAAAATTAATTTTACTTACTTAGTCAAACTAAAATTATTTTGATTTGAAATGGCCAAGATTGCAGAACGGTAATTTCATAGGCAATGACCTATTATAATCACCTCGTGGTAGTTTGATATTTTATTTTAGTTATGTATGTTGGTTAACTTGATATAGTGTTATTGACTTTTAAGTAAATATTTTGAATTATATATCGCAGACATTTTAATTAAAGCGGTCGTATAGTTTAAATATAGATTTCCACAGGTTTTCCCAGACTAACGATAAATCGTTTTCAAATTGGAAACATCAGAACTAATCTCAGGCAGTCTGTTTGTTTTTGCTTTGAAGTGACCTGGAATTTAATCGGACAAAAAAACAGACAGACGCCGGTTATTCTACTCCTTTGCTGTACTCATTATAAAAGTACTCACCCACTTGCTTGACCTGTTTACCTGGGACAAATAGTCCGACTAGGTAAGTCAACTTCGACCGAAGGTCAATCGACAGATTCAACTCGGCTGGGCAGCGTTCGGGAGATTGACCCATCTTCTCGTCAGGCATACCTCAAAACCTCAAAACTAAATTGTACTACCAGTGCGTGTTGCCAGTGATGACATACGGAACTGAGACATGGTCCTTCTGCTGGCCGTATGAGGAAGCTCAAGGTTGCTCAGCGAGCTATGGAGAGGTATGCTCGGGGTTTCTGCGTGATAAACTTAGAAATGAGGATATCCGCAGTAGAACCAGAAGTAACAGACATAGCCCAAAGTAGTAAGCTGAAGTGGCAATGGGCCAGCCATATAGCTCGAAGAACCGACAACCGATGGGAAGAAAGGTTCTCGGTGGCGAGTCTCGTACCGGCAGGCGAAGTGTGGGCGTCCCCACTAGATGGAGTGACGACCTGGTAAGACATGCAGGAAGTCGATGGATGCAGGTGGCTCGGGACCGTGCTTTGTGGCATTCCGTGGGGGAGGCCTATGTTCAGCAGTGGACTTGTGAAGGGCTGTAATGATGTAATGATAATCAAAGGCCAATTAAAAAACACCTCCAAATATTTTATAAAGTATAGCCTTAATCAGTACAGTATCAGTGGTATTGATATCTTTCTGTCCGTTAAGTTTCGTTATAATCACAAACAGAAGGACAAAAATGTTAAAAACAAAACATGTGTTAGTTATTTCGATATTACAGACAGACACTTTAATTTAATCTTACTTAAATTAAATCTTGATTTTAATTTACGTAAGTCTAAAAATACATGTTTTGCTATGTTTGGAGATTCCTATTAAGCTAAAGAAATTGCTCTTCCCAGGAAATTTCGCTCTTGTAATATATATTTATTTATATTACTATATTTATTTATATGTAGGTACAGATTATAACAGATAAGCAAAATAGCAGCAAAAATAAATAATAGTTCAAAAAAACATTAAAAAACACACTTTTGTAGATAACCGAACGAAAAAGTAGATAATAATTTTCAAAAAGATTAAAATAAGAAAATAGTGATTAACATAAAAAAATTATTTTATTGTAAAAAAAGCGTGTGCGTGTGCTTGTTCGGCTTGTACAAGGGGATGGTTTTTTTAAGGGTTATATTACATTAAAAGGTGAAAAAAGTCTGTTAAGTTTATGCATTGCATGTTTTTGCCGCTTCAGCAGTGCTGATTTATATTTGGCTTTGAAGCTTCCTGTGCTCATTTTATTTCTCAGAGGAGATGGCAAATCGCTCCATATTCTTGCAGCAGTAAATTTAAAACAACCTCAGTAGCGCGTTGTTTTATTTTTAGGTTTATTGAGTTGGTACGAAGGCTTCGATGTGAAATATCTTTAACCCATAGGAGTTTTTCAAAGAGGTACACAGGCTTTTTAATGTGACATGTCTTACATGTTATGTAACAATTTAATTTCACGTAATTAAAAAGAAAAAAATTGAATAACTAACCTCACGTATATCGTGTTACATAGAAGAAGAAAAAAACAATTACTTGTAGATCATACAAATACTTGTTCCGTGCGGGACTTGAACCCGCGGCCCTCAGCGCAGTAACTCATTGCTAAGCCACTGCGCCACAGAGCCATCGAATTAAATGATTTTTTTTTAAATTATGATATTTTGTTTATTCACTCCACAAATTTTACATCGTGACTTACACTATTTAAATAAAAAGTACCATCAATTACATTGAGAGGTTAACGTCGGCAGCCGTACTAGTATAAACAGTGCCACGGCTGCATGCGCTTTCCACTCTGGGAATTAAATAATAACCTAATAGGTAAGATCGTTTACAACATTTCTTAAGAAATAATATTTAGAATCTTTTTAAGCTAAAATGAAAATAATAACATGCAGGTAGATACAAAACAAAATAGAATTTAAGCAAGATTACCACTAGGTGTGTTTGATGTATGGTGTAATTATAAGCGGGGAGCGTGAATGCATGAGGGAGTAATAGGTTTGTAGGATTTGTATGTGTGCTATTGTGTGTATGAAATGTATATAAAGATGTATATAATTATGATAACCTCTTTATTTCTTAAAGTCTAATATTAACGAATCCTCTATTAGCTTACTAATGTCCTCCGGACCGAATTTTGGTCACGGCGGTCAGTCTCAACGGAGACTAGCCTTAAGTGCAGGACAGAATTATAGTGGTCCTGTGAGTGAGTGTAGAGAACCAGAGACCATTTTTACTGGAAACGAGACATTCCATCTTAGTCCTCAAGGGTGACAATGCATCTGCATTTTGATTCTTAACTGAGGATAGATGTGGATGTCTCTGGGTCACAAAAACACTTACCATCAGGTGAACTGTGTGCTCGTTTATCACCCTTATTCTATTAAAAAAATAGACAAGCAAAGGCGCACTCTCTATTCCTTCACTCTCATAGTCCAATAGGACGGTAACTGACACGACTGGGGCAAGATTAGGCGCAGGATCAACGGTTTTACGTGATTTCCGAGGTACGGGAGTGAAACACTACCAACTTCCAGACTTTGGGCTACTACTGAGAATTTCTTGACAGAAAAACCCAATAACTGATACTGACCCGACCTGGGATTCGAACCCGGGACCTCATCCAATCCAATCGTGTTTACGACCCCTAGATCAAACCAATCGTGTTTACGACCCCTAGACCAACGAGACAGTTAGTCAATAGCTTACAACACGTAGCGACAATCGCGCTCTGAATATTCATTCATGACGCTTGTGATATTCGCAACAGCACGCGCCGCGGCTTACTAGCCAATCTCCTTTAAATAGGGTGAGCTGTCGTACGCCGGAAAATTTTCGTTATAGCATCTCACCAGTGTTTACGTTAAATATTGCCTATGGAACTAAATTCATCATAGTGGCGAAAAAGCTGAACAGGATGCATTCTCATAATATAAAAATCCATTTTAAATATGTTTTTTCTCGTTTTAAGGTGCGTTTTAGTGATATCTACATACATCTACTCCTTGAGCTAAGTTGGAATGCCTCGTTACCAGTAAAAAGGGTCTACCCGTTCTTTACACTCACCATACAAAACATAGCATTATTTTGCTGTTTGTCGGTCCTGCCCCGATCCACTACAACCACTTTGCTTACCGTTTGTCAGTTCTTTGAGTAATAAGGCTGGCCTATTGCCACTTCAACTTACTGATCTGTGGCACGATGTCGGTTACTCTGGTTCTACAGCGGATATCATCATTAAGTGAAAAACGCTTGTTGTAGCGTATTTCAAACATAACATAAGTTTTGGTTTCAAAGTTAAAAAGGAAGGGGTTTATAATACGCTTTTTTTGTATGTATGTTCCTCGTCAATTGTGAACCGATTTGGATGCATAGATATATTCTAACGTCAGTTTATACTAAATATATGTTTGGATGATTCTTTTTTTATTAAATTAGTTATACTTCAGTGATGGTCTCATATATTAAAAATCTGTGTTGTTTACGCAAAGTATTTTTGTTACAGTACATTATATTTATTACACAACTTGTAAAATATAACTTCTAATAAAAATTAAAAAAAAAAACTACAAAGAACTAAAAAGAATAACAATTTAATTTCACATTCTGAAGTTGGAGCGTTAATTCTTCTATACACGTACACGTACACTGAATCTTAACACCGACTTTAGAATGTGAAATTATTTTATTCTTTGTAGTTCCTTGAAGTCGGCTTTAACTGTTTGCCGGTGAAAATAGGTAAGATGGAAGTATCTATCTAGGCAGACTCTTATGCAGATTAAAAAATTCTTTAGATTACCTAGCCTTTATTTGAAGTCCTTTACGTCAAAACTTTATTTTTAAATGGTCGATCCGCATGTAGTTGTATCATGACTGCAGCACAAATGGTTCAGCTTCACCGGGGAAGAACCACGTTCGCATGGAATACCAGAATAGCAGAATAATGCTGCTGAGATTCGTATTGTCAGTGACAGGCACTGAGATCCTCATACTGGTTACGTTACTTTCTATCTTAGTCTTTAGGATTGGCAACCTTTAATATAATACATAAAATATTTTTTATTGCACACCAAAGAAAAATAAAAAACATATTAAAAAACACACACACAAAAAAGGCGGTCTTATTGCTACAAAGTATTAGCTTCCAGACAACCTACAAGAAGTAAATAAAAAAGAGAGAAAGATTTATGGGTAGGATGCACTATAAATAATACTATGATCTAAGAATATGTAATATAAAGACAACATACTTATAACAACTGGCCAGCGATCATAAAACGAAATGAAAAGTAGAAGAAAAGAATAAGACACGTGTAAGAGATCATTTCTTTGCATCTTCTTAATTAATGTACAGAGTGGAAACAACGAGCGGGACATGGCGGGAAACATTAAATATTGAAAATATCAAATTTCACTCAAAGGAAGTATTCCTTTGTTTTCAAAAACAAATAACCACATTCAATTTTTTAAATAATCATACAGTCTAGACAATCTCTCAAATAAACTTTGTATCTTACAATTAAAGAAGACCATGAAACCTATACTGTTTAACTTCTAAAAGTCAAAAGACCCTTTACGAGTATCATTTATTCATAAATAAACGAAAAATTGTATGAAAATTGATAATTAGCAAAAATAATACAAGCCTTTATAAAATACATACATTATTATCTAAGTATCTATCCTGAACCTGACCTGGAGTCCTGAAATACAGGGATACCCTTATTTTGGCTCCAGTCCGCTGCAAAACCGTTAAATATTTCGTAATTATTATTATTATTATTAAAATACTCAATAATTAACCAAAAACTAATCAAATTTGGAACATTACCTCATTCCCAGGGGTTGTTATTTTCCATAAATGGTTTGGTGTGGCTGGGTAATTGTATTTTGATTAATTCTCCTTCCTCCTTCGTCTTAACTTCGGATCGAATTACAATAACATGATTATCGACAGAAATCTCCGTACGTCGTCCTCAAGATGAATGTGGCACCATAACAATCATCATAGATTGTAGACGTGTGGCAATGTGTTACCTCGCTTTTCTGCTCCCAATCCTTCGAAGAAGGACATAAACAAAAATAATAATATTTAAGACAAAATTACTTTTTATTTAGGTCAAAATCTATTCATTATATTTAGTAAAACACTATCTTATTTTACACTTTATTTAAATTATAACAAAAATATTTTCAAACACAATACATACATATAAAAACGCACTTCTATACACAGGAACTTATTTTGGGAAACTAACGATAACACGTATAGTAATATATACACATATAGTAATAAGTAATAAAAAGAATAAGTTTGGTTATTTCATTATTATTATAAATGTCCCGCTGGGTTTCTTGCTGGTCCTACCTAGGACAGAGGTATTTTACGAAAAAATGGTAGATTAAACATGAGAGTGACTTTCAATAAGTATTTTTTTTAATCTATACTGAAAAAAACAATATTCATTTCTATTGACAGCTGCGTGGAGCAGTGGCTTAGCAATGAGTCGCAGCGCTAAGGGCCGCGGGTTCGTATCCCGCAAGTAACAAATATTTGTATGGCCTACAAATAATTGTTCCGGATCTGGATCATTGTCCATGTGAAATTTATAAATGTAAATTACCCCCACGATACAGGAGAAAATTATAGTTTGGAGGTAATGTTTTTTTAAAGAGAGAAAAAAAAAAGAAAGTATTAAGTATTCTATTTAACAATAAAATCAAAAAATAGTTACAACCTAACTCCTTCCCACCGCTGGGCACCGCTCCCCTGAGTAGGTTTAGAGCATAAGTCCGCCGCTAAACTTTAGTGTGTGTCGACGATAGAGTAAAATAATTGCAATTAACCATTTCACTGGTGCCTTTCTTTAGTATGAGCTAGTAATAAGAATACTAATTCATACTCACTAATTTGTTGGGGTTACATTATTTAAATTTTACGGCAAATTTCCACGGTAACCTATTTTTTTTCTTAAAAAAAATTTAACCGGTAATAAAAATATTTAACATAAAACAGTTATTAGAAATAGATACGTGTACTTATTAAATTTTTATTTTGTAACTTTAAAAAAATGTTCGTAATGTATTGTTATATTTTCTAGTTTTTTTTTGTACATTCTTGTAATCAGAGCCATAACAAATATAAGCACGTAGGTAATTTTTTGTCTTTTGAATTATTTTAAGCTCCATTAAGCTGTATTTGATAAACAGTGCTGCTGTCCTTTATACAACAGCAAATTGCCGAAATAGGGACATAATTTATATAGACATAAATTTATATCAGACTGACAGACAGACGAAAATACGACATTCTTGATTATAATGTGGTTAGCGCAATTATTCTCGTTTAAGTGTTTGTGAGTTTTGGTGAAATCGAGCCTAAGAGTAACAAACTTATATTTGATATAAAAAATTGAAAGGCTGACTTTTTCGTCGTTCGTTCGTCGTTTGGAAAAAATGTATTAAAAGGTAAAAGAAGTAGAAGCTTATGGCATAGATAAAAAATATCGAAATTCAAATCAATGAATTCGTGATGCCCTTGATCTTGGTCAAGAAACTATATGAACTGAAGCAAGGTAGGCTTAAAGGCTACGTTCGAATTAGCAGTATTTTGAGTTAGTTATAGATAGATCAGTTTCATACTATATCACTTATTTCACCCAAATTTTTTTTCAGACAGTAAAAAGTCAGCCATAACATAAAGGTAAATAGATGCCTTCATCCAGTTCTAAAGTACTGCCTCCATTAATACATTTCCATCATTTGAAAACAAAAAATTCGTTTATGAGCCGGAAGTGTAAACATCGTTATTTTTCCCGTGATTTGTCGACTTACAAACGCAATTTACGATATGCGGATAACACATAGAAATGATTATATTTGCTGTATACAAGAATTGCATCAATAACATAATCTATACATATAACTAAAATTGAGTACATATTTGTATTTAATATTAAAATTACTGCCTTTTAGCGAGCTCAGGGTTTCTTTGCATATCATTAAGTTTTTAACCATTTGTAAAATTTTTGTCTGCCTGTCTGTCGGTTTGGGCTAATCTTTGGAATGGCCAAACCGATTGTGATGAGACTTTATAAACGGATAGACAGCGATGCCAGGAGTAACATTAGCCATATATTTTATCCGAAAAACTTGGAGATTTTATATTGTGAAATGGAAAACTTTATAAAATTAAATGGTAATTGAAGATTATTTTGAAAAATCTATATGACGCCTCATTAGTAGATCACCCCCAGGCGAAGCCGAGGCAGGTCGCTAGTATATTTATAATATTATTTTCTTTCCTCGTTACTTATAGGTATAGGCCTTTCCAGAGTGAAATCATCTGGTGGACAGTGTGCAGGTTAGCCATCCTTTCTTGTATAAAAAGAGTTCTGTGTTTTAAATTTAAAATATACTAATTCATTAGGGTTTTACTTGCATTAGGTTTGCAAACACAACACTAAAATACGTCCCTAAACACTAAGTGACCGCATAGTTTGTTACTTGTGAGAACGGTTGAATTCCACCATGTCAGGGAGATATTCTAGTGAAAATTAAATTAAGTAACTAACATATGTTTAACTAGTACATATAGTTCGCATATATAGTTCGCTACATATGTTTAACTAAAGAAAAACAAACAATAAATGCTAAGTTTAAAATAGGAGCAACGCAGAAATTTCAGGAAATAAAAAAGTGAATAACGCTTTTCTCACTTTTTTTTTCTGTGGCAACCCCGGTGACAAGTTGTAAGATAATTGCTCCCAACGATTTTAAAAAATTAAATATTGTAAATTGATAATATCCACCTCAATAATGAGTTACAGTTGTTAAATACGACTTATTTGTTTTTGTGAAATAAATAAAAGTCAGAAGTACCTATTTTAATTATATTGTGTTTAGTGTTCCAACCAAAAGTGACAGCTGTAACGAAAATAGTTTAAAATTACTGTAAGTGTAATTCCTGTTATCCCTTTAACATTTTAAGATTTACCTTTTAAGTAAGTGTTGTTCTGGATTTCATTTTGAATTATTTATATGATTATTTAATTTGAGACCTGTAAATAAACCCATACATCTAGACATTTGCTTACTCTGCTTCTTCCGTTTGCTTTCTTTGTTTTCTTTTGCTATTTACACTTAATAGTAAAATTAATACGCATCATAAAACACTCAATTGGAGAACGAACTTTAAATGGCGTTTCAAGAACTTAAGGCATCAAAGGCAGTGTGAGCTGTTGTGTAAAAGGGATGAAAATAAAGTAAATAATAAATATAATTGCTAAAAACTGAGCTAAAAGTGATATGGTTAAGTTCCATAAAAATATACATTTGTTTTAAAAGGGATCAACTTCAGACAACAGTCGATGAGTTTGACCAATGCAGCAAGAATATGAGTCAGCTCGATTAATTGCTGCATTGTAGTCTAATTAAATGAGGCTAATGAGCAGATTGTGCAATTAAAACAATACATAGATAACTTGAAAGCGTCTCAAACTCAAAGTCTGTTCAATGAGCTCATTGAATGTGAATCTTCTAAAGCATTGCAACAATCCACAACAATCGTTTTGACTGGTGATGGTTATGTCACATCAAGAACAGCAGCAAGGACTACCTGCAGTAGAAGAAAATTAAAGAAATACATAAAAAATAATAAATATATTAGGCCTTACATATGAAATTAGCGTTTTCTCGTACTGACCACTTTAATCTGAAATATCTCCTCTTTGGTTAAGAATTCCAAATTCAAATTTATAAATTAATTTAGCTGGTACATTTGAGTTTTGAAAACAGTCATTCGTTTGTTTTTTCCTCATAATTTTATTCTTATTACCGCACAATGGAAAACATGACATATCGGTATATTTACGAGTACGAGTTCTACCGTGGCACCAGTGCTGCAGAAACAGCTCGAAGGATTAATGATGTACGGCGCTGGTGTCGCAAATAAAACACAGTACGTTGTTGGTTTCAACGTTTTCGTTCTGAAATTTCGACCTTCAGAACCAACGTGGACGGCGGAGACCAAAGTGGAAAATGAAGAATGAGAGGCTATTGTGGAAGCGGATCCATCACAAAGTACTTCAGAGATAGCTGCAGGCTTCGGGGTAAGTGATAAAACTGTATTAATCACTTGGTAAATCAGGAAAGTAAAAAACTTGAACGATGGGTACCTCATGAATTGAGTGAATCGAACTTGCAAACACGCGTCGACTGCTGTGTTAATTTGCTCAACCTACACAATAATGACGGGATTTTAAATCGAATCATTACTTGTGATGAAAAGTGGATACTGTACGATAATCGGAAGCGCTCGTTGCAATAGCTGAACCCTGGAGACCCAGCCAAATCCTGCCCTAAACGAAAATTGACTTAGAAAAAGTTACTTGTGAGTGTTTGGTGGACTAGCGCCTGTGTCGTTCACTACATCTTTCTAAAATCTGGCCAAACCATTACGGCCAGATATCTTTTGTCAGCAACTGCAAACCATGAAGGAAGAATTAGCTGCTAAACAACCGAGATTGGTCAATCGCTTTAGGCCACTGCTGCTTCACGACAACGCAAGACCACACACTGCACAACAAACAACCACTAAGTTAGATGAGCTACAATTGGTATATCTGCGACATCCACCGTACTCCCCGGACCTTGCTCCAACAGATTACAATTTTTTCCGGAATTTGGACAACTTCTTACAAGGAAAAAAATTCAACTCCGATGCGGCAGTCCAAACCGCCTTCAAAGAAATTATTGATTCTCGCCCTCATGGTTTTTTTTAGTAAAGGGATCAATGAACTACCTATGAGATGGCAAAAGTGCATAGATAACAATGGTGCATACTTTGATTAATTAAATATATTTTACAAAAAAAATGACTTTATATTCCTTCCGTACAAAACGCCAATTTCATATGTAAGGACGTAATATTAGAAAACTGCAAAAGTTAATTAAAACTAAAATTAATGTTAAAAATTATATAAATCTATGTAAGGAAAAGCAAGAACTAATTAATAAAATAAAATTATATTCAATTGAGGTGGAAAATATGAATAACTGTTATGAGACTGATATAGAGTGTCTAAATTCAACAATTTTATCACTTAAAAACTCCCCAATTTTATCACTTAAACACATATTGGCCAAGAAATATAAACTGGTAAAGTCATGTAAATATAATGAGGAGCGCTTTGACTCCTTAATAAAACATCAGAGTGAGTATCAGCGCTCCATACCAGGTTCATCGGGGACAATATGTGTAAATATTAATGTAAACAGTAAGGACTCATTATTTTCAGCTACACTCTATGACAGTGCCATGACAAAGAATATAAACTTAAAAAGTAATTTAAATATAAAAAATAAATAAAGTTATTATGTATTGTGATGACATAGGCAAAAATTTGGGCATGATGTTAAATAACTGTTTAGAAGGACATCTGGTTAGTAATTATTGCATACCTGGAGCATCCTTTAGTCATACAATGAATAAAGTTTTAACTAGTGAAATTTGCCCTAATAGCACATTAATAATTCTTGTTGGGAGAAGAGGCAATGTAAACAAAAATCGATTATTAAAATATATTGAATATCTAAATACTTTCAATGAACATAATCTTACATTATCTTGTTTACATTGCCTTACATACTTGGTTGGTCACAGGAAAATAAAATAAGATATGATTTAAATTTATTAATGAATAATTTTTAAGTAAAAATAATTTAAACTTGACATTTAATTGTTATTGAAATAAACTACTTTTACGGATTATATCGCGTTTAATTAACTTATTTTATTAATTCCCGACGTTTCGGGTGCTTTACAGCACTGGTCTGAGGACTGAGGTGATTGACGTCCCAATGTCAAAGTTAATCCGGGTACCTTCAGCTTTTAATTATTAATTTTGGTCCGATCTACAGAATGAACTAACTGTGTCTTGAAGTCTTGCAGTGGTATGCTTGGGTTTAGTTTTAATTTTATTAATTACAGGATCCCAAGCAGGTGGTAGTACCAGCCTCCTCTCTATTGAAATTAGGGTGTTTTTAATTTCAATAGCCTCACGTATCATCCTTGGCGGAATCGATGTTCTTTCGCGAGAATCTGTGGTTTATCAAATCTAATGTAATGGCGGGGGCCGTCTAGGATATGATCACAAACTGCAGACTTCCCGGAACGTTGGTGCTTCACGTCAGCTATGTGTTCTTTACGCGGGTTTTAATAGATCGTTTTGTTTGCCCTATATGAGAGACCATTCACAATCAAGCTTGTACACTCCTGTATCTTGTAGAATATTGCACTTGACGGATGGTAGAACGACTTATCTTCTTCGGTGGCGAAGAATGTTCTTATAGAAGCTCGCTTCAAGATGTAGCCAATCTTGTCTGTGACACCTCTGACATATGGTAGTACAGCAGGCACACGCTCGACCGTGGCCGGCTTCACTCAGTCTCACTGTGACGTAGGCGCGGGACCCGAAGCTTGTTGTCGGGCAGAACCTGCTTGACGTGCTGAGCTCGGCGGCCAGGTGTTTGCTGTCACAGATCCCTCGTGCTCTCTGTAACAAAGTTTGCCGTAGCCAACTGTGAGGGATGATGGTGGGATTCACCATTTAAATATCTGTTTGTATGGGTCTTTTTCTATACACGGTGTGACCTATGGTGTTGTTAGGATTTCAATGACTAATACATCTAGGAAAGCTAAAGAATTATTTGCCTCTAACTCCATAGTAAATTGAATTTTAGAGTTTATGGAATTAAGATGTTCTAAAATGCAGTTACTTTGTCTGATGGTAAAATGTGAAAGTATCGTCTACGTACCGCTTGTAGAACATTCTTCCAAACCGCCGAAGAAGAGTCAGTTGCATCCGTCAAGCAATATTCCTCTACAAGATGCAGGAGTGTACAAGCTTGATTGTGAATGTGGTCTCTCATGTATAGGGCAAACAAAACGATCTATTAAAACCCGCAAAAGAACACATAGCTGACGTGAGCACCAACGTTCCGGAAGTCTGCAGTTTGTGATCATATCCTGGACGGCCCCCGCAGGCTGGTTTGATGATAGCCACAGTTCTCGCGAAAAACATCGATTTACCAAGGATGATACGTGAGGCTATTGAAATTAAAAACACCTAATTTCAATAGAGAGGGAGGCTAGGTACTACCACCTGCTTGGGATCCTGTAATTAATAAAATTAAAACTAAACCCAAGCATACCACTGCAAGACTTCAAGACACAGTTAGTTCATTCTGTAGAATCGGATCAAAATTAATAATTAAAAGCTGAAGGTACTCGGATTAACTTTGACATTGGGACGTCAATCACCTCAGTCCCCGTGACCATAGGTGCTGTAAAGCACCGAAACGTCGAAATTAATAAAATAAGTTAATTAAACGCGATATAATCCGTAAAAGTGTGTAGTGATCGCGTAAATATAATCATTATTTAATTGTTATAATTATAATACTTGAATTAATTTAATAGACATAATAATTTAACTAAAATTTTTGACTAGAGATAGGTATACCTATCCAAATATAATTTAAGACAGATAGCAAATGTGCCATGTAAAAAAAAATTCTTATTGTTTATATATTATTAACTCAGCCAAGGACTTGGCTACACATACATCTGCTTCTATTGAGCAGTATAATGACTTAATATGTAATTTGGAATCAGTTCCAAGTAATTTAAATTAGAAAATGAGACAATAGAGGTAAGCTCTAGCAGTTATAATAATTTAAATAATTTAGAATGTAGCTTACAAATCCTTAATTTTATGACTCCACAGAGTGAAAATAAAAATTGCTTACACCTGGTGCATCAAAATATACAAGACATGATAGGCAGAGAGCTAGAAATTGAATTGTTCTTAAATAGCAACAATATTCATATTTTATGTATTACTGAACATAGGTTAAAAGCTTATAACTTAATGTTTAACTTCAATAATCACCAGGAGGTCATTTTTTCAATAGAGAAACGGTTTTAAGAGGTGGCTTCATAAAATTAGCTAGTAAATTATTATCATGTAAAGAACATAAAACTGGCAAAACTGGGTGAAAACTGGCAGCGATCACCGAATGATGAGAGGCACACTGAACCTAAACGTTAAGTTGGAGAGGTCACGTCTAATGAAGTCAACGCTCCGTCACCCTTGTGCTCTAATCCAAAGTCCTGAAAACTTTCAGCTCCAGTTACAAAATCGTTTTCAGTGCCTAGAAGTTTGCAATGAAGTGGACGATATGAATGACAAGCTTGTGGAAACTGTCCATGCGGTCGGAGCTAAGTTCTGTAAGACACGTCGCAGAAGAACACAAAAACTCTCCGATCACACTCTTAATCTCATGGTTGTTAGACGGGAGATGAAGTTGCAGTCTTCAGCAGATTTGACAGCATACAGGCAACTGAACAGAACAGATCTCAAATGCATGCGGCGGGACTTGCAACTTCAATACAGCTCGTATTGAAGAAGCGATCGAGCGGAACCAGGGCTCAAAGTCTTTGCCAGAGATCTGTCTGCCAGAAAACCAACTGTCGAAGCTGAAGATCGATTGTGCAGCATCGTTTTCAGGACACCTGAGATTTTGAGTGAGATTGAGAGGTTCTATGGGCAGCTGTACACGTCATCGTTGGAGCCACGCGCAAGTGTGAGTAACGATCAAGAGCAAGTCTTATCCGACACTATTCCGATGATATCCCGGACGTTAGTCTGAGCGAGATTAGAATGGCCCTCAGCACCTAAAACAGCAAGGCCCAGGAGGATGGAATTACGGAGCTTCTGAAGAGGGTGGAAAACCGGTACCGGAGTCCTTCAGAAGCCCTAATTCCGTTCTCCATGATGGCATTACACCGGAGGCGTGGAGCAGAAGTGTGGTGGTCTTGTTCTTCAGAAGGCGACAACGCTCTTGAAGAACTACAGACCGATTTCCCTTCTGAGCCGCGTCTGCGTGCTGTTTCGAGAGTCATTACAAATCGTCTCGCATGCAGACTCGACGACTTCCAGCCTCAGAACAAGCCGGTTTCGAAAGGCTTTAGCACCATAGACCACATACATACCTTCGGCAAATTGTACAGAAGACCGTGGTACAATCTGCCACTTTGCCTTGCGTATATGGACTATAGAAAGCCTTGATTCCGTCGAAATTTGGACGGTGCTGCAGTCCCTTCAGCGGTGCCAAGTGGAGTGTCGGTATATCGAGGTGCTGAAGTGTTTGTACAGTAGGGCTATGATGGCTATCCGAGTACAGAACCAGGTACGAAACCTATCCAGCTGCAAGAGGTGTAAGACAGGGTGACGTAATATCCCCGAAACTCTTCACCGCTGCATTGGAAGACGTTTTCAAGCTACTGGACTGGAAAGGATACGGTATTAACATCAATGACAGTACATCACTCACCTTCGATTTGCCGACGATATAGTCCTTGTGGCAGAATCGCTGGAGGACCTAAGCACTATGCTCAATGACCTCAATAGTGTCACCCAACGGATAGGTCTCCAAGATGAACATGGACAAAACAAAAATCATGTTTAATGTCCATGTTCACCTATGCCGGTAGTTGTTGGGAGCACTAAGCTCGATGTTGTTGACGAATATGTTTACCTGGGACAAATAGTCCGACTAGGTAAGCCCAACTTCGACCGAGAGGTCAATCGACGGATATAACTCGGCTGGGCAGAGTTCGGGAGATTACGACCCATCTTCTCGTCAGGCATACCTCAAAACCTCAAAACTAAATTGTACAACCAGTGCGTGTTGCCAGTGATGAAATATGGAACTGAGACGCGGTCCTTCACTGCTGGCCGTATGAGGAAGCTCAAGGTCGCCCAGCGAGCTATGGAGAGGGCTATGCTCGGGGTTTCTCTGCGTGATAAACTTAGAAATGAGGATATCCGCAGTAGAACCAGAGTAACCGACAAAACCAAAGGATTAGTAAGCTGAAGTGGCAATGGGCCGGCCATAGCTCGAAGAACCGACAACCGATGGGGAAGAAAGGTTCTCGGTGGCAACCTCGTACAAAGGCGAAGTTTAGGGCGTCCCCCACTAGATGGGTGACGACCTGGTAAGATTGCAGGAAGTCAATGGATGCAAGTGGCTCTGGACCGTGCTGTGGCATTCCTTGGGGGAGGCCTATGTTCAGCAGTGGACTTGTGAAGGGCTGTAATGATGATGAAAGAACATAAAGATATTGTAAGCCTCTCTGTTGAGCGAACTGTAGTAATGGCATGTGTTGAGTTTGAGCACCTCATTGTTGTGAGCGTCTACAGACCCCCATGTTCTATATACGATACTTTTGAAAAAATAGTGGAGGAAGTTTTCGTTAAGCTTAATAAACAGAATGAATCTGTTTGTAATATGTGGGGAACTTAATATCAATCTCCTAAAAGCTTCCTCCACCAATATTAAATTTAAATCATTGTTAAACCATATGGTCTTTTTAATTCATTTTTAGAGCCAACGCGATGTCGTATGGTATTTTGCTATGGGGACACGCAGCTGGCACTGAAATTATATTTGTTTTACAGAAGAGGGACATAAGGGCAATTTATGATTTAAAGCCTAAAGAGTTGCTGCGACAAAAATTTAAGGAAATTAATATATTAACTTTGGCCTCTAAATACATTTATGAAAATGTAATGTACGTAAACAAAAATAAAAGTAGTTTTACAAAAATAAGTGATATTCATTCTGTAAGTACTAGGAATAGACACAAGCTAGTAGTACCAGATACTCGACTCCACCGAGTCAGTAATTCATTCTTGGGGCGATACATACGCTTTTACAACAAAATTCCAGAAAATATACAAAATTTGACCTGCTCAAAGTTCAAAACCTTTAGTAAACTAAGTTTGTTTAAAAAGGGTTATTATAATATAAAGGAATTTATGGACGACTTTAACCCCTGGGAATGAGGTGATCGCTACCAAGCTATTTCTAATTTGTTGTGTTGTTAATTGTGTAACATACATGGCTGTAAGCTGTTATTTAAAAAAAAAAGTCCCACTGGGTTTCTTGCTGGTTCTTCCCAGGACAGCGGATTTTTTCGAACCAGTGGTAATTAAACATAAGAGTGAATTTCAATTAGTATTATTTATAATCTATATGGAATAAAAAAGTTTCTGTTTCTGTTTCATTATGCAACATATTTATAATTTGCAATTTTTTCATTAAACCAAATAACGTTATGAATCTCATTTTTTATAATCTCTTTAATGTGTATATATGTTAATGTCAAAACTTATAACCGGTCAAAACCACTTTTGACTGTAAAAATTAGGCAAAAGTAGTTTTGACTAAGGACGCTGGACAATACCACTTTTAACTGATTAAAGCACTTAAAAGTGGTTTTGCCTGATTTCAAGTTCAGAATATCGGTCTAAACTCGCAATATCAGTGTATGTGGGTCACATTAAGCCCATTTACAATCATGGATGGTGTGTGTACCTACCATGTGTATAAAAATATGCATCTATTAATTGCCATGTGTAAATTTCCGTTTTTTCATGAGCGTAAGTTCTACTATTTTCTTATTTTGTAAATGCAGACAAATAGAACTTTCGTTATTGTACCCCGCACTATGTCCGCTCTTCATGAGACAAGAACTGCTTTAACAAGCAATATTTTATTGCCGTGAAATTGAATTCCTCTGTCCGTTCAGCACACACTGATTCCTTACGCGCGGTACGCTGTCCTATAATCGGACAGAAATGTTGCAAAAACTTTTCAACTTGTTAGTTTTCAGTCAATACTTGTAAGTAGATATTTTTTTTTAAAACGTTATTCCCATACTAGGATTTTCCCCTGTATCGTGCAGGCAGTTTTCAAACACAAGTACAAAAATCAGACGCGGAACAATTATGTTTAGAGGCCATACAAATATTTGTTCCGTGGTTCAACTCTGCAACTCAATGCTTACAACTGCGCCACGGAACCTTTGGATAAGATAGACGGATAGGACCGATAAGACGTCTGTTATAATTTTTTTTATTTATATAGCCATGAGTCCGATGAAGTTGCAATAACCAACAGGCTAACAGCACTAACATCACAGAAACTAGATGATGACTGATTTTATAGAATAAAGGTGACAATGGAAGCCCATAGACACCTAGAATAGAATAGAATAGAATAGAATAGAATAGAATAGAATAGAATAGAATAGAATAATTTTATTCAATGTAGATTATTACATAATACTTATTAAAAGTAATTTTTTTATTTACCACTGTTTCGGGAAATACCTCTGTCCTGGGAAGAACCAGCGAAAACCCAGCGGGAATTTTTTTTAAACATATTTCACTTTACAATAATTTTGTTTGTACAAATTTTAAATGAATTTTAATAGAACCGGCATGGTGGCGATCACCTCATTCTCAGGGTTTATTTCCCACTTATGTATTCTTTAATATTATAATAAGTCTTATAGCACATTTTTTTTAAATCATTTAAACATTTTATTGACAAATTTTGTACATTTTCTGGGATTTTGTTGTAAAAGCTGTGGAGTCTAGTAACTGGTTTTACAAGCTTTTGTTTGTTCATAGTGTTTAAAGTATAAACATCTTTATTCAAATCAAAGCTATTTATGTTTTTATGTTCATACATTACATTTTCATAAATATAATATTGTGATACCAAAGTTAATATGTTAATTTCTTTAAGTATTTCACTAAGGGACTCATTATAATTTAAGTTATAAATCGCCCGTACGGCTCTTTTTTGCAAAATAAATATGACTTCGATGTCAGTCGCATTACCCTATAGCAAAATTTCATAAAACTATGAAAGTAACTAAAATAAACTAATCTAGCTGTCTCAACATTGGTGAGACTTCTAATCTTTCTTACAGCATATGCTGCAGAATTAAGTCTGCCCGCTAATTTAGATATATGGGGGCGCTATTGAAGCTTCGCGTCAATAGTAATACCAAGAAAAACAGTGGTATCCACAAGACTCAACATTTAAGAGCAAATTGATATTTGAATGTTTAACATTAGTTATTGCTAATTTAATACATTTTGTCTTATTGCCGTTTAAGAGCACATTGTAATAATTTCGATAGAGCACTATTTACATTGTCAAAATTAATTGACTATCGTTTCAGTTTGAAAATTAAAGAGGTATCATCAGCAAATAATACTATATCGTGATTGTCCCCTACAAGATAAGGTAAGTCATTAATATAGACTAAAAACAGGAATGGGCCAAGAAGCGAGCCCCGAGGAACGCCATTGTTAACGACTGTTTTGAGTTCTGTTCGAATTCAAATTCAAATTTCTTTATTTGCCATAAATAGGGTAAGTGATAGGTTTTTACAATAAAAATAAGTTTCTTAAAGACCTATTTAGCCATGAGATACGTCATGCAAACTTTTTAAAATTACCAAATATAAGTGGTAGTAGATTCTAAAATGTCAACTTATTAAATGTAACTTATATGTATAATTCTAAATGTCATAATTTATAATGTCAATGTCATAATTAAAATTAAAATAAATTCAATCATTAATTAAGGTCAGATAAAATATTGATATGCAATGATACACAGCAATTACGTCCATCATATGTCAATATGCTTTTTATTATCATTTTGAAATTCCTTAACACTATAATAACATTTTTTTATTAGTCATTCATGTAACTTTTTGGTCATGAGACTCATGACCAAAAAGTTACATGAATGGCTAATCATGCTTGAACTGCTTTGGAATTTTATTAAATATTTTTACACACATGCAGTTACAACCTTTCTGATAGACAAAAGTTTTTGGTTTATGGTCTAAGACAAGCCGTTGTTTGACAAATTTATATATTTCTAATATGTACATGCCAGGGACTGTTAATATACCCAGCTTAATGAATAGGGGCTTGCATGTATCAAATGGACCTTTACCGCTTATAGCACGTATACATTTTTTGTGCGATGAGAACTCTACCCAAAAATACTATACCCAAAAATGAAACCATGGCAGCCCTTTCAATAGTTATATTTTTGTATAGCACGTTAATATTATTTACTGCTCTTCCTTTTATGTTAAAATTTATAAAATTAGTCTTATTCAGATTTACATTTAGATTAATTGATTTAAGATAATGAACCATATTATTAATTGTGTTATTAATGTCATTTTCATTACTATTTAAATTGTCATTATAATTTGATTTAACAATAATGGAAATGTTATCAGCAAACATTATGCATTGATGTTTAGTCACTCTCGGTAAGTCATTTATGTATAATAAAAATAATATGGGACCTAGAACGCTACCCTGTGGTACTCCAAACTTATTTATTTTATAATTAGAACGAGCGGATGTAGTTGTATTTCTCTCGCTTATCCTATTTATTTCTACGCACTGGTGTCTATTTTCTAGATATGTTTTAAGCCAAGAGTGAGAAAGACCTCTGATCCCATACTTTTCCAGTTTATCTAACAGGACATCGTGAACTATAAAATCGAACGCCTTAGATTAATCGAAAAAAAGTACAGTAGTACGCTGTTTATCATCCAGTCCAAGAATAACGTTATGTATTAGATTAAAGCACGCGAGGGTAGTTGATTTTCCCTTTTGGAACCCATTTTGCTCCGGTGTAGTGATTTTGAATTTTGTTAAATAGTCGAGCAGTCGTTTTTGCATGGCCTTTTCAAATACCTTGGATAACACCGGTATTAATGTAACTGGGCGATAGTTACCGATTTCAGATTTATTCTGTTTTTTGAGAATAGGTTTCACGATCGAGAATTTAAGAGCCTCAGGGAAGCATCCAGTTTCAAAGGATAAATTAATTAGGTTTGTTAATACCTGGGCTAGTTTGTTTTTACAGAATTAGAAGACTTTTGTTGAGATTTTATCATACCCACATGAGTTAGAATTGTTTAATGATTGTATAATACGAGTAGTTTCTATTGAATTCACCGGTTCTAGAAAAATTGAGTTTGATATATGATCGATCGTTGATATTATCTTTCGCTTTTTATCAATATCATACATATACCTTCCATCAGTCAGGTTTACGTAGTAATCATTAAACAGTTCAGCTATTTTTGTCCCATTTGTTATTATACTATTTTCGTATTTTATTATGTGTAATGTAATTTTGTGGGGGTTCGCTTTCCGTTACATCTTTGATGAGTTTCCATGAAGCTCTATAAATATTCTGACTGTTCTGGAGATATTTGTTATTGCAATTTTTTTGTGCTATTGATATGCACTTCTTAAGCATTTTTGAATACCTCACGTAAGCTTCTCTGCCCTCGTAAGTTTTTTGTTTATAATACTTGAAACGCAATGATCTTTTAGTTTTTATGCAAACTTTTAAGCCCTTGGAGATCCATTTCGGCTTTTAATTTTTATTGGTAATTTTAACATTTTAATTTCGGAAAGCAAGATTTATAAAGTGTGCAAAAAAGATTATAGAATCGATCGAATGCTGCATTCATGTTTTTCGCGTTGTAAACATCTAAAAAAGATAGTGACTGTAAGTAACCACGAAACTTTAGAAGATTTTTATTGCAATAGTCTCTCTAGTGTAAAAACCAGTATTGTAGACTATGAGTATTTTCGATTGAGAATGACAATATTTGATGAAGTGGCATTGTCACGCCCGTAGCTTGTTTAATATTACTTAAAATGTGGTCTATACAGTTATTTCCTCTAGTGGTTTAATTTATATGAATTTTTAAATTAAAGTATTTAGCCATGTCTTTTAATTATTGCGATGCTCTAGATTTCACTAATGTATTTATATTAAAATCTGCAGTGATAATAATTTTTTAATGTATGAATTTTTTTAACAGTTCATGGTTTACCGCTTCCAGCCTCGTTAAAAATGAGTGAGCAAATCTATTGTGAGAGGTGTAAACACATAATACCATTACTTTGTATTTAGGGATGCTTATCCCGCAGCAGTCAAATACTTCTGGTAATAGGTACTTGTCAAATATCTTGAGTTTATTGCAAGTAAGGCCCTTCTGCAAAAGATGCAGGTACCACCCCGTTTATTATTCCTAGAATAGCTTGCTGCTAGTTTGTAATTTGAGAGGGTAGCATTTTTCTACTCACCTTTTTTATAAATGATTCTGAGAAGCACATTACATCAGGTTCAGAATCACAGTCTTTCAGTTCAGAGAGCGTCACTTCTAAAAGGTCCTTTTTTGAGAGCAAACCCGCTATGTTTTGATGCAAAACAATAACACGGTTTTTATTAAATCTTTAACAGATGGATTGGAGGAAATTTTTAGGTTACTGTATGGAACGAAAAAGATAATTTTGCCGTAAGGGAAAGAAAAAGTCTAATATGGAAGTCTGCTTGTCTCTATATCCACAATTTGTCAGTTTTTGTTGTGATTTCTTTAACACTTTTCCGTTACATCCGCTCCTATGAACATGGTTCTTGATAAAATAATAATTCAGAAATGTTTTCTCGTTATACAAAGAATCAGTAAACATGTTAATACTATGACAGACGTTCTTTAAATAAAAATGATAATATTTTTTAAATTCAATAAAGTGACTATTTTTAAGCTGTTTACATATTAATTTTAGTTGCATGTTTAATCATTTATTATTTATATGCTTACTACTAGTTACATTCATTACAATAACAGTGGCACATTTTAGTAATTTCAACGCAGCATATAATTCCGCTGTGGTTGTTACCGGATCATCATCATTTTCTCCTATACATAAAATTACCTTATCGTGAGTGTCTACCTTTAAGTTTGTACATAGGTTTAGAAATTCTTCTGTAGATGCAAATGGCTTGATGAACGCTGTTACTTGGTAGTCCTCGTATCTGCTATTCATTCTTGATTTAGTGAGTTCAGCCGCGAGACCAGTGCATTGTTGCATCCCCGTAATGAAGATATTCTGTTTGGTGAATGCATTATTTTCTTCATTGTATTCAGTTTTGTCGCGAGATGTAAGCTGTTATTTATCCCTTTGAGTAAGCTTGATGCTAAGTTCTTGTATTTGATTCTCTAGTTCGGTAATCTCTTTTTTGACATTGAAAACTTGTTCTTGAGATTCTTTTATTTTGTTTTGTAAGGAAATTATCAGGTTAATAATAAATAATAATAATAAATAAATATTTATTTCAAAACAATGGGTACATTATATTATATTAGTGACCGTAGCGCCCTTTTAAGCTAATGAGCCTGTATCAGGGAGCAACGCTCTTCAATTAATTCAAGTCGTTTTAGAAGAATGTACAGTTTAAAAATAATGAATTTTGAAGTTACATGTTTTTAAAAAGCAGGTTGTTACATTTTTTATCACATTTCTTTGAATACTATATTTAGAAGTTTTTGAGGGGGTAAGTGAGACGTGAAATCCTTTATTTATCTCATTTGTACTTTTAATTATCGGAGATTGGCAGATAATCTTTAGAACCTTAATTTCCTTCTTTAATTTATTTATTTCTCTTGTATTCATTGTTTTCTATTATCGTATTCTTTAGCTCATTTTGTGTACTCGAGAGATTAATTTTTAATTCTTTAATTTCTTCCTTCATTTCCTGCATTTCGCATATTTTAATAGTTGAGTAATCTTCACACTTTGAGAGCATTTCCAAGGAAGATTCCTCAAGTTCTTCGAATTCTTCCTCATTAATTATCCCGCATGAATCAAGCGTAGGAGATGATATATTTACAACTGATTTGGATTTAGTTGACGCAGTTTGTTTAGCTGCTGAGGCAGTATTTTTTCGTAATGTGATGTTTTTATCTTCCGTGTGTGAACGTGTAGATTTAAATTCTTTTTGGTTTTTTAAGCAGATTTTGAATTTCCACGCAGATTTTTTTTCCGCTTGCATTAAACGATATAGCTTTTCCAACAAGCCAATACAATGAAAGTCGAATCTTTTTTTTGCATTGCGAGCATAATATTGTATCTCTTGCGTCTCTGTTAAATTTGCATTTATAACATATAATAGTATCGGCTAGTTTTCATGTCATCATTCTGTTTTCCGTCCATTTTTAATGTTCTTGTTTAATGTTTATTATTTTTCCTTATTATAAAAAATTATAATAAAATTATTTGACTATTTCACAAAGCTAGATTTAAGTGTTAAAAAAATAAAAATAAAAATTAATTTGAGGATTTCAAACCTATATAGTTTGGAGACCGTGCCTTCACCAAATACACCATGCGTCCACTTGCACTAGCCATCAAAATTTCTGCTTATATTTTGATTGTAATGGAATGACAATCTGGTAGTTCATTGACCTTTAATATGGGCTGCTGAGTCACAATAGCTATTTCACTTGTAATTACCGTCACAGTCACTATTCACAACGATTAAATTTTAAGTTATTTTTGATAATATCACGTCACTTAATTGTTTAAAATTTGTTATAAAGTTTTTATTTACTGTCTAAGGGCACTTGATCTTAGCTTCACGGATATATATAATTTAGCTGGTGATATGTAACTTTTCGCTTAATTACAAAAAAAATCTATAGAGCTTCGATTAAACACAGCCACACGGTCGGGTTACCAGGGCAGTACTGATTACCAGGGCAGTCCTGTAATCAGGACTGCCCTGGAAACCTGGTTAGACTTATTATTTCATATTTAAATAACGGCAGTGTTATTTAAACATGAAATAATAAGTCTAAGCGCAAAATTTTTGACACGGTAATGTTGTAGTTTCCTGATTAATATCTTATGATGAACACAATCGAAAGCCTTGGAAAGGTCACAAAAAATACCTAATACATCTTGTGAACTCTCCCAGGCATTAAAATTATATATCATAAGCTCAACACTTGCGTCAGTCGTCGAGCGACCCCTTGTGAAACCAAATTGAGTTTTATGGAGTAGTTGATTTTTATTAAAAAAAATAACAATTGATCTAAAATTATCTTTTCAAAAATTTTACTGAGAGTTGGTAGTAGAGAAATAGGTCTAAAACTAGAAATAGTACTACCAGATTTAAATAAAGGTATTACTTTACTTTGTCTCATTAAATCAGAAAACACACCAGATTCGATACTAGTATTAAAACTAATAAGACAACAAGATAAGGTGCAATTAAATCTTTTATGGACGCAATAACTGTAACGAAAATCCCCTCCTTGTCATAGCATCAACCTACATCTACCCTCCATTAAGAATAAAAAATGTAGATGTGTTGCAACCTCTGAGGACTAAGATATATTGCTTCATTACAAGTTAAAGAATCTGCCGTTATTTGTGCAATGATTAATCCAGTGATATACTTTCTAGAAGCTACATTAAAACTTCGACTAAATCTGTTCAGTGTACACCTGTTCCAAGATAAATGAATTACTTGCGATTACAGTCCTTAGACGCGCGTTGTTGCGGAACAAGCTGGAGGAAAGAACTCGCTCATTCGCTACTTTAAGTATGTTTATAGATGATTCAATAAATTTGTATGGAGTTTTATTGAATCATCTATTGAATTTTAATGATTATGGCAGAAAGCTAAATCTGATTTTTAAGTTGACTTTACATTTTGGTAACATTACTGATTTGTCTTTGCATTAATTCAAAGTGCCGCGTAGTGGCGATGTACGAATACTGACTAACCCATATCGTCCCGTGGGTGTCGTAAGAGGCGACAGAGGTAAACAAACCAGGATATCTGCAGCAGCGTCGTCTATATAACAACTTAATAAAAAAAAACAACTGCGGTTGCTAATCTGCCTGCTAAGCGTGGCAACTATGACAAATGTCCCTATGATGATCGCTATGATTGCGATCTATGGGCGCAATATATGTATATTCAGCAGTGGAATTTAATGTGTTGTAACGGTAATGGTAATTTAAAGTGCAAATAAATAGCAGTATTATTAGGAAAGTAAATTAATAACATAACATAAACAGTCACGCCTGTCACCCAGAGGGGTAGGCAGAGACTACGGACTTCCACTTGGCACGATCCTGGCACATCTCTCTCGCCTCCTTTACATCCATATATCTACGCATACACGCTCGTTGGTTAAGGGTACTCCTAATCTGGCCCATTTTCAATATATCGCCAATTTGGTCGATAAACCTTCGTCTAGGGCGTCCCTTTCCGACTCTGCCGTTTACTTCTGCAGCATAAATTTGCTTTGTCACTCTTTTCTTCGTTCATTCTTTCTACGACCAAACCACTGAAGCATTCCTTTCTTAATCCTGGTCACAACGTCATCTTGCAAACCCACTTTTCTCTTATCACACTATTTCTCACCCTGTCATTCAGATTCAGCTAACATACTCCTTAATGACCGCATTTCTACAGCATTTATTCTACTCTCATGCCTCTTCTGCCAGACCCAACTTTCCTACATACATTAAGTGGGACTAACACAGCATTGTGAATTGCCAAACGTGCCTTTTGACACGTTCTGACTCTTCACAATAGCGTGTAGAGCCCCATTCACTCTATTTCCTGCGTTCACTCGTCGTTCTATATCCTTATCATATCTACCATCCCTACTAAATAAACATCCCAAATATACAAACTCATCCACTTGCTCAATCAACTCCTTCTATTCTTATTTCATAACGTTTTACTTTCTTCTCTTTCAAAACCATCACTTTCGTCTTACTTGCGTTCACTTTATACCTCTTTCTTTAATGATCGGTTCATTAAAGTAACCATCATTTGCAACTCGGCCGCCGACGATGCAAATATGACTTGATCATCGGCGTACAAAAGGCATTTAACGGTTAACTCACCCATTCTCAACCCACATTCTTCAACTTTCAAAGTTTGCAAACAACTGTCCATGAATAGGTTAAACAGCCAGGGGGGACGCTACACAGCCCTGTCTGACACCTTTTTGGATGCCAAACCAGTCCGAGTAGACCCTGTTGATCCTGACACAAGCACTAGAGTCGCTATAAAGAGACTTCAATGCCTGTATCAAACCAGCGCTCAAACCAAATGAGTTAAGTGTTTGCCATAACTCATTCCTGTCACTCTATCATAAGCCTTTCCAAGTCCATGAAAGCACAAAACTTTCTGGTTTTTGGCCAAAACTTCTCCGCAATCATGCGCATGGAAAATACTTGATCCGTACACCCCATTCCTGTCTAAATCCAGCTTGCACATCCCATATTTTCCATCAGTTTCTTCCATAACTTTCAATTAACACCTTAGCATACAGTTTACCCACAATGCTAAGCAAGCTGATACCACGGTAGTTTTACAGTCCTGCTGTGACCTTTTCCTTTATATATTGGGCCTATAATGGCTTTGCACCAGTCTTCCGGTACCCGCTTCAGTTCCCAACATAAATTAAACAAGGTGTACAGCAGGCTGCCACCACTCCCTCTCCAGCCCTTAGCATTTCGAGTGATACTCATCATATCCGGCTGCCTTACCTGCTTTCATGCCTTTCATTGCTTTTATTATTTCATCTACACTTATCTCCTACCCTCTCCACTTCTTTCGGAATTTCTTTTCACTTAATTCAGACGACCCTTCACTCATAAACACGCTTTCAAAGTATTCCTTCCATCTCTTTAAATTGAAACTTCATCATTCAGCATACAGCCATTCTCGTCTCGTATAGCATTCATTCTAGGCTGTTTTGAATTTCCTAGCAGTTCTTATGAGTTTCCAGAACATTTTAATATTTGGCTGGAAGTTATCAGATATCCTTCTATCATTCTTATCCGTTCTTTCTTGCTTTTTCCTTTCAACAACTTCTTTTACTCTCTTATTTATAAGTCTAAAGTCTGCCTTTTTTCTTTCAATCTCATCATTCATACCGCCAGAATTACCAGCTTTGGTTGCCAGTAAATCTAGCCATGCTCTCTTCTTTGCTTCAACTTCCATCCGAATCTCATCATCCCACCACCACGTATTATTTTTCCTTTCATTCGTTCTCTTACTTACACCACATACTTCGGTGGCTGCATCCACCAAAACTTTCTTAACATATTATTAAGTAAATTATTAAATAATTATTTAAAAGATAAGAATGTAATGTATTTTTACTTATGTTTACAATTTACAAAGTTAAATTGTAACTGCTGGGAGAAAGATAGTGGTAGTCTACTAGTGAGTTTCTTGCTGCTTCTTCTCACAAGGTCTACCCGCAGTAGGGCGATGAATCGAATAGAAGCAATGACTTAGCTTTTGACTTTCAATAGGTGCTTTGTAAAGGATAATTTTGAATATTTGACTTTGAAATTAGTACTGTTGCGTCAACGAGAAATAGAAATTGCGTTATAATCACACACTTGTCAAGCATGTTCTCAACAATTTGATAAAATAATGTAGATGTCCGTGTACTATTCGTACTAAGTCTACATATTTTAATTAAAAAAAAGTAGACTAAATAAATAAAATTACCCATGATTATATCTATACCTATAATGTATTCATGGTACATAACTTTAATATGTTCCTATGAATTGGATTATATGGAATAAGTTATTTGTTTACATTAAAACTAGTAAAAAATTATGCGGTTGAAATCGCTGGATAATTTGTGGAAATATTGCTATTAGCCGCGCGAGTGCTCTGAACAGTTTTAATCTCCCGATACACAACAAATTAACGAGAATCTGCGGAACGATTACATAATCTCATAATGAGAAGATACGAAACCAGTTGCATCGTGTAACAAAACTATTTTTCTTATTCACTTATATAAAACTTTCATTGAATTGGATCGTGTTATGAACCCAAACAATAACGAAATAGAAATCAGTATAATACACACTCATATAATATCACCATAGTAATAGGTTTGATAAACATCATGAATGTAGGTATAAGTGCGAAGGAAACTCAATATCCTGTTCAAAACTAGTGAATCACAGGAGATGCGGCAGGAAAACTCGCAATCACGAAGAGAACAAGAGCAGAAAGTATTTCCGTTTTGTCGTGACATCCGAAGGACTCACATTCAGATAATTAGTCTTTTACATGAAATGAATGCAACACTTCACTAAAAGAAATCAGTGTGCGAACGATTGTGTAAGTAATTTTCAAGTTAATTATTCGTCGACTTAGTTCAAAGTTCTTGGGCTCAGAACGGTATTATCAAAATTCCCATGCACATTAGTTGTAACGTGCGCCAATAACTTCTACTTAATTTGAACACCGGAACAGACGGGAGAAAAGGAATATTTAAAAAAAAAGATAGAAAAATCTTTATGCAATGCTAATACAAGCAATACTTATAAAAAACTACCGCTGTCTGTATAGATAAAAAAAAACTATACTGCAGTATAGTTTTAGTTATCTATAAGGACCATAGTATAGATATATTAACTTATAAATAAAATAAAATTAAAGACTATAACGAAAAAAAAAACAGAACAACATTTTTGAGCATAGTAACATTCATAGCATTGTGGTGTGATCAACAAAGACCCATTTGTTGCATAAACGTAAAAACCCTCAGCATAAACTACGAGTACTCACAACACTGGAAACAGTATCAGCGGAACAACGTTTGACAATGAAGTGACGGTGTTAAGATATTATATACACTTCATATTGTCCCGTGGGTATCGTAAGATGCGACGGAGGGAAACAACCAGGAAACGGACAGCAGGATCCCCCAAATAACATCTAAAAAATAAAATAAAAAAACTGTGGTTGCCAACCCGCATGTCTGGTGACAATTATCCCCTATGAGGCAATTTATGGGGGTGGCTTATGTTAGCAGTGGACTTTTGATAGGCTGTAATGGTAACGGCAACACCAGATCAGTAAGCCTAGGCGACAAGGGCGTATCTATAGAGTTCAAAGAATTGAATACGATGGGGAAGGCAGCCTAATATTGGTAAGCGTAGTGTAGGTTGGCTCCTTATTTGAAGGAGTGACAACCTGGTAAGACATTCAGGAAGTCGATGAATGCAAGTGGCCCTTGACCGTGTTTTGTGGCATTTCTTTTTCCTTTGTTTAGTATTGAACTTGTAAAGAGCTGTAATGATGATGATTATTCAATAGTAACGTATCACCTTAATCTACTTTAAAGATAATAATATTGTGATCAACTCTCAAAGTGTCATGTACCATGGAGGTATTGGTTTTACTAAGTAAATACAGAAACTAAACGGTCTGTCGCAGTAAAGATAGGGTGGTATTAGTTAATAAATCTAAATATACAAAAGTTTTTTTATCTCTTATATTCTGAAATAAAGTAAATATTCCATTTGCTAATAGGGCTTACAGTGATGGAGAGGCAAACCTCGAGATAACTACGGATCATTTGTTTCCTTAGAGCTGGGGCCGTAATGGACAACGAATCACGGTAAGGCGATACGGTCAGTTAGTGTCGCTGTGAGTATACGTATGATATTCATTTGCTGTTAGTTTTATGTTATAAGAAAATTCTTAGGTTCCTGAGAATTGTTTATCAAAATCAGATGATCATTAATCATACATAAAATAATATCTTCAACAATATTCCATAGGTAAATATAAAACCTAATTGTATTTTTTGTGGGGAATTTTTTTTCTAGTTAGCTTCGGACCCCGGTTTGTGAAATGTATTTAAATTATGTAGAATAATTTCAGACAAGTACGTGATTTGAGTTGTTTGATTTATTTGTATTACATGTAAAGCAAAAATAAGTGAAATAAGTTTTTTTATCAATCATTCTATATCATCCTGTTAGGATAACGTGATATTGTGAATGGGAAAAGTAAGAAGGATGTAATGTGTCATCTACTTCGCGCGCGGAGACAAGGTATGAATAGTCCGCGCGGCTGATGAGTGACCTCAGTGTGACCGTTTAGGCACGAATCGCCTAAATACATTTCTGGATCTATATTAAATAACCAAAAACGCATACGCTATGCAAATTATATTTAATAGCTATTTATAAGTTTGTGGATAATTATTAAACGTTAACGGTTCTTCCCCTTATATTGGAAAACCTCGCTGGAGTTGTTGGTTTTATTATTTTATTTCCAAACATAAGATGGGAGGATTTGGAATTAAATGAAATATATATATATATTTAAATATACATTAAACTCGCAAGTGAAATCGGTCTAAAAAGGACACATATCCCCAACCACTCGCGTCGGACTCGCCGCTAGTCGTGCCAGGGAAGTACTTGCTTTTCTCCTGATTCTGAAAGGTGTCGAACCTGCGATCCGTTAATTTTATTTTATTTTGTTCCTTCTTATTATTAGTCAGCTTAGTTTTTCTTTAGAAGTAATTAGATTAGTCCAGTTTATAAGTAGTGTTATTACATATCTTAAAAAAAATTGTTGTTATTATTTATTTGTTTAACAAATATATAATAACGTGACAAGGATTACCACGACCTTATATTATATCTCTTAATACTTCTAGTATTACTATCTAGTATGTAGCAGATGAAAAACATATAGTGTCTGTTCGTTTGTTACTCTGTAGTCTGCAATAGCTATCACCAATCCGTTTGCTAAGTATGACAATAACGGCAAATTCTTCCTCCTATGTAAAAGACCCACGCCAGCAGTGATGTGATCCACGCAGTAGTACGGCCTAATAAAGATGAACAAGGAAGTAAATGGGCTGCATTTTGTAGAGCATAAATATTAGTTTTTGGGATAATCGGATGCATTGTCTCGAAAACAAATGTTTATGCTGTCATTTATCCTTTTGATAAAAAGAAGAAACTTTACAATACTTACGTGACAGTAGCGTAACAAGGGATGCTGCCGCCCGAGGCTGGTAGTAAACTCCCATTTTCGCAAGTGCCGTGTAATAAAAAAAACAGTAAATATCAGTAATAACACACCTTGGCAAGTGTGTTTGCGTGCAGATTATGACATATTGTGCCACGACCCCCTTGCTGCGCCAATGTTTTGTGTATTTGCTTGCTAATGACACTGGCATTTAAATAAAACTAGTTTTTACGGATTTTATCGCGTATATTAACTTATTTTATATTCCCGACGTTTCGAACACTTTACAGCACCCATGGTCACGAAGGGGACTGAGATGTTCGACGTCCCAATGTCATAGTTGACCACGGCTACCTCCAGATAAAATTATAAATTTTTGTTCCGATCTATGCAGTATGAACTTATAGTATATGGTAGCACCCAGCCATCTTCCCTATTGAAATTAGGATGTTTTTTTTTTATTTCGACAGCCTCGCGAATCATCCTTGGAAGGTATCGGTGTTCATTAGCGAGGATTTGTGGTCTATCAAATCTGATGTAGTGACGGGGGCGATCCTGTACGTGTCAACAGAGTGCAGACTTCCCGGAGCGTCGATTCTTCACATCAGCTGTGTGTTCTTTAACGCGGGTTTTTATTGATCTTTTAGTTTGTCACATGTAAGAGAGACCACATTCGCAATCAAGGTTGTAAAATCCTGCATCTTGCAGAGGGACATTACACTTGACCGATGGTAAAAACTGACTAATCTTCTTTTGCGGCTTGAAGTATGTTTTAATGGAAACAAGCTTCAAGATGTAGACAATCATGTCAGTGATACCTCTGATATATGGCAGTACAGTAGGCACACGCTCGACTGTGGCCGGCTTCACTCGTTCACTGTGACGTGGGCGCGCGACCCGAAGCTTGTTGTCGTGCAAAACTTGCTTGACGTGTTGGAGCTTGGCGGCCAGGTGTTTACTGTCACAGATCCCTCGTGCTCTCTGTAACAAAGATTTACCCACGGTAGCTAACTGTGAAGGATTGTGGTGAGAATAACCGTTTATATATGTATATGTATGTCTTTTTTCTATACGCAGTGTGGCTCAAGGTGTTATCAAGATTTCTAATTACTAACAAATCTAGAAAAGCTAATGAATTATTTCCCTCTAACTCCATTATGAACTGAATTTTAGGATTTATGAAGCAAACTCTATAATTCCATAGATGGTCTAAAAATGCAGTTACTTTATCTAAAGGTAGAATTGTGAAAATGTCGTCTACGTACCGCTTGTAGAATCTTGAACGGTCCTGTGGCGGTTATTTTCATCAGGTCATCAGGTCATCACTGCGCTTGCCAGTACAAGGCTGCCACTCGAGAACTTTTGCCCCATTTTTTGTGCTGTTTTTGAGCGGACGGACTGTAAAATATACTTTTTTCTAGGCCTCTGGTGCATAGAAAATAAAATAAAATGTCGATATTAATATAGGAAAAAATAATATTCCGAAAAAACAAAAATGTATGGTCCTTCCATAGCTCGCTGAGCCATCATGAGCTTCTTCATACGGCCAGTAGTTAAGGACAACGTTTTAGTTCCGTAAGTCATTAATGGCAATACGAACTGTACTAACGACTAAAGGTTCTGAGAAATATCGGACAAGAAGATTTGTCGCAGTTTCTAGAACGCAGCCAAGTTGAGTTGGTTTCGTCGGTTTAACGAAGTTAAACACCTCGTAAATTTCGGATATTTTGTTCCAGGTTTACAACTGCAAGCGTAGTGTTCCCAACAACTACCTATATAATTGTGACATGGACGTAAGACATGATTTATCATTATAGGTAGTTATATATTATAAAAACCTATTGAGTCGAACGTTAAAAATTCTGAATTAAATGCAATATCTTTAGATATACTGAAATTTTTATTACGGAAATATGTGACTTATTCACCAGCGCTGTAGCTGAAAGCCATAAAAATTCAATCACGCATTCATTTTGCATGCATTATTTGCAGTTTTTTATTTCAATTGCAACAACAAAGTCATTTATTAAATTATTATTGCATACAATATACTGAAAGTTGCAAGTGGCAGAAGAAGTACCAGAATTCAATTAATGCTGTAAAAATGCGGTCACTAAGGAGTATGATAAGGATGACTCTGAATGACAGGGTGAGAAATTGTGTGTTAGAAGAAAAGTGTGGTTTGCATTTTTGCATTTGCACGAAATGAAAAATATTTATTTCTTAAACGCTTAGTGTTAAGTGTTAAGTGTTTATTGTTTGCTGACGACCTTAAATTATCTCTTGCGGTAAAAAATGGGAATAACTGTGCTATACTACAAAGAGACATAGACAGGGTTGTGAGTTGGAGCAAAGACAATCTCTTGCAATTTAACAGCTCTAAGTGTGTGTTAATTAGTTTTTCTCGCATTGCTCTATTTTAAATAACTATCACATTGACGGGCTGCCGATGACAAGGGTCAGAGAAGTTAAAGATTTAGGAATAACTTTTAACACAGAGCTTACTTTTCATGATCACATCATAAACATCTGTAAAAAAGCTTATAGAAATCTAGGATTTATGCTTCGTACGGTCTGAGGATTCACAAACATAAAAGTGATCATCGCCTTGTATAATACATTGGTACGGAGTCGACTTGAATGTAATGCAGTCATCTGGGCTCCGCATGAAACTAAGTGTAGTCTCATGCTAGAGCGAGTACAGAATAAATTTATTAGATATTTATATATGCGCTATAGCATTATAATGGTGTATACCCATTTTATCCTTTAATGAATCCAACTTTGTTTATCTTAGGTATGGTAGGATATAATGAACTAAGAGTTAGAAGGGAACTTGCGCTCACCTCGTATATTTTTAAAATACTCAGAGGAAAATTGCATAACGCTGAAATGATAGGGCAATTAAACCTATGTGTTCCTGAGAGGTATGTGTGGCGCCGACGGCAGCCGCGACTGTTGGTGGCGCCGCGCGGTCGGACCAACCTTCTGAGTAAGGCACCTCTGACGCGCGCACTCCATACGCTCAACTTAATAGCTAGTGAGACGGACCTGTTCTGTTGTACTCTGAGTTAATTCACAAAGACAGCATTGTTTGTAATTTGTTACAAAAATTAAAGCATGAATACAAATCAGTTAGACAGCTACACTATCGCATTAAGGCCCGTATTTATAAACGTTACTCAACGGCGAACTCAAGTGCGTAATCATTTGATACGCCCTCATTACGAAATCAGCATCTCAAGATCGTTGCTAATTAATTAACAGATAAAAACATTATCTCAAAACGCTGTAATTAGGAATACTGTTCTGTGACTTGCACTCAAGTATACACACTTGAGAGTCGAGTTTCGTTTATTAATCAGTGTGGCACTCAGCTGATATCGTAAACCTGAACCGCATCTTGAGATATGTTTATTAATAAGATCATAACCTCAAGATTGTACTCAAGTGCGTGTACTTGAGCTGAGTAACGTTTATTAATACGGGCCTACGATCGCCACTTTTTTAAATTATTAAAGTTTTAATATTGGTTGGTATGTATGCCAATGACGGTTGTGCTGAGATCGGTCCGTGTAGTTGCGGTGTAAGAATATCCACCATACCATATCGTCACGTGGGTGTTGTAAGAGGCAACAAAGGGAAACTGAAACAGGAGATGGGCAGTGTTTACCTAATAACAACTAGAAAATAAAAAAAAAACTGCGATGACCAACCCGCCTGCTAAGCGTGGCATTTATGGTGGATAATAATGTCTTCCAGATCAGATTTCGGTTACAGCGGCCTGTATTAACGGAGACTAACCATCCAGGATTATAGTGTCTAAGTGCTCCATTCCCTCATACTTGCAGTGCAATGCGACGGTAATCCGACACGACCGGAAGGAGATCAAGCGCAAGAGCAACGACTTTACATGCTTTTCGAGGCACGGGGGTGTAACACCGCCGTCTTCTTAACTCTGGGCTGGTATTGAGAGTTTCTTGTCATAAGAATCCTTTCAGTCAAAAAAAAGGAAATAAAGCTCCTTATTCGAGGCAGTTTTATTAGGTTACTTTCTTTCGCCATAAGAGGATTCACATGTATACATGGGAAAGAGGTGATGATAAAAGCATGATAGATTTCATAATTGTGGATGAAAGAATGCGGAGCGCAGTGGTAGATACAAGAGTTTACCGGAGGTCCAACGTAGGGACGGATCATTACTTGGTCTTATGCCGAACTAATGGTCTATTCAGGCGTTGGCGGCATCGGACATCTGTGTCTACCACTGCGTTACAGCGTATAAGAACAGAGAGGTTACAAGATGAAGGTGTGAAAGAGAAGTATAAATGTAGATTGAGGGAGAATATAAATGGTTTGAATGAAATATGTATGAATGATTTAGACCTGAAGACTGTATGGAATAATGTTAAGAAAGTTTTGGTGGATGCAGCCACCGAAGTATGTGGTGTAAGTAAGAGAACGAATGAAAGGAAAAATAATACGTTGTGGTGGGATGATGAGATTCGGATGGAAGTTGAAGCAAAGAAGAGCATGGCTAGATTTACTGGCAACCAAAGCTGGTAATTCTGGCGGTATGAATGATGAGATTGAAAGAAAAAAGGCAGACTTTAGACTTATAAATAAGAGAGTAAAAGAAGTTGTTGAAAGGAAAAAGCAAGAAAGAACGGATAAGAATGATAGAAGGATATCTGATAACTTCCAGCCAAATATTAAAATGTTCTGGAAACTCGTAAGACCTGCTAGGGGAAATTCAAAACAGCCTAGAATGAATGCTATACGAGACGAGAATGGCTGTATGCTGAATGATGAAGTTTCGAATTTAAAGAGATGGAAGGAATACTTTGAAAAAGGAATACTTTGAATACTCTGAATTAAGTGAAAAAGAAATTCCGAAAAAAGTGGAGAGAGGTAGGGAGATAAGTGTAGATGAAATAATAAAAGCAATGAAAGGCATGAAAGCAGGTAAGGCAGCCGGATATGATAGAGTATCACCGAAATGCTAAGGGCTGGAGAGGAGTGGTGGCAGGCCTGCTGTACACCTTGTTTAATTTATGTTGGGAACTGAAGCGGGTACCGGAAGACTGGTGCAAAGCCATTATATTCCCAATATACAAAGGAAAAGGGTCACAGCAGGACTGTAAAACTACTGTAGATCAGCTTGCTTAGCATTGTGGGTAAACTGTATGCTAAGGTGTTAATTGAAAGAGTTATGGAAGAAACTGATGGAAAAATTTGGGATGTGCAAGCTGGATTTAGAAAGGAATGGGGTGTACGGATCAAGTATTTTCCATGCGCATGATTGCGGAGAAGTTTTGGCCAAAACCAGAAAGTTTTTGTGCTTTCATGGACTTGGAAAGGCTTATGACAGAGTGGACAGGAATGTGTTATGGCAAACACTTAACTCATTTGGTTTGAGCGTTGGTTTGATACAAGCATTGAAGTCTCTTTATAGGACTCTAGTGCTTGTATCAGGGTCAACAGGTCTACTCGGACTGGTTTGGCATCCAAAAGGTGTCAGACAGGGCTGTGTAGCTTCCCTGGCTGTTTAACCTATTTATGGACAGTTGTTTGCAAACTTTGAAAGTTGAAAATGTGGGTTGAGAATGGGTGAGTTAACCGTCAAATGTCTTTTGTACGCCGATGATCAAGTTATATTTGCATCGTCGGCGGCCGAGTTACAATGATGGTTACTTTAATGAACCGGTCATTAAAAGAAAGAGGTATGAAAGTGAACGCAAGTAAGACGAAAGTGATGGTTTTGAAAGAGAAGAAAGTAAAACGTTATGTGAAATAAGAATAGAAGGGAGTTGATTGAGCAAGTGGATGAGTTTGTATATTTGGGATGTTTATTTAGCAGGGATGGTAGATATGATAAGGATATAGAACGACGAGTGAACGCAGGAAATAGAGTGAATGGGGCTCTACACGCTATTGTGAAGAGTCAGAATGTGTTAAAAAAAGCACGTTTGGCAATTCACAATGCTGTGTTAGTCCCTACTTTAATGTATGGTAGTGAAAGTTGGGTCTGGCAGAAGAAGCATGAGAGTAGAATAAATGCTGTAGAAATGCGGTCATTAAGGAGTATACTAGGGCTGAATCAGAATGACAGGGTGAGAAATAGTGTGATAAGAGAAAAGTGTGGTTTGCAAGATGACGTTGTGACCAGGATTAAGAAAGGAATGCTTCGGTGGTTTGGTCATGTAGAAGGAATGAACGAAGAAAGAGTGACAAAGCAAATTTATGCTGCAGAAGTGAACGGCAGAGTCGGAAAGGGACGCCCTAGACGAAAGTTTATCGACCAAATTGGCGATATATTGAAAATGGGCCAGATTAGGAGTACCCTTAACCGACGAGCGTGTATGCGTAGATATATGGATGTAAAGGAGGCGAGAGAGGTGTGCCAGGATCGTGCCAAATGGAAGTCCGTAGTCTCTGCCTACCCCTCTGGGTGACAGGCGTGAGTGTTTATGTATGTATTTTATTAGGTACAATTTGTTTTTAATAAACATAATCATTTTTAAACGTGAATATGCAAATTCATGCATCAAATTCAAAGCTCTCTTAGGACAAGCATAATGTAAAAATGAAAAGTAGTGTGAACGTCACTCGACGAAGTCCGCCCCGGAGCAACATAACGATGACGTCAGAGTCAAACTCGTGTCCGGCCAATTAGTGAGACGGATTGACTCAAATTATGACGAAGCACAATTATGTGCACGTACAGGGAACTCTTTATACATAAATTTCTTTTATTTATTAATAAAATTCCGCCGACGGCTCTGTTTCGCAGTGGCTTAACTACCAGTTGCGGCGCTTAGAGCCACTGGTTCGAATCCCGCATGAAAAATATTTCTAAGACCTACAAATAGTTGTTTCGGGTCTGGATGTATGTATGTAAGCTGCCTGGACGATATAAGAGAAAGCCCTTGTTTGGAGGTAAAATTTTTAAACAAAAGAGAAAAGAGAGTTATACGTCCAATAAACACAACAACTCACTTTTATTAAATCAGAATTGCAAGATAAATAAAATCACATAATCGTTGTCATCATCATTACAGTCTTTCAAGGAATGCCATAAAGCGCGTTTCTGAGCCACCTGCATCTATCGACTTCCCGCATCGTTTACCAGTTGCACTCACTGCATCTGGTGGGGGCCGCCATACACTGTGTTTACTGGTACGGGAATGCTCGAGAACTCGAGAACCTTTCTTCCCCATAGTTTGTCGGTTCTTTGTGTTCACTTTTCTCGGGAAGCCTATACATATAATGGAAGCTTCAAAATAAGCACTGCCGCCGCACAGCAGTGCCGAACGATCGAAGGCCTTCGCTATGTCCAAACTAACGGCCAACGCCTACGCTTTGGACTCTACTGCCTCCACATATCTATGAGTTGGATTTTAATTAATAGCAATATCTTAACTTTGTGTCAGTTTTTACAAAAGTAAACTTAAAGATATTAAAAATTAATAAGCTGAGATCCGCGTACTAAAAAGAAAATGATGTGTCTTACCTAGTTTGAAGTACCTCCCGCCCTCACTCAGTTGCGTGCACAATATAATGGATTTCCGCAAAGTAACGCCTGATTATATTATTTACCTTGAAAAGTAAACTTAATTTTCAAACGTGGTTATTGGTGAATATGTAATGAAGTTCAACACGTTCCTTATAGCGAAACTTCAATGCAAAAAAAAATCTAAGCTTCCTTAAAATTAAAACTTATCATGCATATACAATAAGAATTAATTTTGAAAACGAAAGTACACAATGTACAAGTGTACCGTGAACGGTCGGCGGTAGGAAACATCAATACGTATAAATTAGTTGCGTATTGTATCCAAAGAGATGGTATGTCTTGGCACCTGAGTCTCTAAAGTGCACCTTTGTAACTTTTAGAAGACTGTAAAGCGCTACACTAGGATTTTCTACTGTATCGTGGAGGCGTTTCATAAACATAATCTGGACAAATATCTGAACCCGGAATAATTGTTGATAGGCCATAAAATTACTTCACGATTATAATAATAATGAACCATGGATAAATAAAAGTATAAACAAACTTTGCAATAAAAGAGATAATTTATTTTTAAAATGGAAAAAAGATCCTACTAACGCCGTGTTAAGAGCAGAGTATAATAAAATAAGAAATAAAACTCACAAAACAATAGAGAAATCTAGAAACTTATTTTATAAAGCAGAAATAAACAAAAATAGAAAAAATACAAAAAAACTCTGGGATATTATTAATAAAATGACAGGGAGGATAACCGGAACTGTAGACGAAGTAATAAATAAAGCTTTTAAAACAAACAATATAAATACTCAAACGATAGCGAATAATTTTGCCTTTAGTTTTAAAAAAAATGTATCTAAAATAATACCAAATTGTACAAGTAATATTTTGGACACAAAAAGTTATAAAAAACCGGCCTGCTTGTCTATTTATTATAAAAAACCGTGTGTACAGCAAGTAGCAAAAATATTAAAAAATATTAACGTCAATAAAGCACCCGGTTTTGATGGAATTCGAGCGATTGACATAAAAGCCATAGGTGAAAAGATGTCTTTTGCTTTGACAAAACTTATAGACACGAGCATTAGAAAAGGTATTTACGAGTATCCAGATGGATTTAAAACAAGTATTATTAGGCCAATTTATAAGCAACACTCCCAAAAAGAATATGCCAATTACAGACCGATATCAATTCTTCCGAATATCGATAAAATAGTAGAAAAGTATATATGTGAACAAATACAAACATTTTACACTGCAAACTCTATTCTATCTGACAATCAATTCGGATTTCAATCTGGTAAAAGCACTACACAGCTACTGTCTAAATTTACAAATGATATTAACACTTACCTTGATGAGAAAAGACACGTATTAGTTGCCTTTATTGACTACAGCAAGGCTTTCGATACTTTACGACTTGAAACTCTAATTGAAAAGCTTCGAGACACAGGTATCAGAGGACCTTTATTAGACTGGAGTAAAATTACCTCTGTAACCGACAATATGTTGTTAGGGTGAACAGCACAGGATCAGTATTGGGTCCTTTGCATTACCTTGCTTATGTAAATGACCTTAACCACCTTATAACAAAGTGTAGCTTTATCAATTTGCGGACGATACTTGTCTCGTATCAGCAGATCGTGACATCGTCGCCGCTCAAAAACTCTTCAAGACGATATAACGCTTTTAAATCAATGGTCTCATGACATGGGACTAGTTCTTAACGCAGAAAAAACTAAAGTCATGCATATTAGGTCGAGTCATAACACAGTATATAGTCCAATATCAATAATTGTGCATACACACGAATGTATGCATGGCCTTATTCAAAAATGCATATGTACACCTATAGAACAAGTTACAAATCAAAAATACCTAGGCAATCATAGACAACAGATTTAACTGGGGTCCTCATATTGATACGATTTGTAATAAGCTAAGGTCATTGCTTGCAACATTCTACATTATCAAGAATAAAGTACCATATTCAGTTACTACTATCAATGTACCATGCGCTAGTAGATTCGATAATATCATATGGAATAACAAGTTATGGTCGTACATTCAAAACATACATAAGAAGGATCTTTAATTTACAACTAAAATTCTTAAAGCTCATTGTAGATGACAAGGTAAAACAATAATATAAAGAAAATAACGATATTGGTATTTTTAAATACTGTAACGTCATACCTATAAATAAAAAACTTGAATATCATATCATGATTGAAGATTTTAATACGATTCCTTCATTAAAAATGGTAAAATATTGTGATAAAACACGACAAAGTAATAAAAAAACTGTAGCAAAACTAAAATCAAATAACTTTTATGGAGACAGGAGAACTGTTAATATATTAGCTTCTATTCTAAACGATCTTCCAAAAAATCTTAAGAACGAATTGACAGAAAAAAACTTAAAATATAAATTTAAACACTATATACTAGGAAACCTGAATTAAGTCTTCCTTAATAAATCCTCAAATGATATTAAATATATATGTATAAAATAAGTTTATTAAATAATTATTAAAAAAAAAAATTGCTATAGAAATCATTCTGTATATGGATATGAAACGCACACATACACTACATACCTAATTATCTTAGGAATAGCATACCGTACACGCTCATTGCGGTAAACTAGCGAAACCTGTTTGTCGTCATGTCGCTAATACAATGAATAGGTTGTTAGTTGTTATCATGCTTAATTTTACCAATTTTACGATGGTAATTATTAAATATAATATATTATTTATGCGTATAGACGTCTGCAAGCACCAATACAAACTGTTTTGCGGTTTAATGGTGCTGAATAGTAACTATGCACTATTGTAATATATTTTATGTATCATTAAATTAAAAAAAAATACCCTAAAAGTCATTTATTGTAGGTATGTTTGTACATGTTTGTTATTCTTATATACCCTATATACCATGTACCGGTCCGTTTTATGAATAGTATGAAAATAATTTTAAATAAATATATTGAAACTAGTACAAGTATTTATCCAAATCACAATAATTTAAAATTAAAATTTTTATACAAACGACTTCAATATAAATTATAAAGAATAACTTAAAAACTATTGGTCAAATCTTGATTACATTTATATGGGACTACATGAGAAGCAACAGCCTTCAAATAAAAAAAGGATCATCGAAATCGGTTCACCCAGAAAAAGTTATGAGGTAACACACAGAAAAAAATTAAAATAAAAACATGAGCAGGAGCAGAATTTTTTATTGCTTTGCATTTTTGAACTCAATTCCCATCATAAAAAGTTTTATTTCTATTACAACAAAGATAGTCTTAGGACCGTTTGAACAGTATTTGTGATTCGAAAACCAAGTTCATTCTCAAGTTATTAAAGTTCACATTTGTATATATTGCAATCATTTGTAATTCTTCCTGCTCCGCGATCATGCCATAGTAGTGAATTGTAATGATGTTTGCTTATGCCGGTTTTAACCACGGTAACGCCTTCCAAATAAAATTGAATGCTGTCAAACGCACCTATTGTAACATATCTCCCCGTATCTGATGTAACACTTATATGACAAAATGGTAAGCAGACTAAGATTATTTTTTAATATAGAAGGAGACTTCACAACTACGTATGAAGGAAGATATCCTCTTTCTTATTAATGACCAAAGGCATTTTCCATTACCCATGTTAAGAGACCTGCGTGATTAACGAATTTTACTGTATACGTTATATTTAGAAAATGTTTCAAAAGCCTAACAACGCATGATTGATGAAGACAGAAGCGACAGAGTGTGTGATTAAAAAGTTTGATCCCCCAGCCAGATACATAACGAGTGTGTTTACGGTAATTAATGCTTGAACTTCATAGAAAATGTCTCAGTTTTCAGCATGACGTAAATTTCGACTCTCAGGTGAATATTAATCATATTGTTTGTTTTTAAGCAATATAGCCTGTGCTTTACTACTATCCCAACTGATTGTAAGTGGTTGTTTATTACATATTTGATTTTTTTGCTAGTGCTTATCCATATAAAACAATGTATCTCGCTGTAGTTGTTTGCGCGGCAACAGATGTCATAATGTGTCAACTCAGTACGAATAAAGTAATCATTGAGTGAAGACCGGTTTCTTTCATTATTTCACCTGCAAGCAAAAGTGCACCTTATTATCGAGTGTACATGGTTCTTCGAGCACGGATCATTCAACTTGCCCTATTTTAATTACGTAAATTTGCGAGTGGATGTAATTGGAGTTATTTTGAAAAATACGGAATACGGACTAATTAATAAAAATAAATGAACATTATCGAAGAAAAGTTCTGAAGAAAAAGTGGAAGAACGTTAAAAATCAGTTATTAGTGAACAAAATTACATTACACGTACAATTGAATAATAAAAACGTTACTTTTGTGCAACGGTAATCTTAAACGAAGTAAATTAAACTAATATATAGTGAGTTGGCGAACAATTATTAGAGTGTTTATTAACAACTGTGACTGTTTTAAGGTGAACTTTGGACCTATTGGTAAGAATAATTAACTACCTACATATACGTTGAAAGTTAAGAAAGCTATTAGAAAACTGTGAATTATTACTAAAGTATTTTATTTGTATTGTTGTAAATAAAAGATATTAAATATGGAGAGCGTTGAAAATCGAATGTTGCTACAAGTTGATACATTTGAAAAAGTACAAAAGACGTTCGCTAATTACAAAAAATCGCCTAAGGACAGGATAACCGTGGGTTATATACAGAGTAGAATGGAAACTTTAGAAACATATTGGAAGGAATTTAAGTCCGGTCATGAGAAATTAGTTATGGCTGTTTCTAAAAAAGATAGACACATGTTACCGTATTTCGCAGAAGATATGTTCGATAAATTTGAAGAATTATATTTTACGTACAAGGGCGAAATGAAAACTTCATTAAATAAATTAATGGTCGATATGAAAAAACCAGACGAACTGCACAAAATAGATGAGATGAGACCATGTGCTTCCGGGAGTGATATAAAATTACCCAGTATTTCGATTCCAATTTTTGAAGGCAACTACACGGAATGGCAATCGTTTCACGATCTCTTTATGGCATTAATACACAAGAATGAGTCATTAGAAGATGTTCAGAAACTACATTATCTTAAGAGCAGCCTGAAAGGAGATGCAGAAATTTTGTTGCGCCAGTTTTCTATTACGGATGCAAATTATGCTGAGGCTTGGTCCATTTTGAAAAAGCGTTATAACAACAAAAGATACATTGCTAATTGCGTATTTAAAAAGTTTTTTAGCCAGAAAATACTATCTCAGGAGTCAGCTTCGTCCTTAAAGCAACTGCTCGATACGTCAATTGAATGTATGAATTCATTAAAAAATCTTGGCTTACCAACAGCGCAGTGGGATGCAATCATAAACTATGTCATCGTGTCAAAGCTGGATCCTGAAACACATAAACAGTGGGAAATTACAATAAGTAAAGATAGTACTGATGACTTACCTGGTTTTGAAGTACTGAAGTCTTTCCTGGAGACGCGGTTTCGCATGTTGGAGATGGTGGAACCTGAAAATAAAGCTTACAAACTAGTTAAACCTAAGACATTTCATGCGATTTCCACTGGCGAAAATAAATATTGTCCCTTCTGCAAAGAAACTCATTTTATATTTAATTGCAAGGAATTCGCTAAGCAACCAATAGAAGAGAGATACAGTTTCGTCCAGAAAAACAACTTGTGTTTCAATTGTTTAATTCCCAAATCATTCCGTATTTAAATGCAGGCAGTCAAATACATGTAAAATATGCAACAGACGACATCACTCTTTATTACATCGAGATTTTATAAAACAAGCAGGTGAAGTAAGGTCAAATACAGAAGAAACTACAACAAATACACAAGAAGTTAGCAAGGTTACAGCACATATGTCAAGTGGAGAACAACCTGCTCAACAAGTCTTGTTGGCGACAGCATTGGTAGAGGTGCCTTCGCGAACGGGACAATTGCACGTCCTTCGGGCTCTGATTGATCAGGGCTCGGAGGCCTCATTCGTGACAGCGCGAGTGGTCGAGTTATTAGGTCTGAAGAGGACTCAAATCAGCGGCGTGGTGTCAGGAATTGGTGAAGGTAATAAAGTTTATATTAATCATTTAGTAGGATTACATATTAAGTCGAGGCATGAAAGTGATTTTTCTATTGATGTTAATGCTTATGTAATGAAATCGTTGACTCGTAGACTACCTGCTAGGGAAATAAGAGGATACGATTGGCCTCAACTTAAAAATGTGAAGTTAGCTGATCCCAGCTTTAACGTCCCGGGTCGGATTGATATTCTACTCGGAGCTGACGTTTTCGGCAAAATTATAGATTTAGGCCTGCTAAAGGGACCGGGCGATGTAATCGCTCAACGCACACACCTAGGCTGGATATTGACAGGTGATATATACACAACTCCTACTAAAGGACAAAAAATTATTAGCTTACATGTCACCAGGTTCGTAGATGAAGACAACAATCTATTGAAAAAATTCTGGGAAATAGAATCGGAAGAATACACAAGAAAGCGCGAACAAGGAAGAAGAAAGATGTGAAAGACACTACATAGATACAACGACAAGGGATACATCTGGAAGGTATGTAGTCCATTTACCTTTAAGACATAGTATTGAGGAAACCGTGAAGGCATGCGGCGAGACTAAATATCAGGCCATCAAACGATTTAAACAGTTGGAAAGGATGTTTACCAAAGATGAAGATTTGAGAACAGAGTATAAGAATGTGATACATGAGTACTTAAAGATGGGTCATATGAAGAAAGCTGAAAAAGAAGAGGAAGATGAAGCAATTTACTTACCCCATCATGCTGTCGTAAGAAGGGATAAGGACACTACAAAGGTAAGAGTGGTCTTCGACGCTTCAGCCAAGGGTTCCAATGGTCTCTCCTTAAACGACGCCATGATGATTGGCCCCACTTTACAACCTGATCTTCGTGCTCTTATCACTCGCTGGAGGTCTCACAAAATCTGTGTTGTCGGCGATATAATAAAAATGTATCGTCAAGTAAGAATGACTAACAAACACACAAATTTACAACGTATTGTTTGGCGCGATGATATTTCTGGAAATATAGAAAGTTATAAATTACTTACCGTAACATTTGGAACCGCGGCAGCACCATATCTTGCTGTACGGTCTATACACCAGCTGGCTGATGATGAAGTTGACAGGTACCCCCGAGGATCTGCTATCGCTAAGAATTCGTTCTACATGGATGATTTAATGACCGGGCATGAAGATCTATCAGAAATCAAACAAATTTGCGATGAGGTTAAGAATCTGTTAAAAAAAGGCGGCTTTCAAATGCAGAAGTGGTCTAGCAACTCTGATGAGTTGCTGAGGTTTCTGCAAGATGACAAAGACATTCCGGAAACTGTGGAAAGCATAGAAATAAAATTTGATAAGGTGATAAAAATACTTGGTCTTACATGGGACAGAAAAAGGGATACGTTCAAGGTTACAGTCAACATACCGAAACCAGGAAACCTGTAACAAAAGGTTAATATTATCAGATGTGGCCAGGCTCTTTGATCCATTTGGCTGGCTCTCCAGTGGTTATCACAGCTAAAATTATGATACAGAGACTGTGGTTAAGTAATCTTGGCTGGGATGATGAACTACCTTCTGAGCTAGTAGAGGAATGGCTTAGTTACAGAGAGGAACTGCAAGAGCTGCAAGGTATTGAAGTCCCGCGCTGGATTAAAACGACGTCACGCTGTAAAGGAGTGCAGTTGCATGGATTCGCAGATGCCTCTTCTGTTGCGTATGCAGCAGTGGTCTATATCAAGGTTTTAAATGAAGATGACAGGGTCCACGTCACAATGGTGGCATCTAAAACTAAGGTAGCGCTATTGAAACAATTGATGATTCCGAAATTAGAACTTTGCGCTGCGGTGTTATTGGCTAAAAGTTATTGCGCGAGTTATCTGGTCTATGTGATATACATATGGATCAAATATATGCCTGGACTGATTCAATGGTGGTTCTGTCTTGGTTACAGTCTCAACCAAGTCGATGACAAGTGTTTGTTGGCAATAGAGTATCGGACATAATTCAGTTGATAGACAATGACAGGTGGTATCATGTTCAATCAACCGATAATCCCGCTGACAAATCGCGTCAAGAGGGGTAGCGCCAATTGAAATGGCAAACAAAGACATGTAGTGGGCTGGACCGGAGTGGTTAAAAAATAAAGGAATGGATTTAGCAAAGGATTATATTCTTCAAACATATTTAGGGATGAAAAGATCGTTTAATGTAGTTTTAAAGGAAAAACAGTTTGGGAAAGATTTTCATCTATGTTACGAATGAAAAGAGTTCTTGCATGGTGTTTACGATTTCTACATAATAAAGAGAAACATGAAACGTATTTAACTACGGAAGAAATAAATGAAGTTGAAGTAAAGTTTATAAAATACTACCAGTATTTAGTGTACGAAGATGAAATTAAAGATCTAAATAAGAAAGGAAAGATAAAAAATAGAAGTTCTTTGATAAGTCTTACACCTTTCTTAGACCAAAAGGGGCTTCTTAGAGTAGGAGGGCGACTAGCTAATGCTAATATAAATGAGAATGCTAAACATCCAATTATAATTCCAAAAAAGCAGCATATTACTAAGCTTATAATTAACGAAGCCCACCTAAGAACTTTTCATGGAGGTTTTCTTCAGATGCTAACATACATCCGCAGTAAGTACTGGGTAGTTAGTCTGAAGTCTGCTCTCAGAGCAATTATTCGTAATTGTAAGGTGTGTATAATTGACAAGGCAAAAATAAAGCAGCAGCTGATGGGCCAGTTACCACCTGCAAGAGTGAATCCAAACCGTGCTTTCTTCAACAGTGGAGTTGATTTTTCCGGACCTGTGCAATTGCGAACGTCAAAGAGCCGTGGTTACAAGTCAACAAAGGGCTATATCTGTGTCTTCGTTTGTATGTCTACGCGAGCTATGCATCTCGAAGCTGTTACGGATTTAACGTCACAAGCCTTTATTTCAGCATTCAGGAGATTCGTTGCAAGAAGAGGTCACTGTAGGAACTTGTGGAGTGACAACGGCACCAACTTTGTGGGAGCCGCAAGGGAATTAAAGTGTATGTTTGAACAGGGCAAGGCTAATCTGGCGAGGGAGGTAGCTGAGCTCCTATCAAATGATGGCACAACATGGCACTTCATTCCGCCGAAGGCACCCAATTTTGGTGGGCTATGGGAGGCAGGCGTTCGGTCGGTTAAGAAACATTTATCGCGAATAAACGGAACTACAAAGCTAACCTATGAGGAAATGGCAACACTATTGGCGCAGATAGAAGCCTGTCTAAATTCGAGACCTATCTGTCACTCCGACAACACCAGTGAAACACTGGATCCACTCACCCCAGGTCATTTTCTCATTGGTGAGCCAATAATTAATATACCAGACATAAATTATGAGCACAAAACGTAGGTATGTTATCTAGATGGCAATTTTTACAAAACAGGATGCAAGATTTTTGGCGGAGATGGAAATCTGAATATCTCCACTCATTACAGCAACGGCATAAATGGCAAGACGCAGTGCCGTCTCCATGTGTGAGATATTGTAATCATTAAGGAAGATGATCTTCCACCGGCGAAATGGCTATTAGGAAAAATTATAACACTACATCCTGGCGCTGATCAACTCGTTCGCGTGGCAACAGTGCAATGCAAGGAGATAACATTCTTAAGAGACCATTGTCTAAGTTAATATTACTCCAATGAAACCGAATGATGAAGAACAATGTCAATGCTGAGGGTTATACCTACGTAATAGTGGTCAGTTAATTTCACATTTTTTTTCTATATTACATAATTTGTAAGTAAACTAAAATTACGATATTTTAATGATGTTTCATTACATCATGTCACTAAAATCTCTATATAAAACAACAAAAAGGTCATTAAAAATAATGGAAATGATAAAATACGAACTTGCGTCTTCCTTTAATTTCAATGTATTATGCTAATAATATTATGCCACAGAGGATTTCGTACCTAAACAATGTTGTAAATTGTAATGGTAATGGGAACAATTTTTGTTATAACTTATTTTAAGTTTAAATCTGTAATCTTTTAGCCTGAAATTTATGTAGTTTTATCATAACATATTAGTAATTAGTTTATTGCATAGATAAATGTAAACTTATTTTTCGATTTAAGATTTACTAATATTAATTTGTTCACGCCCAGTTGTTGGTATAAATGCTGAAATGTTAAATTAATTTATAAGGGTATTGTAACATACAGATACAGTCCACTTTTGGAAGTATGAAAAAAAAATAAGAAGAAGTAATATAAATTAGCATTAAAAATTATATTTACGATTTATTGCTTGTTCTTTTTCTACTTGATAACATATCTACTTGATCATAAGATTGTTAAAATAAATACTTTATTGTGCTTAGTACTTCGATATTTTGCAGATGTAGGAATTTTGTACAAGTGCTCTCTTTCCATACATGTTATAATACGATATGTTTAAAATTGAGCGAAAGTTGGTTTTACTGTCGAGATTTCAATTCTCATGAAATATATATATATAAGTTTAAGGTATAACTTGTAACTTTATTACTATTAACATTATATTTTGTTTTGAATTTGTGTATTTTTTGAACACTTAGTTAAAAACTGTGGTTTTTGGAGGGCGGTATGTTTATTACATATTTGATTTTTTTGCTAGCTGCCGGTTAACCCTATATATTATCCATATAAAACAATGTATCTCGCTGTAGTTGTTTGCGCGGCAACAGATGTCATAATGTGTCAACTCAGTACGAATAAAGTAATCATTGAGTGAAGACCGGTTTCTTTCATTATTTCACCTGCAAGCAAAAGTGCACCTTATTATCGAGTGTACAGTGGTAATGTAGTTGAAGATAATAACTGACTTAGCTATCATTCATTTCATTAACCCATTCGCTGTCCCGTGTACTAGGTACATATAGTTCATTACTAGTGTCTTACTATTGTATTTGAAAATCGGACAGTGAAAGTATTACTTATAGAATAACAGACGGCTCCGTGGCGCAGTGGCTTGGCAATGAGTTGCAGCACTAAGAGCCGCGGGTTCGTATTCCGCACGGAAATGGAAACTGGATGTTTGTCCTTGTGAAATTTGTGTATGTAATCACCATACAGGGGAAAAACCTAGTGTGGAGGTAAAAGTTCTTAAAAAAAAAAAGAAAGAAAAGAAATTCAGTAAAGAGTATCAAAGTACACTACTGAACATAGGCCTCCCCTTAGATTGCCTCATATGGAGGGTATTTGCCATAGATGCCACGCTCGGTAGGCGGATTGGTAACCGCAGTGTTTTATTTTAAGTTGATATTAAGTTGTTTTAAGTGTTTTTGCTGCTGCCTACCTCCTGGTTTGTTTTCCTCTGCCGCTCCTAACGACACACACGAAACGATAGTTACTGGATATTCTTACACCGCCACTACACAACCAACTGACTTAGATTTACCAAAGTCTAAGTAAGTCTAAGCGCAGCGGCGCAGAGGGATATGCGCTCGCTGTAAATTTCACAGTACGCGAGCAACCCGGGTTCAATTCCCGCCGGCACCAATGAAATTGTTCATTGCCATTTTAAGTGCTGATTTACCACGTGTTCGGCGATGAAGGAAAACATCGTGAGGAAACTTGCATGTCTGAGAAATAAGAAAAAAAAAATATTTCGAAGACATTTGAAGTTTGCCAATACGCATTGAAGCAGTGTGGCGGATGTTACCTTGCCCTAAAATCCTCTCAGAGGCCAGTGCGCAGCAGTGGGATGTAATAGGTCGGAGAAAAAGTTTCTTCGTATTTTGTTTGTATAAAATTGAAGAAAAACTCTTTGATTGTACTGTTCGTATCTGGCTGGTTTTAATATCAATACATATAGAACATTAACAAAAAGAAAAACAAAAAGTTGAAAACACTTTCCCGCCATTTTTCAACTGTTTTTCTGTCCGCCAAAATGAGTGAATCTAACGAAGATATTCAATGAATTCTGAAGTTTTATTACAAAAAAAAATAATGCGACATAAGCCGTGAAAAAAAATTGTGACGTTTATGGACTTAATACAAGAGTAGCATAAAGTTGATTCAAGCGTTTTCAGTCCGGGAATTTTCAGTCGAGAATGTTATACGGATAAAGTCGATGCAATTTTTGAAAAAGTGGAGCAAGATCGGCATATTAGTAGTTACAATACAGCCGAGGAATAGAGGATTGACGACCAAATAGTTTCGACCCATTTGTAAAAATCTGGCTATACAAAAAAGCTCGATATTTGGGTACCACACAAGCTCACTGAAAGAAACCTAATGAATCGTGTACTCATTTGCGATTCTCTATTGAAACGTAATGAAACTAAATTATTTTTGAAAAGATTGATGACTGGTTATGAAAACCGGATCAACTACGAAAAGGACGTGCGACGAAAATCATGGTCAAAGGGTAGTCAAGCTCCACAGACTGTAGCGAAACTCGGATTAACATGTAATAAATATAATAAGGTGATGCTGTGTGTATAGTGGGATTGGAAGGGTATCGTTTATTATGAGCTTTTACCGCCACCCAAAACCATCGACTTGGATCTCTACTGTCAACAACTAATGAGATTCAAACAAGAAATTGAGAAAAAATGGCCGGGATTGATCAACAGAAAAGGAGTGGTCTTTCATGATTACGCCAAACCACACAAATCTTTGGCCACTCATCAAAATTATTTCTTATATTTACGCGAACACTACACATTGAATAAAACTATTTTTACGGATTTTATCGCGGGGACTGTGGTGATTGACGTCCCGATGTCAGAGTTTACCCGAAATACCTTCAGCTTTACGTAGAATGAACTGACTGTGTCTTGAAGTCTTGCAGTGTTTAGTTTTAATTTTATTAATTACAGGATCCTAAGCAGGTGATAGTACGCAGCCTCCATTTTCATTAACATTAACAGGCATTTTTTATTATATAAAGGTATATTTATCTCCATTGTAACCCGTACAAAGCAAAAAAATATTCATTAATTCAGAGACTTAGACAAAAATGTACTTAATTGAATCAATATAGTTACGAGTACATACAGTGTCACTAAATCTTTTATCGTTATCTGACACCTCTTTATCCTGGAGTAATCTGACTATAAAAGGTGAATAATTATATCACCTTTGACGTACAAATTTAAAGACATGTTTCCGGTACTAATTGTCGATTGGTTGCAATTAATCACAGCTACGCATTGTGCGCGGTGATTTGTAGTGGACTAGTGCTGTGATGTATCTTGACAGTAGGATAAGCTTCCATTAGTATGCTATCGATTACAGAAGTTGAAAGATGAAAATGAGAGATAAGCATATTTGAATACAACATTATCATCATTAAAGCCCTTCACAAGTCCACTGCTGAACATAGTCCTCCCCCAAGGAATGCCACAAAACATAAACCTGAACCACCTGCATCCATTGACTTCCTGCACATTTTATCAGGTCATCACTCCATATAATGGGAGGTCGCCCTCCACTTCGCCCACCGGTACGAGGCTGCCATTCGAAAACCTTTTTTCCCCGTCGGTTGAAGGTTTTGCGAGCTATATGAACGGCCAATTGCCACTTCAGCTTACTAATCTGTTGGGCTATGTCGGTTACTGTGGTTCTCCTGCGGATATACTCATTTCTAAGTTTATCACGCAGAGAAACCCCGAGCATAGCCCTCTCCATAGCTCGCTGAGCGACCTTCAGCTTCCTCGTAAGGTCAGCAGTGCAGGACCACGTCTCAGATCCATAAGTCATCACTGGCAATACGCACTGGTTGTACAATCTCGTTTTCAAGTTTTGAGGTAAACCTGACGAGAAATTGTGTGGTAATTTGCCAAACGCTACCTTTGAGTCAATATCTCTTAAAGTTTCATAGAAGGGGAGGCAAATAAACATACGGCTCACCTTATAGTAAATGTTTTCTACTGCCTATGAACAACTGCAACACAATGCCGTAGCAATCGCAATAGCAATGCCGACCTTTAAGGACAAAATAGAATCTTTTCTTGAAAGTCTTTTATTACCATTATCTATTACATCTTTCCGCCTTTGTTTGTGAGAGGGGGGCAAACGAGCATGCGGCTCACCAGATGGTAAGTAACTAAAGCCGCCCATGAACAACCGCAACACCAGGGGAAATGCAGGTGCGTTGCCAGCCTTTTAGAAAGGAGTAAGCTTTTTTCTTGAAGGTCCCTAAGTCGTATCGGTCCGGAAAAATCGCCGGTGGTAAATTTTCACCTTTTAATATAGTCGCTTCTTACGGCACAAAAGTGACTAAATACGGCACAAAAGTGACTAAATATATTGATTGTCGTGTCAAAATATCTACTAAAAAGGACATTCGAGGAAGCGCTAAGATCTTAAATCAGGCAAGTAAAAAGTTGTTACGAACGGTAATCCAACAAAAACGCTCCGATCTACATGACATAAACAAATCCATAGACACATCATTCAGTGAGTTAAAGGCAGTCTTAACGACATTTGATTATAATGTTTGCATCGAAACGTTAAATAAACGAGAAATTAATAAATATAACGAATGCAAAAACAAACATATAGTAAAATATCAAAAATTAACGACCAAATTAAATGTCAAATATCTGTGTCAACGTGAGAACGAAGCGCAACCGTTGACCACAAACACGGATCATAGACCAAATGCGGTCTATAATCTGTCAAAACAAACTCTGGATGATGCAACAAATGAGTATTATCGAAAGGCCTTAATTTCGCCATAACACCTAAAAATTACCGTACGAGGAAATTATCTGCAGTGTCGAGGACTGTTTATTTAAAACAATATGCAAAGGAAGATTTGGAAGCGATACGTCAAGACATTTCGTCTATGTTATGTCGAAGTTCAGCGCCGAAACTGAATCTACCTAAGGACGAATATAAAGCGTTGAATAACCTACGCAATAAACCAGAACTCACGATTCTCCGCGCAGATAAGGGAAATGCCACGGTAGTCATAGATACGTCAGATTATTATTTTAAAATACAAGAACTTTTGTCGGATTCAAGGATTCACTTATAAAAAGGTTAAAAACGACCCAACAAATAACACACTTAAAACAACTAGTGATCTCATAAAGAAACACTCCGAAAAATTAAATCTGGACGTAAAATCGATAATACCTACGTGTGCCAAACCACCGAAGTTGTATGGGTTACCAAAAATACACAAGCCCAATGCTCCACTACGTCCCATAGTTAGCCAAATCGATTCACCAACTTACAGATTGGCACAACACTTAGCGAAAATACTTACACCGCTCAGGGGACATACAAGAGCACACACAAAGGATTCCTACCATTTTGTCAGCGAGATTAAAGACCTACATCTGGCAGACAATGAAACTATGGTCAGTTTTGATGTGCAGTCTCTGTTCACATGCTTACCTGTTGAAGACTGCATCTCGATTGTAACTAGAAGGCTGGAGGAAAACAATATGCCCATAGAATATGCAGCATTACTTAGACAATGCCTTACATCTGGCTACCTATTGTGGAAGGAGGAGTTCTACAAGCAAGTAGATGGAGTGGCGATGGGCTGACCTGTATCTCCCATTGTCGCCGATATATTCATGGAAGACTTTGAAAAGAAAGCCCTACTTACTTCTCCCGTAAATCCAAGATTCTACAAGCGGTACGTAGACGATACTTTCACAATTCTACCTTTAGATAAAGTAACTGCATTTTTAGACCATCTTAACTCTATAAATTCTAAAATTCAATTCACAATGGAGTTAGAGGCAAACAACTCTTTAGCTTTTCTAGATGTGTTAGTAATTCGGAATCCTGATAACACCTTGAGCCACACTGTGTATAGAAAAAAGACCCATACAGATAGATATTTAAACGGTGACTCTCATCACCATCCTTCACAGTTAGCTACCGTGGGTAAATCTTTGTTTCAGAGAGCACGAGGGATCTGTGACAGTAAACACCTGGCCGCCGAGCTCCAACACGTCAAGCAAGTTTTGCACGACAATAAGCTTCGGGTCCCGCGCCTACGTCACAGTGAATGAGTGAAGCCGGCCACAGTCGAGCGAGTGCCTGCTGTACTGCCATATGTCAGAGGTGTCACTGACAAGATTGGCTACATCCTGAAGCGCGCTTCTATTAAAACATACTTCAAGCCGCCGAAGAAGATTAGTCAGTTTTTACCATCAGTTAAGTGTAATGTCCCTCTGCAAGATGCAGGAGTGTACAAGCTTGATTGTGAATGTGGTCTCTCTTATATAGGACAAACTAAAAGATCAATAAAAACCCGCGTTAAAGAACACATAGCTGATGTGAAGAATCGACGCTCCGGGAAGTCTGCAGTCTGTGAACATGTACAGGATCGCCCCGTCACTACATTAGATTTGATAGACCACAAATCCTCGCCAAAGAACACCGATTCCTTCCAAGGATGATTCGCGAGGCTATTGAAATCAAAAAACATCCTAATTTCAATAGAGAAGATGGCTGGGTGCTACCATCTGCTTGGGATCCTATAATTAATAAAATTAAATCCCAACCCAAGCATACAACTGCAAGACTTCAAGATACTGTAAGTTCATACTGCGTAGATCGGAACAAAAATTAATAATTTTTAATCTGGAGGTAACCGTGGTTAACTATGACATTGGGACGTCAAATACCTCAGTCCCCCCCGTGACCATGGGTGCTGTAAAGTACTCGAAACGTCGGGAATATAAAATAAGTTAATATACGCGATAAAATCCGTAAAACTAGTTTTATTTAAATATATTGATTTCTTCTCTTTCGCCGTCACTACACGGCTTTCTCGCGCCGTCCGTTAATAAAAAAAACAGTGGTTGCCAACCCGCCTGCCAAGCGTGGCAAACTATGGCAAAGTCCTCCCTACGAGGCAATCTACGGGAGAGGTCTATTATGACCTTTATAGGCTGTAATGAAATGGATGAGATGATAAATAATAAACGTGGAAGCGTTAAGCTTGAGGTTATATTTATTACAAGCAACAATGACATAAACAAGCGAGTTAACGGACCTAAACATTTTACCACCAATCCGCTTCGCGCAGCAATTTATTTTAATGTTACTGCACGAAACTGCACCAACAGGCTGAAAATATTGGAAAACGCAGTCTTATGCAACAAAATTTTGTACATATATTTTTTAGAGGCTTTAAAATAAGGTTTACGATTCGACTGCATTTTTTTTAAATATGTTACGTAATATCTTCGTAACTTGAGAACTGATTTTGATGATTTTTTTTTTGAATTCTTTTATTGAATAAGTTATATTTCAGGGGTGGTCCCATGCAAATTTGGTAACAAAATTCCATCCATAAAGGTGGAAAAATAGGAAATGAAATTTAAGGATTTTAATTATTTTATATACTACCAGTATGTACCAGATAATTATTTTATATACTACGAGTATGTACCAGTTAATTATTTTATATACTACGAGTATATACCAGTTAATGGGTTTTTCTGTCAAGAAATTCTCAGTAGTAACCCATAGTTAAGAAGCTGGCGGTGTTTCCCCCCGTGTCCCGAAAAGCACGTACTGGTATTGCCGTTGGTCCTACGCCTGATCTATTTTTGGTCTTGTCGGAATGTAGTCCTATCAGATGATGAGAGTGAGGGAATAGAGAGTGCACCTGTGCTTGCGCGTACACTTAGGTACTATAATCTTATCCTGCGTAGATGAACAGACTCGTGTGGATTGGTGCCATGAAATACGTCTACGTTTTGAAAACGGGGCCTACGTGCGTGTTTCAGATATCGCTACTGGTGACAAGACATGGATCTATCATTATGATCCGGAAAATAAAAGGCAATCATTGGTATGGGTCTACTCGGAAGGACAGTTACCGACAAAACTACAAAGACCTCGCAACGTCGGCAAAAGATGGTGGCTAGTTTTTTTTCGCGGAGCGGACATTTGTCGACGTCAATGCTGGAAAATTGTAGGTCAGTCAACTCTGAATGGTATACTACAGTTGCATTACCCAAAGCTTTTCAAGCTGTGCGGGAGTGAAGACCAAAGACCGGGCTTCGGGGAATCATGCTGCATCACGATAACGCCTCTTCACATACCTCCCTTAGAACAAAAGCATTTATTGAGGAATCTGGTGTTGAAACTCTAAGTCACCCACCCTACAGCCCTGACTTAGCTCCTTGTGATTTCTTTTGTTCCCAAGAGTCAAAGAAAAATAAAGGCAAGTTTTTTTCAAGCGCCGAAGAAGCCGTGGCTGCCTACGAAGAAGCGATTTCCGACCTGTCAGATCAAGACTGGCAAAAGTGTTTTCAGAGTTGGTATAGGCGAATGGAACTTTGTATAGAGTATGAAGGGGAATATTTAGAAAAGATGTAAAATAAATATTAATAGTATCTAGAATACTTTTTGTATATCTCAAAACTTATTGAGTGACCTACGTAATCAAGGATTGTGTTAATGCCATTATAATAATTCTTAGGTCCAACGCCCACGTTTTCTTTCACCCGCATATCGCTGTCTACATAAGGGTGACTGACACTGTTCTGTCAGTGTAAGCTATAATTACACGCTTTTAAAATAAACAAGTACTTTAAATAAATGTTATAAGTGGCAGAACCATGATGTATATCATGGTTGTAGCACGAATAGATCGGCTTGACTTGGGTGGGACTTCACACTCATAGAATACCAGCGTCAAATAGCAGCTCAATGCCCTTTTTACTGGAAACGTGGCATTCCATCTTAGTCCCTTGGGCTGACATTGCATCTACATTTTGATTCTTGAACGAGGATAAATGTAGATCTATGTGTAGACTGTGTCACCGTTTACTATAAAAAATTAAAACCACACGTAAAATAAAGAAAACAATCTTCTATAGGAACCTGTGTATCATATCACCAAAGTATGAAAACAAAGTTTAGTTCATTTCAGGCAGTGCCTGCAAAAGCTGTCGAAAAGTCCGTACATCAATCATCTCCGTCATTATCTTCGCAGCACTCATCGCTAACTACCACTGCGCAAACTTTCTGTGACACTCGCCACGCTCATAATTTACGTGCTCTTCCAATTTCACAGAACTGTTGTTTAAAAAATGGTGGTTTTAATATACATGACGTTTTGAAAAAAAATTAGATTCGATCTTCACTTACCTACGATCTCAGATCAACAAAGAAAGAAAGATGGAGCGCTGCGTACGTTTCATACTAACAAAAAACGAGGGCCAAAATTAAGCCCAATTCATTGTAAGAACACGCACTCAAGTACACATATGCATCTAAAATCTTTTGAGATCAACAAAATGGTTTAAGGTGCATATTATGTGTGGGTCCAGCAGCAAATTTTTACGGGTTGATAAAGAAAGAAGAAAGATGTGTGCGTAAGTGCATCATTAAGTTGAGCATGATTCTAACAGGCTAAGCGTCGGCTATGAATTTCTCTGTACGTGAGCAATCCATCTTTGATCCCCGCTGGCATCGATGGAATTATTAAATGCATTTTTAGGTGCTGATTTACTTTGTACAAATAAGCTGTAACTTTACTAACTTTAAATAGCACCTAGATTTTTTTACTAAAAACATCAAAGTCCGAAACTTCCTCATTCAAACTGTACCACGGTGTTATGCCAGGTTTTTTCTTATTAAACAAAATGCGGGTTATTCGAGTAACTAAAGTAGGACGTATTTTTTTCTTTTCACAAATTTTAGCTGTGGAGAAGCATAAACTAGTAAATAAAGCTAGTTTTTCAATTTCTTTGTGTTACTGAACGTAGTTCGTGAATGTGAGCGGTTGAATGGAGTCAGGAGGATTTTAAGCTAGAAAACTTATTCAATTGGGTTCATCACTAATCCACGTTGTAAACAAAAGTAAAAGCTTTCGTATTTTATATGTTTTAAACGTGGTAGAGCCAAGCTGCAGCTATATTACGGCTGTAGCACGAATGAGTCAGCTCGACCGGGGTAGGACCACGCTCTCACTGAATACCAGCGTAAAATAGTAGCTTAATGTTACTGTGTTTCTTATGGTGAGTATAGAGAACTGGATACCCTCTTTACTGGAAACGAGGCATTCCATCTTAGAACTCAAGGATGGCAATGCTTCTGCATGTTGATTCTTGATCGAGGATAAATGTAGATGTCTATGGGTCACAACATCCATTTACCATCAGGTGGACTGTGTGCTCGTTTGTCACACTTATTCTACAAAAAAAAAACTTTTGTGGGCTGTAAGTATATACTTCATAAAGATAAATTGTAACTGTTGGGAGATAAATATTCTACTTTAGAGATTGTTGCCGCTTGTTGAAGCGAGGGCGTAGCATTTTACTTTCAAAAAGTGCTTTGTAAAAGCCAAATTTAAATAAAAATATTTGACTTTGAATTTGACTTTGCCTAATGTATGTTTGGATGTTTGTCCTTCAATCACACTTGAGCGGCTTGGTGCATTTTAATTTATATGTCTCGAAACAAAACAGGAATATTTCCACTGAAGCGGGCGGATAACAACTGGTCTCAGACCAACAAAGAAAAATCACTGCGTATGTTTCCGGCGATGCCAAAACCATGCTCAACTTAAGAAACGAGCTTACTCCTTTTTAAAAGGTCGGCAACGCACCTGAAATTCCCCTGGTGTTGCAGTTGTTTATGGGCGGCGGTCGACACTTACCATCAGCTGAGCCGCATGCTCATTTGTCCCTTCTTTAATAAAAAAAAAAATTCACGATCGTATCTTTTAACTTTTAAAATCGAATTTATTGAAGTTTCTGTTTATAAATTAAACGATGTCTTTATTTTTTCCGACGGAGTACAGGTACCATATAGAAAAACCAGGCCGACAGTCGTTTTCTATATATTACCTTTCTCTCGTATATGCACATTTCGGTCACAAAGCTCATCCTAGGATTTCCGTAATTTCACCTATTCTATTGTACTTAAGGTATGAACGATAACGGTATGGGAATGGCAAATGGCAAATCCTCCCTTTGAGCAAAGAATATATATTATTACTCCGGACTTTGAGGCAATCTATGGGAGGGGTCTATTTTCAGCAGTCGACTTTTATAAGCTGTAATGGATGAATCAATGGATAACGGTATAAACATTTTCTGAAGTGTTGCAATCCATTACTTATATTGTAGTTTTTCCTATTTTTTAATAACAATATTTTCAATCAACTTCAAAGAAAGGAGGAGGTTCTCAATTCGACTGATTTTTTATGTGTGATACCTCAGAACTCTTTTTCTAGGTGGACCGATTTTGATGATTCTTTTTTATTTGTAAGCAAGTGCTTTTCATATAGTCCCATATAAATCAATCAATAATATCAATTTGATCAAGATCTGACTAGAAGTTTTTGATTTATCCTTAATAATGCTTATTAAATTGACTTCGACTACATTGATGATGTGCTCATTTCATTTTTAATTTTACCACTTGTTATTTCTGTCACTACGCAGTCAACAAGCTTGTTGGTCTGCATGGTCAAAGGCAGTGTAAGTCTATCCACAACCCCATATCGTTCCGTGGGTGTCGTAAGAGGCGGGGAAATAAACCAGGAGATAGAGAACAGTGTCCTCTAAAAAAAACTGCGGTTGCCAACACGCCTGCTAAGCGTGGCAACTATGGCAAATATCCCCCTATGAGGTAATTTATGGCTGAGGCCAATGGTTCAGCAGGGACTTTAAATAGGCTGTGACAAAAATGTTTTCTTTACCACGTTTTTCTCGCTTTCGTATATGTAAGTTAAGGTCGAATTTGGTAATTAATTTTTAACTAACTTCCCGATGAGCTAGAGACTTGAAATTTTGAACATAGCTCTGAATTGGATGGCAATGTAAGAATATGAAGAAAAAAAACGTAGTATATTAAAAAAAAATATTTCTACGACTATGAAAACGACATTTCAAAACTAATAGAATTACACGTTAAATTTTCCTTTTGATCTCTTAAGTTGCTTTTCAAGACAGACTTTGCAGGCGATTAGAGTTGGTTAATTATTTACTCACTGGTCCGATCGAGCAAGTCACGATGACCTCGCTTGCATTCCGAGTGTTGGTTTGAGTGACTATATTTAATTATACGCTTGCTTCAGTAAGTGTTCAAGTTTCTTAATAAAGAAGTTTAACACTCGAAGCTTAAGTCTGCATGAACAAACTAATTGAAGTATTTTATTTACTTGAACGAATGCAAAGTCGGTATCGGAGCTAGGTATCAATTGTTATTGCACGAATGGGTCGGCTCGACAGGGGATTTACCACGCTCTCACAGAATACCAATGTGAAGTGGCAGCTTAATGCTACTGTGTTTCGTATGGTGAGTGTAGAGAGCCGGAGACTCTTTTTACTCGTAGCAAGGTATTCCATCTTAGTCCTCAGGGGTGACAAAGCACCTGCATATGAATTCTTAATAGAGGATAAATGTAGAAGCCAATGGGTCACAGTATCCATTTTCATCAGGTGAACTGTGTGCTCGTTTGTTACCCTTATTCTATAAAAAATGTACATGTAGTCTCTCAAGGTTAAAGTTTCAGCCTATATACGTCCCACCGCTGGGGATGGGCCTCCTTCCATTTCGATTATGGAGCAATTATTCCACCGCGCTGTACGCCACTGTGTGTTCTTTCTTTTCTTTTTTCAACTCATTGCTAAGCGACTACGCCACCAAGCTGTCATGTTCACGGACTTCACATGTCCCTGAAATATTTTTTTATACAAGGTTATTTTTCGAAGATGGGCCAAATTAAGTATACACTTAACCGACAAGCATGTTAGCGTAGGTTTAAGGATGTGAAAGAAGTTAGTTATTACAGATTTTATCGCGTATATTTACTTTTTATAAACGTTGGCAATATAAAATAAATTAATATACGCGTTAAAATTCGTAAAATAGTTTCATTTACATGTGTAGTATTTGTGTAAAGATAAGAAATCATTATGTGAAACAAGCGATATAACTGTGTGCGTAGTCTCTGCCTACACCTCTGGGTAACAGAGAGTTAGAGTTTATGTATTTATGTATATGTATGAGAATGTGTATGTTTTAATGTATATGTGTATTTATGATAATGCCTCAAGGCATAATGTTCGCCTTATTTACTATGTTTGTGCATAAAAGTTTAAATATATAAATAAATAATAATTAATATCTTTTCCTTCTCCGCCGCGAAAATAAAATTACAACTATCAACTTCATTTGTGCCGGCGATAATCGGACTCACGTTGGTCGTATTTTGAAATTAGCGGCCAATAGCTTAGCTTAGCTTCCAGGGCTCATGGAAGATGGGTAATGCGAGTGCGTTAAAAAGTATTTCTCTCATACAACTGGCAATATCTCTGGACAAGTTCATTTGCACGACAACGTATAAATATTCAACAGCGTTGCCTTCTTCACCGCAAGGGACGCAGCGACGTCTCAAGAATTTTAAGGATTATTATAGAGCTAATTTTGAGGTTGGGTGCTGGGTCCGCACTGATAAAATTATCTAATATATAAAAATTATTTTTTGTTTGTTCGTATTTCATGCGCTGCCATACCGTTCATCAGATTGCGCTAAAACTTGGTCAACTTATTGCTTGCACTTGCTCGAAGGTTATGGGTATAGTACAATTATAGTAGTATATGAAAGTCATATATCATTTAATTTCAATGAATGTATTTTCATTCATAACTCTTCAAATTTAAAACGATATTTGCACAGTTATGTCTTCAGCGGCTTCAACGCACGGGTACCAGCTAGTTAATCATAGTTTAAGTATTGGAGTATTACATGCTCGACGATGAAGAGGAACCATTGTGAAAAATTAAAGATGTTAAAATTAATTAGTCTATAGTCATATCCTGCGGAGATGGGTAGACTCCGTTCAGAATTGCCACCGTGTTCAAAATTCGGTCTGGAGGGCATTAACATGAATAAAGAAAAGAATTAAACTAGTTTTAGGCGACGTGTTATCGCCGAAACTCTTCAGTGCCACCTTAGAAGAAGTATTTTGTAAACTGGCAGATAGTTGGCTCGAGAAAGGCATCAAGATCGGATCAAAGAGGTTAAAGCAATCTTAGATTTTATGATGACATTATTCTCTTCGTGTCCTCGGCGAACGAACTGGGAGAAATGCTCAACGAACTACAGCTAGCATGGAGGTTGGACTTCTGACGAATATGGAAAGACCAAATTAATGACAAACCATGTCAAGCACAGGATACATGCAAATAACGTGGAGGTTGAATATGTACATGAGTATGTTTATTTGGGCCAAATAGTCTCTTTCCAGAAGCAGAAAAGAGATCGCCCGACGAACTGATAGCGCCTGGAAGAGCTATTGGGCCAAAACATCTAATAAAGGACGACGCACCACTATCCCTAGCGCAAACACATGGACATGTGCATCCTCCCCGTCTTGATATATGGTGCCCAAACCTGGTCTCTCACCAAACAGCAGAGGTGTTCTCGGGGTGTGTCAGCTAGGAGGGCGCAGCATGCTGGAGTCAGACTAACAAACCGCATCAGAAATACCACTCTGCGCTTCAGAACCCAAATCACTGACGTCTCCCCTACATCCGCCAAACTAAAATGGGACTGGGCCGGTCATATCTGCCGTATGTCAGAAGAACTTTGGGTCAAAATTACAACTCGGTGGACACCTATAAATGGCAGACGACCCCGAGGCAGACCCAGAAAACGATGGCGGGATGAATCGGACTCCTTCATAGAAGACTGGTCCTCCATAGCACAGAACCGTGAAAGGTGGAAAGAGGTTGAGGAGGCCTTTGCCCAGCAGTGGAACGTGATGGGCTGAGGATTTTATCGCTTCTACCGACACTTGTAATTTTTCACGGATTTTACCGATAGAGAATATCTGGGTGCCATCATCTGCTTGGAATCCTATATTTAAGAAAATTAGATCCTATGCCTAGGATGCAAGATTTCACCATATTGAAAGTTTAACCTGCGGAGATTGGACAAAAATTTAAATTAATCGTTGAAGATAGGCCGGGTTAACTAGTTGGGAATTTAAAAAGAAGATAATTACATACGATAAAGTTAGTGAATTAGTTTTATTCTGTATCCATTAAGTAATTAGTTAAACAATAAGATAAAATAGATATAGACAGAGTAAATAGATGCATGTGTAGAAATACATACAAAGGTAGACCTTAAAGAACTACTCTCCTTTTAGGACAATCGGAGTAAAATAGAATTTATTTTCCATATCGACGTCTGCACGACATTGTAGATATATTTAATGTAGTAAGATAAAAGATCCAAATTACATCTGTACCAGGAAATCCATTTCGGAAATTAATATTGGTGTTAATTTAACATTTCATCTCTGTTGTGAGTTTTGCTTCGTTTATATTTGACACTTTTAATAGAATAAGAGTGACAAACGAGACATCTCACCTGATGTAAGTGGATGCTTAAGCCCATAGACATTTACATCTATCTTCGATTAAAATCAAAATGCAGATGCGTTGTAACCCCTAAAGACTAAGGCCCGTATTAATAAACGTTACTCAGCTCAAGTACACACTCTTGAGTACAATCTTGAGGTTATGATCTTATTAATAAACATATCTCAAGAGGCGGTTTAGGCTTTACGATATCAGCTGAGTGCCACATTGATTATATAACAAACGAAATCACTCTCAAGTGTGTATACTTGAGTGCAAGTCACAGAACAGTATTCCTAAGTACAGTGTTTTGAGACACTGTTTTATGTGTTTATTAATTAGCAACGATCTTGAGATGCTGATTTTGTAATGAGGCGTATTAAATGATTACGCACTTGTTGTCGTCGTTGAGTAACATTTATTAATACGGGCCTAAGATAGAATGCCTCGATTCTAGTAAAAAGGGTCTCCTTTTCTCTACACTCACCATACGAAACACAGAAGAAATGAGCTGCTATTTTATGCTGGTATACTATGAGAGCGTGGTCCTTCCCCGATTCAGCCGACCCATTCGTGCTGTAGCCAAAAGTAACTGTAGCATGGCTCAACCACGTAAATTTGTAAACCATTGTGAGGAGGCCTTGAGTCTACGCTTGGTAGAGATAGATTTACGATCGCAGTACCAAGCATCTCGCGCACTCGACGTTACCGTTACCGTTACAGCCTATTTAAGTCCACTGTTGAACATAAGCCTCTCCCATAGATTGCCTAATATGGGGGGATATTTACCATAGTTGCCACGCTTGGCAAGCCGGTATGCAACCGCAGTTTTTTATTTTAGTCGTTATTAGGAAGACGCTGCTACCCATTTCCTGATTTGTTTCCCTCTGTTGCCTCTTAGGACACTCACGGGATGATATGGGGGTAGTGGATGTTCTTACACCTCCACTGTAGGGTACGCACGCGCACTTGAAGTATATGTTTCGTTGATGATGTAAAGAGTTTCGATTAACATTTAAAAACGATTTATAGCGAGTTGTTAAAATTTCAAATGCTGTTTCGTACATCAAGAGTGAGTTTGTACATCAAGAGGTGGCTTTTGGTATAAATTCTCGTAACGTTGTAACTTTAATTACTAAATGACATCCTTCTGATTTTCACTCTTTGAAACAGCTTACGAACACTTAATTGCAGCAATTGGAAGTATTAAATTAAACTTTTATCCTAACTAGTGGTCGCTTAGTGGTCGAAATTCAACCGTAATACATAAAATTTTTAGATTTGTATATTATTCTATTTTATATATTTTATATTTACTACCTCGTTGGTCTAGTGGTCGTAAACGCGGTTGCCGATCATGAGGTCCTGAATGCGATCCCGGTCGGGCCAAAATCAGTTAGTGGGTTTTTCTGTCAAGAAATCCAAATTGTTAGAAAACAGTAATTGTCGAATACTAGAAATCATATTTTAAAAGTTTTCAAGAATTTTATCATGCTAGAACTTGCTCTAAACTTTAAAAGCATTAAAACCGCTTCATCAGAATATAGCAGTGTTAAATTCCATTTGATAATGTCTTCTTGATTCGTTGAAGTGAACAGAAATATGAGTATGAACAAATCCTGGATTAAATTTTATGATTTCATTGAGAGTACTTGTTCTTGCAGCGTGCCAGTAGCATATGTAATTCACTTAATCTTCATTGTTATTTTAAGTATACTTAGGTTTAATTTCTATCTATGTAAACTTAAACAAAAGAAATCAAATTAAAGATTAAAAACTCCATCTATTCGTAAATTTTATCACAATCAATTCAGCTATTCCAAAGATTAGCCCGAAAGACAGACTGACAGATAGGGAAACTGACAGTTTTTATAAATATTTATTTATGCCTTAATACCATGGAAATTAATGCCCTTGCTCAATCTTAAGTAGTTATTTCGATAATACAATTTTATATATTATTTTATTATTTCGATATTAAAAACAATTTTAAATAGGAAACGGAATTAATCACAAAGACAGAGTCGCGTACTTGTCTGAAACATTCTAAACGATCCTTTTTTTCAGAAAAAGGGTCTCATTAATCTTCGGTTCTTCAGTCTTTCGGTCTGGTTGATCTTCGGTTATTATATTATTAACAAAATAACATAAAATAAGTGTTCAGTCTAACAGTAACCAATGTTGTAGTTTGTGAGACACAGGTAGACAAACGATGGTTTTTAACGTTTTGCGAATTTTGACATGGATTACTAATATTTACATTCTCTCTCGCTCGGGCCGAGCGCACGTACTTACAGAGCTCCGTGTATTTTAGTTCTTGCCCTTATAAAGAGCTTATTTTGCGTCAAACCTATCATTGTATCCTTTAAAGTATAAGTGTTAATTTATATTAATCAAATTATGCAATATAGTCGTCAGTGAGTAAATATTCAAAGATTTAATAGTGTTTTGTAGTGAAAGTTGTCGGTGCCGTGCGTATTCTCTGTGGTGACTCATCCTTCGCTGCGCTTGGACGCAACATTACCTTATATGGTCATGCAGTGTTGTTAACTGATTGTAAACACACTGTAACAATCAGTTAAGATATTTCGAGGTCTCACGCGTCGACTGCCGTGGTGTAGCTGTCAATGGTACTGCGTCACGCGCCTACGACCCCGGATCGAATCCCAGCATATCGACAAAAGTTTGACTAGTTCTCAATAAATTTATTTTAAATGTTTTGAATATAATTTGTCCAAGGAAAGCAATAAGATTATCCAAACACAATTTATTAGGATTTATTTTCAAATATGGAATCCGTCAAAGAATGTGTGTTTGAGCAACTCAAAGGATGTTCCTGTCCTGCTCTGTTCACGCTGTGCTGCAAATTATCATCTTGTGCATGAACATCAGTTCGAAAGATTACAACAAGATGTCGCAGGAAGACAAATCAAACTGGATTTGCGTACAGTGCCGCTGCAAGGAACGTAAATGCGATAACACAAACACTCCAATTGTAGTAACCGCCCCCGTCGCCGAAGCCCGATCACGTTACAAAGCGCGGCAAGGCACGTACCACCGCTACAAACTGTTCTTGTCTGTCGGCTAGTAGCATTCGAGACATTATCCGCGAAGAGTTGCAACATTTATTTAACCACCAGATGCACCCGCGTCTTTTAGAGGTCCAAAACGCAGTGTCCTCCCTCGAAGCATCTATGGCTCATTTTAACGAGGAACTTGAAAAAATCAAGGCTAGCAATGCCGCACACGTAAGCATGATTGAGAAATTAAGATCTGAGACAGAATCTTTGCGGGCAAATAATTTATCCTTGTCGTCACGAATAGCCCAAATAGACCAACAATCACGCTGCTCAAATATTGAAATCCAATGTGTACCTGAAAATAGGCAGGAGAATCTTATCAACACTGTAGTGCAACTGGGCAAAGTTATAAAATGCCCCATCACTGAGTCACACATTCATTACTGCTCTCGACTAGCCAAAATGAATAGCTCAAGTCCGCGCCCTCGATCCATCTTAGTGAAATTTGGCAGTCCGCGCCTGCGCGACGATTTTCTCGCTGCGACCGCACGTTTCAACAAAACCAATCGGGACGACAAACTCAATTCAAGCCACTTAGGCATCGGAGGAGATAAGAAGACTGCTATCTACGTCATGGAGCATCTCTCCCCGGAAAATAAGAGCTTGCACGCTGCCGCGCGAACCAAAGCTCGCGAACTGAAATACAAATTTGTAGGTGCATGGTAGGATATACATGCAAAATGAAGAATCAAACTACGTCCACGTAAAGAACCTCGACCTTTGAATCGTCTATCATGATTACGCTATATTTGCTATATTTGTACTAAAAGGCACTTTTACTTGTTACTACCAAAATGTTAGGGGTCTGAGGACAAAAACTATTGAACTGTTTAATAATGTAGTTTGTTGTAATTTTGACATTATTGTTTTCACAGAGACATGGTTGAATGGCACAATTTTTGATAATGAATTATTTGATGACCGTTACACAGTCTACAGACGCGACCATGAAAACAGTGGGTTCCATGCTGAAAAATGGGAGGTGGAGTTCTCATTGCTGTCTCTAAACGCTTTAAATCATGCCGTTGTGTGCGCAGGAGTCAGATTGTGAAGATTTATGGGTAAAAGTGGAAATATATGATAGCTTTAATAAAGACAGACACCTGTACATCTGTGGCGTATATATCCCTCCTCCAGTAAAAATGCATATACTTAAGCATTTTATTAGTAATGCCAATCGCATATTAGAAAACCACAGTGGAAACACTATTATACTTGGTGACTTCAATTTGAGTAGCTTATGTTGGACTAAGACTGTTAGTCACACACTCAAACCTGCAACATCCAACAGTCTACTTAATAACATGCTCGTTGATTTCATGTCTCTTAATAATCTAGTTCAGCACAATTCCTGTTTTAACAATAAAGACAAACTATTGGATCTGATAATGAGTACATTGGATATCACCCGCCTCTACGTAAGTACCGACCCATTATCGGTGATTGACCCGTTGCACCCTCCTATCGAGTTCTGTGTGGGACTTAAATGTGACAATTATCTCCAACCAAGCACGAACCCAAATTTATGTTTTATAAAGCAGATTTTATTAAAATTGTAAATGAATTGAATAGTATATCATGGGAAGACGAATTGTCGCGTTATGAAAACGTAAATGACATGGTAGCATTTTATAAAGTACTTCAATCCATCATAGTTAAACATGTACCCAAGTCCAAACCTCGTAATAATAAGAAATACCCCATATGGTTTTCAGACACGTTAATTAAGGTAATCATGAAAAATATAAATACAGATCTAAACACCGTAAGTTTAACAACCTCGGGATTTATTGACCTTTGAACTACTTAGAGATAGATGTACGAAATTACTTAGCCAGAATTATAAAACTTATTTGCTGCGTCTAGAGACATCTTTGAAATCAAATCCTAAACTACTATGGAGTTTCATTAAACACAAAAGAGGCAGTAGTAGTACCTACCCCACCCAAATGTCTTCTGAACTACTTTGCCACTACTGGCCCAGATATCTGCGAACTCTTTGCTTCACAGTTCTCTTCAGTCTACAATATTGATAAACTATCCATTCCAGACGAGCAATATGCAGATAAATCCTCCGCCTCTAACATTATTACTAGTATTTCAGTGACTAAAGACCAAGTATTTAGGGTTTTAAAAAGACTTGACTCCACTAAAGGCGCTGGCTCAGATGGAATACCATCTATCTTTGCTGTAAGATGTGCTGGTGCTCTAGCTTTACCATTGTCCTTGATAATTAATAAATCTCTTCTTCTGGAACCTTCCCAGCGCTTGAAAACTTTGTTATGATACAAAGTGAGGTGATATAAACTTAGTGAAAACTATAGGCCAACATCACCATTACAGCAAGTTTACAAATGACACACCAGAGATATTATTCAGAATACAGATTGTCTGTGTGAAAGGTGGGGATCAAATCTGGCTTTTTACTGCTTCTTCCGAGTCTCTATGATCCCATTCAGTCCCAGTTGTTCAACGTTTTTATTAATGATATCTGTAAGTGTTTTCAAAATTCTAAGTTTTATGTTCGCCGATGATTTAAAGTTTTTAGATCAGTAAACTTTAGAGGATGTATTGTTGCTTCAAAATGACTTGAACAATCTAGTATTATGGTGCAAATCGAATGGTATGAGCTTGAATATTGACAAATGCCACGTGGTACGCTTCACTAGAAAAAGCTCTCAGTGACTAGATATTATTGTATTGACGATGTACCAAAGAGGTTGATCATATTAGAGATTTGGGTGTAATTCTCGATACCAAATTGCGATTTAATTTACACATAGATAGCATTACTAAAAAGCCTTCAAGACCTTGGGGTTTGTCTTACGTACCTGTAGGAGTTTAAAATCCGAGCACAAAATTGCAATCTATATGTCACTTGTGCGTAGTAGCTAGAATACTGCAGCGTGGTGTGGAACCCGCACTACGACGTATACAAAAACGTATAGAAGGTGTACAAAAAGATTCCTCTGGCACTTGACTTACAGTTGTAATTTAGCAAAACTCTAGCTATAATGATCGTTTAAAATACTTTAATATGAAACCTCTCGTCGAGCGCAGAGCGATGTCGGACATCTTGTTCCTCTACAAAATGATAAATGGTTACATCGACGCTCCAGAGGTTATATCTAATATTAATTTTGCTATTCCGAGAAGATCGTCCAGGTATAAGAAATACGCTCCATTCGTCACAAAGTTAGCGCGGTCGCATCTAGGCTATTATGCTCCTCTAAACAGATTAATGAGGAGTTACAACGAGATATAACAAAGATATTGGTATACTGAGTGAACAAATTATATTCAAAGATAGTCCATGTACTTCGAAAAACGTCGAAAGACACAAACTTTGGATATTTTCTCAGACCCTTACATCGCTTTAAAGGGTAGTCTCTCAATTGATGAACAATTTTAAAATATTTATTGTGTTATTTTAATGTTTCTTTTTTTACTGTATAAAATAATTTTAATCTTAATAATTGTATTTTAATAATTGAATTTTAATTTTTCAATAAGTAATTTAAATTGAAATTATTATTGACATTAAACTGACATTGTTTTCATTTTTGATTTATTCATAAATATTTTTTTTTATTCTTATATAATAACATTTTAATTCTTTGACATTGAAATTTTGGTACTGTTTTATATTCTCGTAAGCAATATGTAATGTTTAGGAACTGTATTTGTAAATCTGATTTGTACTGTTTTTATTGTAATATTCCTTTAAGATAACTATTTATAAAGCAAAAGCAATGTGAGTATGACGCTCAATATTCATGTAGTTTACACCTATAAAAGAGGTATCGCTGAGCATTAGATTATTTATTGTCTACTCTTAAAGCTTGTAGTGTATATCTTGTTGGTGTGACAATAAATAAATAAATAAATAAATAAATATGGCGGATTTATTCTTTCATTCATTACAGCTTATTCCTGCTGAGAACAAAGGCCATAGAATGCTTCATGAGGCCCATAGTTGCTACGCTTGGCAGGCGGGTTAGTAGCGGCTTTTTTCTAGTCGTATTAGGAAGACGCTGCACCCTATTTCTGTTTAGTTTCTCTGTCGCCCTTACTACACTCAAAAGACGATTTGGTTTAGTGATTCTTACACCGCCACTACACGGTTAAAGCACGGATTTGCACGCGAGAATTACCAGTAAAAAGCTAGTTATTACATAAATATATCCGTTTTTACCATATCAAATGTTAGTCATAGATGAGAATTTTTTCTGAAAATTTTCCAACCGGTTCAAGTAGACACTTTTATCCGTTTTCTCCCGCGAGCACTGCCTGCTGCGAGCGACACACTTCCTTTGCATATTGTCTGCACTAAGAGTGGGAAAACCTGAACAACGGAAATATGACGCAAATGGAAATTAGCACCGTTTTATTTATACATTTTTAATAATAAAAATAAATTAATAAATATTACACACATTAGTCATGGTTACTAGGTAGGACTCCTTTTCTTCCTGGGAGTCTATCCGGGTAGGTACCACCTCCTCACCTATATTCTGCTGCCTAATAGCGGTGCTTGTTCTGCTGTATTTCGGTCTGAAAGTTGTAGAGAGCCAATATAAATACAGGCTGTGAAGTAGCAAAATTTAAATTTACGAACAAATTTAGACGTTTGAAATAAATATTGACCACACAGTATGGAACGTGTCTTTTAGGCAATTTGCATCGGACAGCTGTCAGATCGATTGCTGTGGTAGGCTTTGTAAATAGAACTGTAGATTGGGCACCAACTGAGACACGAAGCAAGGGTTTTTTTTTCTAAAACTAAATACTTTAGTATTTGTCTATTATCGCGTGTGTTTATTCGTATTCTCATACAACATAATTTAAATGCGATTTAGTTTTATTTATACTGTGACACATTTGTGTTTTGTTTAACCGAGATTACATACATTTGAATATACTTCGAGCTTCGAAGTTTTAGTAGACATTAGTAGTAAATATTATTTTCTTAAAATACATCTATCACATTATCTCATTACACTTGCTGGGAAAGAATGTCCAAGACATTATTTCGTCCATTGTATACCTTTGTAAAAGGTTGACAAAGGGTGGAATAAGGCTAAATATAGGTCAACACAAAAGTGTAAATGCAATGACAAAAATAAATATTATAAAGAACGGTGAAATGTTTCGATTTTAAACGCTACGTTACAAGTGAGTACTGATCACAATTTGTAGTGTAAAGGGTAGATCTGGATGATAAGAATCAGTCTTAAGCTCATGAAGGCTGGAATATTGTTCTCGAGGCAAGTTTGAGTTATTCGTGTTTTTGTCCAAGAGTAGAGTCTTGCTGGGAAGTCCATGGTATATTTGAAAAGTTTGTCAATGAGAAGCTTACACTACACGATCCAAAACAGTGAGTGATTGATAAACCGTGACTGAAGTCTTTATTCCTTTATTCAAAACAGTATCGACGCTAAGCACATAACTTCAGGTTTGTTTAATAATTCGCATAGGGTCCAAGATTTTTATTTTAAGTCATAATATTATTGTTGACTTCTAGGATTTCATCAATTCTGGCTTTAACTCATAGTTCATCTGATCCTTAATGAAAGAATATAAAGAATGCACAAATAGAATAAGTATAGAATAGAATATTTTATTCGATATAGATTATATGTAATTCTTATTGATAGTCATTTTTTACCGAATTGTTGAAACATACGTCTGATGCTTAGATATTGAAATCTTGAAAATTACTGACGGCTTCATTATGTAATTTGTGCAAAGCAGTCACTGCAATTCTGTTTCCCCTAACCACACGAGTAAAGAATACGGTACGGTTTCTTTACCCATGTGCCCTAACGCCACAATTAACGATGTAACTTAACAACCAGGCGTAAATATTTATAAATAATAAAAGCATTCCAAATTTGAATTCAGTAAAAGATAAAAGAGCTCTTTAAATTTCAACATTATGTATAGCAAGACTAGTAATTATAATAAGTCTTTGCCATAATAATGCTACTTTCTCATTAAGAAATAAGAAAGAAAGTAACAGTTTAGTTTGGCACAGACCATTGACGAACACAATAATATACTATTTTATAACAAAACTACGTATATTTCATTTTGCTTTGTCTAAGGCAGGAGTTCCCAAACTTTTAATGTAATGGAACGCTCACCAAATCCCTTTTACTTTGTGGAACCCCACGTCACGAAATATTATAATATAATTCTCGTTAACTACCTACGTATCTACATAACAGTAATGAGTTCTTTTCATCACATATTTTGCGCCAATTCAGAATATTATTTGTACCAAAGTGTGATATTATTTAACAAGCAAAAGTAAATAATTTCGCGGAACCTTGGTGACTTTACCACGGAACCCTTAGGCTCTGCGGAACCTACTTTAGGAATCTTTGGTCTAAGGCACATCAAAACAGGTGATCACACAGCACAATTTGTAACCACAATGCTGATCTTCAAAAATGACCAAAACACCTTGGAGAATAGATGGAGTAAATAAAGTGACGAAATTACGATGAAAGAAAAAAAATCAAGTATTTTTTACTGGGACACTACACTTCTATTAATTATCTGTCATGAGCAATAATCGAGGTTATATTGGATATGAGCTGGACAATTTATCTCATTATGCAACATGGTGCGCTCTAAGTCAAACAATATTGCATTGTTTGTAGCATTGACTTAAGGTTTGCGGACAACGAGACAATTAGACTTATGTGAAATGCTTATAAAAGTGTTCGCGTCTGTAGATTTGTAAACATAAAAATGGATGTTGGTATATCTCGTTATCATCTTCATCTTTAAAGGCCATCACAAGTTCACTGCTGAACATAGGCCTGCCCCATAGATTGCCACATAGGTGGTGGATATTTGCCGTTGTTGCTACGCTTAGCAGGCGAGTTGGCAAGAGCAGTTTTTTATTATTTTGAGTTGATACCAGGAAAATGTTGCCCATATTCCTCACACACCCACGGGATGATATTATTGGATTCTATATCACAGCAACTACATGGCAAACGTTTGTACAATAAAATAAATTATAGACAGACCTTATATATCCACTAGGACTCTTATAAAGGCTTTTTGGAAACTCAAAACAACTCACTTTTTGGAGTCGAGTAACTGGTACTACTAGCTTGTGATTGTTCTTAGTATTTACAGAATTTACGTCCCTTTTGTGTTTTTTGTTCGATTCCTATATTCGAGAAACGTTTCGTTCTCCGTAACGATACGTTTTATTACATACGAAGTGCATGATAAAACAGTTTATATTACAAACTATTCATTCAGCAACTTAGGATGACGTAAAATGAAAAAAAAAACTTTATTCGGTTCATAAATAGTTGAACTCGTATTTTGTTTTTAAATAGGAGTTTTCATGCAGTTCATTTACTGCAAAACGGTTCGTAAAAGAAAACAAAGCTTTTTCCATACTAGCTTTCTTAATTTCTTAAGCCGGAACAAGGCAGTGCAGCAGTGGTTTTTAGTTGTTTGATAGCAGAAATGGGTCAAGTCAAGGGTCCTCTCAATAATCAAACTAATATCTGCTCCTATCCTATCCACCAATTATCGTTAACGCTGTTCGTCATCATCATCATCATCATCAATACAGACCTCATAAGTCCACAGCTGAACATAGGCCTCCCCCAAAGAATGCGACAAAGCACGGTCCTGTGCCACCTGCATTCATCTACTTCCTGCATGTCTTACCAGGTCGTCGCTCCATCTAGTGCCGCCCTACACTTCGCCTACCGTTACGAGGCTGTCACTCGAGAATCTTTCTTCCCCATCGGTTGTCGGTTCTTCGAGCTATATGGCCGGCCCATAGCCACTTCAGCTAATTTAACACTGTTAAATATACATAGAATTATAAACAACTTACATTAACGCAAATTATTAAATAATTTAGTCTCCACATTTAAGCATGTCTTTCTAATTTATTAAATCAACTTGTACACTGTATTCAACACGCTTCTTATTTTACGACGATTACACTGTCTGAAACTTTTAATATTACCAGATGTTTCTTTGTTACACTATATACTACAAAAATAAATATTAAATTTAATATTTAATTTTGCAAGATTCTTTAATACTTTTCAGTAGTTTTTTTTTGTAATAGTAACTCTTTTCTCTTCAACTCGTTACTTTTAAACTAATATGTGATATACAGTGTTGAATGTACATAATATACTCTTTTTTGATAATACTTTTATAAATACCTTTGTACATTTGTTTTTATAATATTTTAATAAATAAAATAAAAAATAATGCAATTAAATAATTTAATCCATTATTAACATCTGCATATAGTGTCAATTACCAACCACATCACGAACACATGCTTCTCTTTTTACTTCATGCATTATGTATAGGCGGACTCAATGCCGGAGGAATTCTCTACCAGTCTACCTTTGGGTGATTTACAAGCGGCTCTTCGCCACCGGTCTTGGTATTTCAGATGTGACGTAAGCAAGATGGTTATACCGTCTTCTGTCGGAAGCCATTGTCATCTCCTATAACAATTACGAGACGACATGGAGTGGTGAGCTCTGTAGCCTCTTTTATGCCTCCACTACACTGCTCATCTTAATAATAATTAACGACAAAAAGTAAATAGTGTTGGAAATCTTGAATTTTAATAATATTCTAAAAGAAAATATGAACTTCTTACTTGTGATGTGGATAAACTCTCTTACTAGTTTCACAATATTTAAAGTAAGAGTAAAAGTTACAGACTATATAATTCCCACTGCTAGACACAGGCCTCCTTTCATTTCTGAGAGGGTTTTAGGGCGAGGTAATGTCCGCCACACTGCCCCAGTGCGTGTTGGTTACATGCAGGTTTCCTCACGATGTTTTTCTTCACCGCCGAGCACGTGGTAAATCAGCAGTTAAAGTTGCAATTAACAATTTAATTGGTGCCGGCGGGGATCAAACCCGGGTTGCTCGCGTACTGTGAAATTCACAGCGAGCATTAAACTACCACGGCTCTGCACAACAAATAAAATTAAAAGAAAAATTTAAATTATTATTATACTAATTATAAAAACTGACAATTTTTTTATAAAACTGACTGGTTTTTATAATTAGTATAGTAATAATTTAAAATAAATACTGTGAAACTAGTACGTGTTTATCCAAATCACAACAATGAAGCTGGAGTTTCACCAAGTGACAACAATCGCTAGTATAAATTATAAAATATTATGAATTCGTGAAAACGCATGTTACGGGTATACTTATGATTAAAGTTATCTTTGTGACATTCCTTGGTCGAAGCCTCTTTTCGGTAGTAGGACTACGAAGGGCTGTAATCAATGAATGGACGAATATTCATGAAATAATTTATTTTGAAAGTTTAAATTGAAATAACCAATATTCATTTTCTTATACTGGCCGTAAAATCTGGGTTTTGCTCATGACTTCTCATTGCGTTAGTGGTCAAGCGCAACTGCTGATAATATGGTCCCGGTTTCAATCCCGGCCGGGCAGAAATTAGTTGTTGGGTTCATCATTATCATCACTACAGCCCTTCACAAGTCCACTGCTGAACATAGGCCTCCTCACGGAATGCCACAAGCACGGTCCCGAGCAAACCTGCATCCATTGACTTCCTGCATGTCTTAACAGGTCGTCACTCCATCTAGTGGGGACGCCCTACACCGCCTGCCGGTGGAGGCTGCCACTGAGAACCTTTCTTCCCCAACGGTTGTCGGTTCTTCGAGCTTTATGGCCGCCCATTGCCACTTAGCTATTTATCCTTTGGGCTATGTCGGTTCTGGTTCTACTGCGGATATCCTCATTTCTAAGTTTATCACGCAGAGAAACCCTGAGCATAGCCTCTCCATAGCTCTCGCTGACCGACCTTGAGCTTCCTACATACGGCCAGCAGTGAAGGACCACGTCTCAGTTCCATATGTCATCACTGGCAACACGCACTGGTTGTAAAGAAATTCTACAATAGTTATTGGGTTGTAAAGAAATTCTCAGTAGCAGCCTGGGTTTAGTAAATAGGGACGTCAGTCCCACTCTCGTTGTCTCACCGGTCGTGTCGGATTGCCGTCCCATAAGACTACGAGAGAAGGAATAAGAATGCACCCATGCTCGCGAACACATTCGCAATAACTATAATCCTAACCGCAGATGGCTTGTCTCCGTTGAGACTAGACATAATTATCTTCTAAGTATTAATTTGATAGGAATAGTCTATCATTGGCCCTAGAAATGAAAAAATAAACTTAAAGACAAATAAAAACTGACTAAAAAACTTAAAACAAAAACCCTGTGGTTCCAGTTAAGTGCATTATCAGAATCAATATTCAAACGCATAGAATTACTTTACTTCAGAAAACTCGACTATAAAAGATTAAATTAAATATTTTTTTTTATTTTCAATACACACATATATATATATATATATATATATATATATATATATATATATATATATATATATATATGTGTGTATGTATATACAGAAGAGTTGACAACCTTCTTCTTTTTGAAGTCGCTTAAAAAGTGTATACTTGCGGAGTTTATTCCGTTGTTTTTCCGAATTTTGCATTTTGGTTTTTAACTAAGGATAGATATAGAACCACACAGTATCCACTTATCATCAGGTGGACTGTGTGCTCGTTCGTCACCGTTATTCTATAACGTGCTTGTTAAAATGGTCTTCGGTTCTCGACACTTACCATACAAATTTGAAATTCGTTGCTTAGTGATCTTCCGGTCCAGTTGTGTTGAGATCAGAAAAAAAAATGGCTTTAAGGCTAGTACCAGGAACGAGCTATGTTCTTGGGATTATATTACAAGGAGTAGAGCTATGTGATTATTATTGTCTAAATTTATTTTTATTTTTGAATCAAACTAATTTTATAGATTTCATCGGGTTTCATTTGAATCACTGATATCTGTGATGATGGATATGACGTCTGTGTGTTTAGGATATCAAATATACTAGTCTCCCGTCATCATGGCTGCTGTAAAGCACCTGAAACACCGCGAATTGAAATAATTCTGCTTAAACGCGATTAAATCCGAAAAATTGGTTGTGAGCACTCCCACAAGCTTCGAGATAAGGTTTCAGGATAGTATAAAATCCCAGGATAAGTGCCAAACTATTTTTATTATGTACATTAATTGTATGTATAGCAAGTAAAGCAAATAGAAGCGGTGTACTGTCGCTTAGGCGATTTCTAACTATTTGACGACGATCCTTGTTCCGAGTATTAGATTGGCGGTATATTGAAAATGGGGGCCAGATTTAGAGTACACTTAACCGTGGGCATGTATGCGTAGGTATATGGATGTAAAGGAGGCGAGATAGGTGCGTCAGGATCGTAACAAATGTAAGTCCGTAGTCTCTGCCTACCCCTCTGGGTTACAGGCGTGAGTTTTTTTTTCAATAGTGAAGTTAGTTTTGGTAATTTCCTGGACATATTGTAGCATTTATACTTTACTTAGCCCATTGCCACTTCAGCTTACTAATCCTTTGGGTTATGTCGGTTACGCTGGTCCTACTGTGATATCCTAATTTCAAGTTTATCACAGAGAAACCCCAGCACAGCCTCTCCATAGCTTGCTGAGCGACTTGAGCTTCCAGCAGTGAAGGACTATGTCTCAGTTCCAGGTCACTAGCAAAACACGCACTGGTTGTACAGTCTCGTTTTTAAGTTTTGATGTATACCTGACTAGAGGATGTGCCGTAATTTCCCGAACGATTACTATATATACTTACCAGCTTTTAACACGTGGTCTTCAATTTAGAAACATCATTAAATGTTATTCCGTGCCAAACTTAGCAAAATTCGATCACTTTTAGAGTCACGTCGGTGTCTGTGTTTCTATGTCAGTTTATCAAAGGAGTTTTTTGAATTCTCAAAGACTATTGGACCTAGATGATTGATATTTGGCATATATATATATAACCGATTTTTTTTTACATTTTTTTTCTTTTCTTAGTCTTTTTAGGATCTAAATACAATTTTGCAGTTAAAAGTTTGCTTTTATTTTATTACGCGTATCTTTATCTACCCAATGAAACATCTTTTAAGAATGTAGGACTTCTACATCGGTGAATATTGTAATTTTAATGCGCGGGGTCGAGGTGATGACACTGAAAAATTTAAATGGCTGCCATTTAAATACAGCTAGGTCTAAATGAGATTTGAGACATGATTTGTCGATGAAATTGATTATATTTTATAGCATTAAAAGCTCCGACACCGGTAACGGACACATTGTATATATATATGTATATACATATATATATATATATATATATATATATATATATATAAACGGCCCCAGTTCGGTCCCCGCTATTCCTGGCCGGTGGCGACCATGGTAACGGCGGGGCAGGGTGCTAAGAATCCCGGTGGAGGTTCGGTTGCCACCACGACGACTCGACCTGGCAACTTATAACGCACGCACCTGAGGACTGACGAGAAGATCCTGGATGGAAGAAGAGATACGTTGCGCTGGAATATTATAGGATTATCCGAGGTCCGAAAGAGGGGAGGACACGGTAATCCTCGAATCCGGCAACTTGTTCTATCACCGGAGGGCGACCATCTGTCCAAGGAGGTGTCGGATTTATCCACAAGTCTCTCGTTAACGTTAAAATTGGGAGTGTGTGAGGTTGCGTACCTTATACTCAGAATCACCAAACGGTATTCGCTGAAGGTCATACAGGTTTACGCACCAACTCGGCACACCCCGATGAGGAGGTGGAGGAAATGTATGAGGATATCTCTAGAGCCATGCATTCCTCTAAAACCCACTATACGGTGTTATGGGAGACTTCAACGCAAAGCTAGGCACAAGAGAGAACGGTGAGCTGAAAGTAGGGAAATTCGGATTAGGGCAACGGAACCCAAGGGGCAGCTGGCCGACTTCATGGAGAAAGAGGACTTTATGATGAACTCTTTCTTCCAGAAGCGGCCCCCACAGTGGACCTGGTCGAGCCCCGACGGTTCGACAAAAATGAGATTGACTTCATTATGACGACTAGACGCCAACTGTTCAGTGATGTCTCAGTGATCGCGAGGGTGAAAACTGGTAGCGATCACCGAATGGTTAGAGGCACTGAACCTAAACGTTGTTGGAGAGGTGTCGTCAATGAAGTCAACGCCCGTCCCCTCGTGCTCTAATCCAAAGTCCCGAAACCTTTCAGCTCGAGTTACAAAACCGTTTCAGTGCCTAAAGATTGCAATGCAGTGGACGATATGAATGACAAGCTCGGAAACTGTCCATGCGGTCGGAGCTAAGTTTGTAAGACCCGCCGCAGAAGAACACAAAACTCTCCGATCACACTTAATCTCATGGCTGTTAGACGGGAAATGAAGCTGCAATCTTCAGTAGATTTGATAGCATACAGGCAACTGAACAGACAGATCTCCAAATGCATGCGGCGGGATTGCGCAACTTCAATACAGCTCGTATTGAAGAAGCGATCGAGCGAACCAGGGCTCCAAAGTCTTTGCCAGAGATCTGTCTGCCAGAAAGAGCCAACTGTCGAAGCTGAAGACCGAGTGTGGCAGCGTTTCCGGGACACCTGAGACTTAGAGAGGTTCTATGGGCAGCTGTACACATCATCGTTGAGCCACACGCGTGTGAGTAACGATCCAAGAGCGAGTCTTATCCGACACTATTCCGATGATATCCCGGACGTCAGTCTGAGCGAGATTAGAATGGCTCCAGCACCTTAAAACGGCAAGGCCCCAGGCGAGGATGGAATTACAGCGGAGCTTCTGAAAGCGGGTGGAAAACCGGTACTTGAAGTCCTTCAGAAGCTCTAATTCCGTCCACATGGTGGCACTACACCGGAGGCGTGGAGCAGAAGTGCGGTGGTCTTCTTCAAGAGGCGACAACGCCTCTTGAAGAACTACAGACCGATTTCCTTCTGAGCCGCGTCTACGTGCTGTTTTCGAGAGTCAGAATCGTCTCGCACGCAGACTCGACGACTTCAGCCTCCCGAACAAGCCGGTTTAAAAGGCTTTAGCACCATAGACCATACATATCTTCGGCAAATTGTACAGAAGTCCGAGGAGTACAATTTGCCACTATGTTCATATATGGACTATGAGAAAGCCTTTGATTCCGTCGAAATTTGGTGCTGCAGTCCTCAGCGGTGCCAAGTTGACTGTGGTATATCAGTGCTGGGTGCTTGTAACATAGGGCCACGATGGCTATCCGAGCAGAACCAGGAGCAAAACCTATCCAACTGCAGAGAGGTGTAAGACAGGGTGACGTTATATCCCCGAAACTCTTCACCGCTGCATTGGAAGATGTTTTCAAGCTTCTGGACTGGAAAGGATACGGCATTAACATCAATGGCGAGTACATCACCACCTTCGATTTGCCGATGATATAGTCCTTATGGCAGAATCGCTGGAGGACCTAAGACTATGCTCAATGACCTCAATAGTGCCTCCCAACGGATAGGTTTTAAGATGAACATGGACAAAACAAAGATCATGTTTAATGTCCATGTCACACTATGCCGGTAGTTGTTGGGAGCACTAAGCTCGAAGTTGTTGACGAATATGTTTACCTGGGACAAATAGTCCGACTAGGTAAGTCCAACTTCGACCGAGAGGTCAATCGACGGATTCAACTCAGGCAGCGTTCGGAAATTACGGCATCTTCTCGTCAGGTATACCTCAAAACTTGAAAACGAGACTGTACAACCAGTGCGTGTTGCCGATGACCTACGGAACTGAGACGTGGTCCTTCACTGCTGGCCGGATGAGGAAGCTCAAGGTCGCTCAGCGAGCTATGGAGAGGCTATGCTCGTCTCACTGCGTGATAAACTTAGAAATGAGGATATCCGCAGTAGAACCAGAGTGACCGACATAGCCCAACAGATTAGTAAGCTGAAGTGGCAATGGGCCGGGCCATATAGCTCGAAGAACCGACAACCGATGGGGAAAAAAGGTTCTCGAGTGGCGGCCTGTACCGGCGACGAAGTGTGGCGTCCCCACTAGATGGAGTGACGACCTGGTAAGATGCAGGAAGTCGATGGATGGGTGGCTCAGGACCGTGCTTTGTGGCATTCCTTGGGATATTTGTTAGCAGTGGACTTGTGAAGGGCTGTAATGATGATGATGATGATATATATATTTAATATGCTACAGGAACACGTGAATAAATAAGTTTTTCAGAATTGCATTAATATCATATGTCTAGAAACATCTATTTTTTATATTGGACGTGTCTTCCGTTGTATCCATAAGAAAGATTAATTGTCTTGGAATCAAAATTTATTATTATTATTTACATTTTACATTCATTCATTTTTAAAGTTAATTGAGTTTTAACAAAATAATGATGATTTCATGGTCTTATATGCGATATTTGATTCATATCATTGGTCCCATTTAATATTGATTGGCACCATAAAATAGATGATGATATTTTTTCTACGTTTGAGTAGACTTCAAAATTTCATAAATGCAGTTCTATAATGATGAACTACACATGTAATAAAACAAATTTTAATAAATCACGTTACCTGCTACCATCTACTTGGGATTTTAACATTTACCATTACTTTGGGATCCCATAATTAATAAAATTAAATCCAAACCCAAGCATAATACTGCAAGACTTCAAGATACTTTAAGCTCGTCCTGCGTAGATCGGACCCAACATTATTAGTTAAAAGTTGATGCATTAACAACTCAGTACCCCCCGTCTCCATGGGTTCTGTAAAGTGCCCGAAACGTCAGGTATTAAAAAAGTTAAAATTAAACACGATAAAATCCTTAAGATTACTTTTATTGCAAATGTAGTTATATTCGCAGTGAACGTGGGTAGGACTACACTCATGATCGGAATCAGAAAAATGTTCGCCTTGTTGTAGCGGCGAAGGCCACCTCATATCGTTCCTGTGTCCTAAGAGGCGACAGAGGAAAACAAACTATAGTAACATATAGTATTTGACAATTTATGGGGAAGGCCTATGTTCAGTTCAGTGAACTTTTGATAGATTGTAATGATAACGATGATGAGTACTATTCTTTCGAATCTTTGCTACCGTTAATATTTACGGTAGTGTGAAAACAAAAAAGTAACATCTCCTAAAATATGAATAAAATAAAAAACAGCATAATTGCCTCATTAAAACTAAAAAAGTAGCAGCCTACATACATGTCACTTCTGTGCACAGGTCACAGAGCTTTTGGCCAAAAAAGTGTCCGTTGCGCTGAACCCAACGCGCAATCACCTCAACTGGGGAACTTCTCAGATATGCCGGTTTTCTTTCACCGCTGAGAACGTGGTAAATCGACACTTCAATTTGCAATTAACATATATGTAAAAATATATAATAATGCTTATAAATTTACGTTTGGATCAGTTTGATTACCGCCTTTGACAATTAAAATAAAATTAACCTTTGTTTAAGTAAAATCTGCTATATTTGATAATTAAAGTATTTTTTGCAACAGCCTGTTCATTTATTATATCTCATGTGAGCTATGAAACCAGGACTGTCACAAAAATCCTGATAATATGAAAACACAAAATACAAAAATCTTAAATGATAAACTGATTTATAAGTCTTATTAAAGATATAAAAAGTAAAGTAGCAGCTTGTATACGTCTCACTACTATGCACAGGGCTCCTCATTACCTATAATGTTTTGTGGGCAGAAAAGATAGAGAGAAAGAGAGGTTTTCAGGAGAGGTTAAAGAAAGATAAAGAGAGGTTTTCACATTTCCACGACTTTTTTAACTGCTCAGACATTTAGGTTTGCCCACGAAGTTATTATTCACCACTTCACCGGATACGTGGTAAGTCAGCACGTAACATTTCCCATAACAGATTAATTTGTCCTCAAAGGACTCGTACACGTTTTGCTCCCGTGCCATGATGAACTGTCACGGCGAACTACACGGCTCTCCTATTTGTTTAAATAAAATAAAATAAAAACTGAAACAAAGTTTTTGCACGATTGTTGACCATATCTACCTAGTTATTAGAAACCCAACGATGCCACGAACTATTCCATCAAATAGAGATGAAATCTCACAGTGCACTTAATTTTCAATTATTTACATCAGATAACGTGACATATGAAGTTGGTAAAATGAAAGCTATGCCGAAAAACACCCAATATATTCCAAAGAGCTTCTCTCTTAACCTCAGTCTTGTGTACACAGTACTGGATACTGTTCACACAAAATACACGTGTTGTGTATAACAGTTTTGTTAGCCATTTTGCCAAACGTGGTTATTGTGGTAAATCATCCCGATAATGGCCACCGGTTTAGATATTTTTAAGTGTGACAATTTTTGATGCTGCACGAATAAGTATTCAGTAGCATTTTAAAATTTAATTTTATCAGTTACTTATCATTAATTTATTTAGCAGAAAGTAGAGGGCGCTATACGTTAAAACTATGAAAGCCAAAACTATACTATCTAGCAATATCAGCTATAGAAGGTTGCGCTGCGACTGGCTCAATAGTCACCTCAAAGCCGCGAACATTTATTTATTATATAAAAAAGGCATGAAGTGATGTTGATTCTGTTAAAAATTCTGTTTCTGTTAAAAAACACGCTATCAGCGCTGCTAGCGGTGAAAACTATTGATGATATGACCATATTATCATGAAATAGCAATGTTGTGTTTAGTTATTAATATCGTTAAACGATCTCTATTCATTGATTTGGCTGTTTATATTATGACATAGTCAACAAACAGTGATAAATATCACGAAATGACACCATTTCACGAAATAATGATTTAATGCGAATTTTGCAATAATTGCAGGCAGACCAGTTTTAATCAGTTTACATAAAGATATAGTATCATCCGTATGAAACATGATATGTTTTTTAGTTCAAAAAATATCAATTTTCATACGTTTGAAAGATTTCCCTATTATCTATTTCAATTATTACACTTTTAAAATGAAATAACGAAACAACTAAAAATTAAACGTTAGGATTTTTAAATAATTTTATAAATCTAATTATTTTACAAATATGATATTTATTTGAAAAAATACCCGTCATCCCGCCTATTAACAAACGTAAAATATATAATAGAAAATTAACATCTAAAGGAAGAAAAATACTCAACCTTCTTTTGTAAGTTCCGTAATCGGATAAAAAGTAGCCTTTAAATTGCCTCGGGTTACTAACTAACTACATATAAAATTTAATGGAAATCAGTCCAGTAGTTTTTGCGTGAATCGGGAATACACAGACAGACAGACAGACAAAACTTCTAAAAACCACTAATTTGGCTTCAGTACCCTTTATTTAGTCCATTGGACTTGTTTTTTCAAGAGTATATTAGAATTACAGACACGACTTTTCTACAGATTTATTATATGTATAGATTAAATGGTATTCTATTAGAATATGTTAGTGGTGACTCTAAATGACAGGGTGAGAAATTATGTGATATAAGAAAATTTTGGTTTGCAAAAAGATGTTGTAAGAACGATTAAGAAATGAAATCTTCGGTGGTTTGGTCACGTAGAAAGAATGAATAAAGAAATAGTGACAAAGCAAAATGTTGCAGAACTGAATGATAGAGTCGGCAAGGGACGCCCGAGACAGAGGTTTACCGGCCCGGCGATATATTGAAGATGGGCCAAATTACGAGATTATGCTTCACAATATTCGTAAGATTCGTGCCAAATGGAAGTTCGTAGTCTTTGCTCCTCTCTGGGGACAGGTGAATGGCTATGTATTTATGTTTTCTGTAATTAAGGGCAACCAACTAAAACTAAATATACGAAGTTCACAAACTAGTCGTTCATTCTGTGAGCTCTATTTTTGCTATAAATGTTAGTTAAATGTTTGAATACAAGTCTCGCAGGTACATTTGCACAACAAAATGTATTCAAACGTTTTGAAAATGTGTGTCCAAACTTTGCTTACGTGTTTGGCGGCGGGGTTATACAAACCCGATTTGTAGTCAAAACTGGCGGCAATGTAACAATGTATTTTGTTTTGTTAAATTCGAATAAAGTTAACGCTTTACTAGTTTATTAGAGTTTTAACTTTTAATACTTTCAACCTCACGAAAAAATCGTTAACAAAGCTTATATTCCACAAAATAAATATCTTTTGGAACATAATGGAGACTGGATTGTAGCATTTTGTGCTACAATCCAATCTCCATTACCTTCCAAAAATACACAAATTCATGAAATAAACTAATAAAATATAAAATATAAAACCCAGTTCACAATATATATTTTATGAGAAAATTACAATAAATAAAATAAAATTACTAAGTACGTGTATTACAATCGGAGTTTTACGAGTCAATGCAGTTAGCGAGAGCGCTTATCGTGATAGGACCCATGCATAACTTTTTCGCACGCATTGAGATTGATGATCTCAAGCGTAAACACTAACAAACAGTCGTGTACACCGAACGAGGAAATTTGATCCAGAAGTATGTACTCATATGTACTAATGAATTTTGTTTAATAATATTTTTATAGAGCAATGGGTCGAAAATCTCCACTCTACGACTACTTAAAAAAGAAAACAACAATTATGCCTGCTTGCATTAGAAATAAGAATGTAATTAAGGTAAATGGAAACAAAAAGAACTCTATAATACAGATAATAACTCCGTTTAGGTATTCACAGTTTTGACTAGGGATGAGTGCCCAACGAAAGTTGTGAGAGTTAATAGAGACGATGCATTATGGCAAGAAAAAATGTTAACAATGTTAAAAATTTAATACGTTTTACTGTAATATTATTGTTTGTAACGCTCGATGAAACAAATAAAATATTACAAAAAAAGAAAGATATTTTTGTAATATTTTATTTGTCTGACTTTTTGATTAATTTTGGGTACTTTAATTTATATTCACTTCTAACTACCTGCCTAAAGTTTTGAAGCGATAGTAGCCTTATGGCAGGGTGCGGATCTCGAACTCAAAATGTCATTGGTTCGAATCCGCCATTCGGTTACTGTGGTGAATCCACTCCTAACACAAGCATTTTAAGCTTACCAAAAGTGTTTAAAGGGAATATTAGTAATGTTAATAGCATTGCTAGTATTTAAAAAGAAAAGTGAACTGTGTTTGACCGTGTAGTGGCACTGTAAGACAAGTAGACGAGTAGACACCTACTCGTCTACTGGTCGCTCGCTCGTGCGTGGTGTCGGAGAGGCCACAGACGGAAACAAACCAGCAGATGGACAGTGGTGTCTTCCTAATAATAAACTAAAAATAGAAAACTGTATTTGCCAACCCGTCTGCTAAGCGTGGCTACTATGGCAAATATACTATATAATATGAGGCAATCTATAGAGGATGCTTTTGTACGGCGAATTTTAAAGTTGTAACGGTAATTTTAATTGCTGATTTACCATGTGCTCGGCGGTGAAGGAAATTAAGTCTGAGAAATTATAAAATATTTTGAAGACATATGACGCCCTCCAACATTCATTAGGAAAGCGGTGGACACTTGTTGCCCTAAAACCATCTCAGAAATGAGAGGCTTGTGTCCAGGAGTAGAACGCATATAGACTGTAACTTTATTTTACTTTTGCTCACAAAAGTATATGCGATGGTCTTAATTTTAAATAAAACAAAATATATAAATTGAAATTGATTAAGCATGAAAGCAACATTTTTATTGTTCTGCTTCTGAACCCAACTATTTCAGGAAACTGAAAATTATTTCTTAATATTTTAATCTTAACAGATAGAAGTACATTAATCACGATTGGGTTTTCTACGAAGATCCATTTTCTTCGAATTTAAAGAAATTTTGACTGGCTTTGTGTTTTTATAGTGAGTGAAGAAAATCTGAAATTGTTTTTATTGGTAACGAGGTATTCCTTTCTGAACCTTGGGCAGCAAAGTATTTGTATTTTGATTCTTAGTCGAGGGTGTATAAAGGTGTTATTAAATCATCCTCTTATCATCAGGTGATTGTGGTATATGTGAACTACGAACGGACATTCAGTTTCCCAGCCCACTACCTGCAACAAAAGACTAATGTGGACAAAGATTGAAGAAGCATTTTCTGTGTTATCGCGTCTACTATCGTTATTATTTACGAAACAACGGGATAAGTTCTTTATCACGCAATCGTAATATTGATTTTTATAGTATAAACTTGAAAATTTATATAGCGATAGGTACGGCAAATTCTTAAAATAGCAATTAAAATAATTCAAAATATCAACTAAAAAACAAAAAAATACGTTCATAGCTTCGTAATGTGCCAGAGTGACTTTAACATAATATTATGTTGTAAGGCATCACAGGATAGCAAACATAACTTTGTTGTTGGCTATTATTATTAAATAATGCTTATGTTACAAGTTTATCAAGTCATGCTCTTGAAATATGAAATTATTGGTAAACCATATTTAAGGGAATTTCACTTTGGATGTGGGAAATACTTTTAAACTCGTCGGACTTGGATATCGCTCCGAGACCGAGAGATCGCGTCAGTGGACCGCCGTGCGTCGGGAGGGTTGGTTGCTTTCGACCTTCGTAAAGTTACGTCGCGATCTCGGCGTAAACTTTTGAAGGTGAAGTGATGTGAGGACCGGTCGTGGATTGGTGTACTTAATAGTGGCTTGGTATTGTGCAGTGAGGTAGAGCAATATGAGTGTTGTTGTCACGGCGTGAGTGAGTGTTAGGGGTGTTAAGGTTGCTATCTAATATATTATGGAGAAATAAAGTTTTTTACATGATACAGAAACTATAAGTAAATTTAGCGATAACATAAAATTCTTCGGAAATGATGAAAATTAACACTTTTTTTCACTCATGAATCAAATATCTATTTTGGTATTAAGATCTAGTATGCAATGCTATTTTTAAAATTGTAAGTGTTTTAGTATTAATAGGATTATTATTATCAAAAATGAGAAACCTATAATTTTGTTTGTTATAGGTTTCTGTTATAACTGTTATCAGGTGATATACACTATATACATATAACATAACGAGCTTAATGGTAAAACAGTAATTAAAAACCCGACTGCGTAAAAACAATTGACAAAAATAAAAAATGTCACTCCCACAATTAAGACGAATCTAACGACACCTCGTTTAGCCTACAGAGCATGATAAAAAATAGATGCAAAAAAATATGCATAATGAATTAGACTACATATTACATACATACTCTCGAATAACATTACTCTGTTTCTGGGCAGTCGGTATATACAAAGGGTTCTGAAGAATAATATTATGAGAAATGTTTCAAATAAAAATGTAACCAGATTTGCAAAACACACGAACAAAAAAGTTTTGCAAAATATTTTTCCTCTTATAGCATCGCGCGTGGTACTGGTACTCTATATTAAATAATATGACAAGATAAAGTTATCAACACTCATTTTTTTTTTAAATCTTACTGTAGGTACACCTTATAAATATAATCTAACGGCCTTATTCATAAAAAATCAAAAGTAATATTATACATATAGCAGAACAGACAAAAAACTTCTAATGAGTAAGATGGTCAATCGTCCTGGATTATACGGACAGTTCCTCATATAGAAGTACAACGAGCAGAAACTAAATAACCGCAAACATAGCGATACAATTTCAAATTAATTAAATTAAAACTCATATTATTATAATAAATCTGATATGGCAAAAGTTATACATTTAATAGACAGGCTTATTTAATACACTATAATATCATAATTGTAAAAATCAAGATCCCTAATTCCACTATCGATCATGATAAGTGAAATAAAACGTTATAATTTCTTGTAAATACTCGTACCATTCAGTTCATATTTATTGGTGTTTATACACCGCTAATACAATTATTAATTTAGTGCTCTACTTTCACGACACTTTACTTACAATTAAATCGTCTTACAATAGCCAGTGTAATAAAATAGATTCGCAGAAAGTCTAATGGGCTGAATGTACCACATTCGTTTTGAATTCTGCTCAATGCGCCGTTCCGTTTCATTTCGGTAATATCGGAAAATTTTACTTAATGGTAAAATACCTTATTAATTTGTAAATATGAGATGACAACTGCTAGTTGCGTAGTTTAATTATCAACTCTGAAAACTTCTATGAAAATCTAAACTAATAACTCAGAATAATTAATAAAAAAGTAGCAATTGAGACTTGATAACGTTGGTCGCTCTACAGATGAAACTTGTTTGGATGAATTTATTTTTTATTTCAGTAAACTGTACAATTAATTTAAACAAGCCTTAATCTAAAAATAGTCTACATACAGCTGAACTGGGATAAACTTTTATCTCGGGTGTAATGTGCTAATAATATTTCTTATTTATTCTATATTTTTATAAAATGAATAACATACCAAATAATTAGGGTCAATTTCGTTAAAATTTATTATCATAAATTAACCTAAAACAATCAGTAACTTTTCCGTATCATCGTAACGTACGTCGTACGATATAATGAAGCACGGTGAGTGTTGAGGTGCGCGGTGAGCGGTGAGTGGTGAGCAGTGAGCAGTGAGCGGTGAGCAGTGAGCGGTGAGCGGTGAACGGTGATGGTCGCGGTGCGATGCGATGCGCGCGGCTGGGTGCTGAACGGGCTGACGGCGGAGCTGGCGCGCGCGCGCCCGCCCGCCTCGCCCGAGCCCTACCACGAGCTGGAGCTGTACCGCCAGCTGCTGGCGCTGCCGAGACGCGCGCGCACGCCCGACCCCGAGCCCCCACCACGCGGTACCTGTACTCCTCCTTTTTATCTTTATTTTTGTTAAATTGAAATAAAAACTAACTCAGGTTCCGTTACCGTTAAAGTTACAACCTGTAAAAGTCCACTGCTGAACACGGCCTCACCATAGATTGCCACACATATTTACCAAAGTGGATTGGCAACCTCAGTTTTATATTTTTAGTCGTTATTAGGAAGACACTGCTGCACATCTCCTGATTTGTTTCCCTCTGTCGCCTCTTACGACACCGCCACTACATGTTGATGTTACACTGGATGTTATATCACTTCTGCAACTCATGGAGTCCTGCAACGAATTTCAAACAAAGAAGATTTTCATAGATGGTAGGACTCCTTTTCCGCCCAGGAGTCTGGGTAGGTACCACCGTCTTACCTATTTTTGCCGCCAAATAGAAGTGTGTGGAATTCTATATTAGTCAACGCATCTGTAGTCTTCTTTATATATTATTCTATGGATGCTGTTGCCCATGGACACCTTATCTATCCTCCATTAAGTTTCAAATTTTGATACGATATTAGTAAAAAAGATCTTCGGTTTTCTACACTCACCATACGAAACACAGCATCAATAAGTTATTGCACGCTGGTATTCTGTGAGAGTGTGGTTTTCTTCCGGTTCCTTCCCCGGTCAAGCCGACCCATTCGTATAACAACCTTAACATAGGTTGCAGTATGGCTCTACCACGTACAAATATGTATAGAGAATGATTTAATGAGAAGGATTTAGTGGGAAATTAGTATTTCTAATAAATTTAAAAAATGTTTCGAGGACTTGTCAACAGTCAACACGCATTTGGACAGCGTGGCAAACTGTTACTCTGCTTTTTTCAGACATGCAGGTTTAATTGTTTCCTTCAGCGAGGGGCAAGTCGTTGAATAGCAAAAAAATTACGAAGCACAATTTCAATGGTGTTCAAATGATGGCAGGGCTAGAGTCGAAGCGTTGTTACCCTGAGGACTAAGATGGAAAGTCTCGTTATCAGTAAAAGCGTCTCCGATTCATTCCTTCACCAGCGAGCGTGGTTTACCCTGTTCGAGCCCCACTTTGAAAAATATTGTTTATGCTTATGCCTGAAACTGTTGTAAATTGCTTAGACATTATATATGTAAAACTCTGGATGGAGATAAACCTAAAGTTCTGCCAGTGATATACTATTACTTACCGTATTTTCAAAGAGCCGTGGTAGCTCAGATGGTTAGCGCTCGAAGTTTCACAGTACGCGAGCAACCTGGGTTCGATCCTCGCCGGCACCAATGAAATTGTTAATTGCATTTTAAGTGCTGATTTACCACGTCGGGGTGAAGGAAAACATCGAGGAAACCTGCATGTCTGAGAAATCAAAATAAAATATTTCGAAGACATGTGAAGTTCACAACACATTAGGCAGCGCGGCGGACATTTCCTGCCCTAAAACCCTCTTAGAAATGAGAGGAGGCCTATGCCCAGCAGTGGGACGTATATAGGCTGTAACTTTACTTTTTTTTAACCGTATTTTCTAAGATTTATATTTGTTTACTAACACTATGATATGAATTATGAAATAAAAAGGTATAATTATTATTATTTTAATGATGTATTTCTTAAATATATGAATAAGGTAATAAATCAAACAATGTGTGTGACAGGCGAGCCGGCGCGGCGGTGCCGCACGCCCGCGCCCGCGCCCGCACGCGCCCGCCCCGCAGCACGCGCCGTCGCACGCGCCGCTAAGGTGAGCGCAACAGCTGCTGGCAGAAACTGCAGCCTCGCAACCACAATCAGTACTGCCAGATTGCATAATTGAATGCAAAAACCAATGAGTAGCCTGTATCGTCTTTGTACTCCGAACTCTTTTTAATAGGAGTAATAATAATAATAATAAGTACTTAGTAATTATATATAGAATATAAGCCGTGTTCGAAAATGATCGCACCATCATTACACACAGGAATATTATTGCGAAGAAACCTGATAATGTACTGTGGACCGGGCACAGTCAAGGATATTTTTGGTCGACATTACCATTCCGTATGAAAAGAACCTCATCAAAGCCGAAACAGATAAGGGAACAAAATATCTGGATCTGGCTCACGAGGTGACCGACATGTGAGGTGGTCTGCCGACCGAAATTATTCCTGTAGTCGTGTCTGCAAACGGGCTAATCCCGGTCAGCCTCTCGGGTCGTCTGAGGCGACTGATTCTCCTAGGGGGACAGCTCCGGGCTCAAATGCAGAAGTCGGTGCTCCTCTATACCGCTCGCATCGTCCGGCGATTTCTTTACTTTCCCCCTAACCTACGGACGTTTGATCTCCCCTGCCAAGGACTTTTATCTGGTTGGGTTTTTGTTTATTTACGTATTATTTATTTTACTATGTTCAATGGATCTTTATGTATATTTATCATTTTCTTTTATATATTTATTAAGCCCAACCAGATGAGAATACTGGTACCTTAATAATGATGATGCAGTCTCAACGGAGACTTGCCATTTGCGCATGATAGGATTATAGTGCCCGATTATAACCGCAAGCACAAGTGCACTCTATTCCATCACTCATAGTCCGATGGGACGTTAACCGACACGACCGGAAGAAATCAGGCGCAGGACCTAGGACTTTACGTGCTTGAGGCACAGGGGCGAAACACCGCCAAGTTCCTGACTCCTGGCTGCCACTGAAAATTTCTTGCCAAAAACCCAATAAATTATTTTGACCCAACCCGGGATTTGAACCCAGGACCTCCTCAGGAATTTAAAATAAGGGTCGGTCGTGGCGTCCCCCCCCTAAGCTGACGAACCGGGCGACACGACGGCCCGGGTCACCCACCTTTATAGGAGACACTTAAAAGTTTAATAATAACTGTTAAAATTTTTCTTAAAGTTTAACTTTATAGGTACTTCTAGTTTTAACGCAATGCAGAGATGAGTGAATGTAATTATAAATTCTTCTTGCTCTCTTTAGGTCAGAAAATTTAACTCATATTCATTGTTCTTAACCGTTTTACTTATCCAGAACGTCGGGGCGCTTCCTTCATTTTAGACCATAAGCGCACGTACTTAGTTTCAAATCTTTAAAATAATAATGCAAGAGTTTTAGGGTTACAGTGTCTCACAAAGAAACCTTACAAATTCTAGCTCTACTCGGTATCATAATCTAGTTAATTTTAAGATAAGGAAGCATTCAAAAGCTTTAACAGTGGCAGAGCCACGCGGCAGCTTTTGCTGTCGCACGGATGGGCCGGCTCGAACTGGGGTGGCACCACGACCTCACAGAATACCAGTGTGAAGTAGAAGTTTACTTCTGTATTTCACCTGGTGAGTGCAGGTGGACGGAAGCCTAATGCCCCCCAGCCCCCATCAACATGGTTGCGAAATTAAACCGAAGACTACCCCAGGAGGGTACCAGCATACCTGGAGAATACCTCGCTGGGCATCCACGCCCAAGCTACCCTACTTCTTCTGAGCGTGGGTGCTCAGGCTGCCCTGCGTATTCTGTGGGGGCAAATTCCGCTCAAGACGAAACCTGCTCAGCAAGCGGAGCAAAGACAAAGGCGACCCTGCCACGATTTTCGTAATTTCTGCAATATCAGGGACTTCATTCAAACCTTAACGCCGTCCACTACCATCTGGGACGGCAAAGCCGGCCTTGCTCTTTCTAACCCAGACTCAAATGTTCTTCCGGCTGATACTGTATTCTTCTATCCGGGGTACAAATTAGAACACTCTTTGTGCCCGGGCTGAGTTTCGTGTGTCAGAGAGGACATCTGTTTTGACGCCTTGGCAGTCTTGAAGGTACGGACCTGTCCATCCTATGGCTGCGCGTAGACAGCGACGGCCATCCCGCGTCTACGGTGCTCCAGGTCCCATATCGGTAATGCTGACACAAACCGACTCATCGACCACGTCCAAATAGCTGCAGAATCCGTGCTACAACAGGTCCCATCCGCTGAGATCATGATACTCGGTGATTTTAACGCCCACCACGCCGAACGGGAACCAAGCTCCCGTTTAACCGATCATGCGGGTAGGTCTGTTCATGACTTTGCCTTGGCATATGGTCTGACACAGCTGGTTACTTCGCCTACGCGGATCTCAGATGTGGAGGATCATGTACCTTCCCTGTTAGACATTCTGCTGACCTCTCATCCGGACGGATATCAGGTCTCTGTCGATGCTCCTCTTGCCTCTTCGGACCATTGTCTGATCCGGAGTACGGTGCCACTCACGCTCCCATCGCAGTTGCGATCTGCAGCTCGCCGCGGTGTTTGGCACTATAGGTCGGCCGATTGGGACGTGATGCGGTCTTTTTTTGCATCCTACCCTTGGGGACGGGTTTGCTTCTCGCCGGATGATCCCAACGTTGTTGCTGATTCTGTCGCTGATGTGGTGCTTCAGGGAATGGAATTATTTATTCCATCATCTGTGTTGCCTATCGGAGGCAGAACTCAGCAATGGTTTGGTCACTCCTGTAAAATTGCATCACGCTATAAGCAGGAGTGCTACCGGGCCTGGGCTGATGCATCAACGTCCCGAGATGTAAACACCAGCGCTCTTAAAAAGAAGTATAATTCCGCCTCCAGGTCCTTCAAAAGCGTCATTACCCAGGCAAAGTCAGAGCACATCGGCAGAATTGGCGAGAAATTAGTTCGCCTCCCTTCAGGAACACGTGCATTCTGGTCTCTCGCCAAGGCTGTCCAAGGGAACTTCTGTCAGCCATCTCTGCCATCTCTGCACAGTGTGGACGACTCACTGGTCCATGACGCAAAGGAGAAAGCCGATCTGCTAGGCCTCTTTTGCTTCCAACTCGACTATCGGTGACGGGGAACACACCGCCGACCATTCCGCGGTGTGAGTGCTCCATGCAGGAAGTGCTGTTTACACAGCGCTCGGTGCAAACACTCCTCTCCCTAGACGTCAACAAGTCGAGGGCCTGATGGAGTCCCACCTATTGTGGAAGACATGTGCCCGAAGTTGGCAACGGTTTAACGCGTCTTTTCCGGTACTACTACCTTTAGGCGTAGTCCCGAACTCATGGAAGACAGCTTTGTGCACCTGATCCCCAAAAGGCAACCGCTCAGATCCGTCCAACTACAGGCCTATCGCTATCACCTCCTTGTTCTCCAAAGTAATGGAAACTGTTATTAACTGCCAGCTCATGAAGTACCTTGAGGATCACCGGCTGATTAGTGACCGCTAGAACGGTTTCCGTCGAGGTCGCTCAGCTAGTAATCTTCTAGGTTACCTAACCCATAGATGGGCGGAGGCAATAGAGTCCAAGAGGGAGGCGTTGGTCGTTAGTTTGGACATAGCGAAGGCCTTCGATCGGGTTTGGCACAAAGGCTTCTTCGAAGCACCCTTCCGAGCCTCGAGATATTGTGCGATTGGATCACCAGCTTTCTTGCAGATCGGAGCATCAAGGTCGTAGTAGACGGTGCATTACAAGCCTACTAACGCTGGTGATCCACAAGACAGCGTGCTATCACCTACGCTGTTTCTTCTGCATATCAATGATATGTTGCAAACCGGTAGCATTCATTGCTCTGCGGATGACAGCACTGGTGATGCTCTATACACCGGCCGTGCCAATATTTCTCGGGAAAACATCGCCGAGTACCGGAACAATCTTGTGTCTGAAGTCGAGACTTTGTTGAACAAAGTCTCAGAATAGGGGCGACTAAATCTAGTCCGGTTCAATCCCCAGAAGAAACAAGTTTGCGCGTTTACCGCTAAAAAGAACCCCTTCGTTGTATCTCCTCATTTTCAAGGCACTCCCCTTGTTGCCTCAGCCAGTATCGCAATCCTCGGTGTCAACATATCGAGTGATGTGCAGTTTCGTGGTCACTTGGAAGAGAAGGCCAAATTGGCCTCTAAAAAGCTTAGCGTGCTCAGCAGAGCGGGACAGTATTTCATGCCGGCACACCGCTTGCAACTTTACAACTTTCGGCCCCACATGGAATATTATATATTGTTCCCATGTCTGGGCAGGGGCTACCCAGTGCCAGCTCTTTCCACTTGACCGCATCCAGCGCAGAGCGGCTCGAATCGTCGACGACCGAGTTTTTTCCGATCGGCTGGACACACTGGCACTGCGTATAGATGTTGCATCTCTTTGCGTATTCTATCGCATATATCACGGGGAGTGCTCTGAGGAGTTCTTCGGACTAATTCCAGCCGCTCAATTTCATCAGCGCACATTGTGACAAAACTCGCGATACCATCCATACCATCTGGATGATTGGCGGTCCACCACTGTGTGATTTAGAAGAAGTTTTCTTCCTCTCACAACTTCCTTGTGGAATCGATTACCACCAGCGATTTTTCCGGACCGATACCGACTTCGGGACGATCAAGAACGGAGCCTACTCCTTTTTAAAAGGCCGGCAACGCATCTGCAATTCCTCTGGTGTTGCAGTTGTTCATGGGCGGCGGTAGTCACTTACCATCAGGTGAGCCGCATGCCCGTTTGCCCCCTCTCCTATAAAAAAAATGTATATTATTAAGCACTACCCTCATATTTTAATAAGGCTTAGACCTTTTTGTCTACTTTTCGAACGTTTGTTTGGGGTTTAATTGTGTAATTATTTTTAGAAGTAATTACCTTGTCCCATGAAATATTTAAGTCAATAGAGCTTTATTTTTCATAATTTCCTCTTTTTTATAATGCTTTTGTTTTATAATACTTTCTCTTTTTTATAAAAATCAGATAAATATCTCAAAATACCTCTGAAGTTCGATTAAGATTAAAACGAACACTGCTGTTTCTTGAGGAAAGTGGGCTGGAGATGGGTACAGAAGTCAGATTTATTATTATACTCACGACTCCGTGGTTAGGCTAAACGTGTCTTAGCAACAATGAGAAGAATGTCGCCTCGACACATAAATCTTTATTACAAGTAACCTACTTATTATAATAGATTTTTAACCTCCGGCGCAAACAGAGGGGTGTTATGTGTTTAAGTTGTGTATCTGTGTGTCTGTCTGTGGCACCGTAGCGCCCAAACGGAAGAACTGATTTTGTTTTAGTTTTTTTTTTGTTTGAAATGTGACTTGATCGAGAGTGTTCTTAGTTATCATTCAAGAAAATCTTTTCAGCCGTTTGAAGATAATCAGCTCATTTTGTTTCGGATGTTTTTAAAATGTTCAATTTAAGTTATGTGTGCGAGTAAATCAAAACAAATATTAGGCATGATTTTGCATTGCAAAGTGTAAAGTTTCTTGAGTCTGTACTGCTGAGTTTAATATTTCATGTTCACGGCTCGTGAATTTTTTTTAAATTGAAGAGAAACAGTCCGCCTGATGGAGAATGGCTACAGATGCGTTTTCACCTAATAGCCCGTAAGGCATTTCATCTGAGGACTAAGATGAAAGGCTGTTTGACGTCCCAATGTCATAGTTAACCACGGCTACCATCAGATTAAAATTATAATTTTTTTTCCGATCTACGCAATATGAACTTATAGTATCTTGAAGTCTTACAGTTGTATACTTGGGTAGGGATTTAATTTTATTAATTATAGGATCCCAAGCAGATGGTAGCACTTAGCCATCTTCTCTATTGAAGTTAGGATGTTTTTTGATTTCAATAGCCTCACGAATCATCCTTGGAATCGGTGTTCTTTAGCGAGGATTTGTGGTCTATCAAATCTAATGTAGTGACGGGGGTGATCCTGTACATGTTCACAGATTGCAGACTTCCCGGAGCGTCGGTTCTTCACATCATCTATGTGTTCTTTAATTCAGGTTTTTATTGATCTTTTGGTTTGTCCTATATAAGAGAGACCACGTTCACAATCACGCTTGTACAGTCCTGCATCTTGCAGAGGGACATTACACTTGACTGATGGTAAAAACTGACTAATCTTCTTCGGCGGCTTGAAGTATGTTACGCCGTAGGTCTGAATATGTAAAGTGCTCGAAATATCCAGAATATAAAATAAATTAATATACGCGATAAAATCCGTACAAACTAGTTTTATTTAAATGTGTAGTGTTCGTGCAAATATAAGAAATCATTATGCCTTACAGGCTGTTAATACTGGCTTTCTAAATCAGTGCTTGCACATGTGCATCTGTATAGATAACCATCTACCATTCAGACCTATACAGACGGACTCTTAGGCAGCAAGGAAGTTAAACCACCTAGTATTATATTTAAAAACAACAGAAGTTGTACGAAGTACAGTGTATTTGCGTCAGAGCGCGCGCAGTCAGAACTTACACGCTGACCCAAATTACTTAACTTTAATATCGCAATAGCTAAGAAGACAGTTCACGATCGGTCACCGATCACCCGGCGTGTGTCTATACCATTAATTATTACCATATTATCAATTATTCTAATATCCTTGCGCAATTACTTCCGTGTTTCACCATTTTTACCAATTAATTTGTTAGACTTACCTGGCCTGACGGAAGTTACTCTTTTCTATAGAAAACAAAAGCTGAGGATGAACTCGCGGTACACCCACACTACATGCATGCTAAGTATCGTGACGTCACGGTATTAGTTTAATCAGGTCGGATTTCAAACAACACAGAGTTCGGAACTGTTAGAACAAAAGTCGCGTACTCGTGTTGAGAAGGGCGGCTTTATCAAGTTTAATTGTGGCGATAGGGACGCGCGGCTTAAACGCGGGACAAACTGTTCGCTCGGCTTTATTTTCAACGACCGCTTACTTGGAAGTTTTAGACATTAGGCCCAATATTAAACTTTCGTGTTATGTCTGCGTTATAGGAATTTTGTTGCCTGTTTGTTTAAGTTGATTTTTCAAAGGGCAAATATATATAAAGTACAAAGCGACTTTGTCGGATAGAAATTAAAAGGGCAGTTGACAAAAGAGGTCTGACGTTAGAAGTTGAGCTAAACATTATATGTTAGAAAAAGATATTATCTCAACAAAACGAAAATGCCGTGGTAGCTCAGGGGTTGAGCGTTTGTCGTACATTTTTCAGTACGCGGGCAACTTGGACTCGACGTCTCACTCTCACTTTCAACATTATCCCACACAGTTCTCAAGTCCGTATCTTTCATACACCATTATATCCATTACAGCCTATAAAATCCCACAGCTGAACAGAGGAGAGGTTTCTCCGATAGATTGTCTCATAGGAAGATTTAGCATAGTTGCCACGCTGACAAGGGCAACTATGTTATTTTTATTACTCTGTATATTTTATTACTCTGTATATTTTATTACTTTGAGTTATACAGAAGATGGTGCTGCATCTTCCGTTTTAATTTCCTTTGTTGCCTCTTACGATACCCAAGATATCATTCTACAATTCATACAAATAATTCATGTAATATTAAGTAAATAAATTAAAATTAATAATGTAACGAGTATTAAGAAACAAACTAAATCATTTAATACGAGTACAACGAATTTGCTAACACTACAACCCCACAAATATGACGAACTGTTGTATTTCAGAAGTATAAGACGCCAGTGGAATCTGCGACTCCCCAGCCACGTGAGCTGATTTAAATTATTTGAAATACTAAAGCACACGAGGTAGCTATATTATGGTTGTAAGACAATGGGTCGGTTCGACCGGGAAGGACCACGCTCTACAATATCACCAATAGCAGCTTAATGCTGCCGTGTTTCGTATGGTGAGTGTAGATAACCGAAGACCCTTTTTACTGGAAACGAGCCATTCCATCTTGGTCTTCAGGGTCACAACGCATCTACATTTTGTTTGTTAATCGAGGATAAATGTAGATGTCTAAGGGCAACAGAGTCCATTTACCATCAGGTGGACTGTGTGCTCGTTTGTCACCTTTATTTTGTTAAAGAAAGTAGGGTACAATTATTCACGGTAGAATAAAACAGTGATATCCTCTTGCACACCGGAAACAAATTGCGCAACATTAATGCGGAGCCGTGCCGGAAGATGGCAGACACGTAATAATAAAAGTTTTTATTAGCCTGATAAATCAAAAGTATAATAATATAATTTGCAGCACCATTACCTCTGCCGCTCCAGACAAAAGAACTTACAAGAAAACAGAACAACGGCTCTTATTCTTATAACAATATTTTGTTCTATTTCAATTGAAGTTTTTTTAATTTATCCGGTTACCTGATGTTTAGTGATCACTGTAGCCCATGAACATCTGCAAATCCAGCGGAAAATGGATCGAATATTAGATTTTAAGAAGGTCTAAATATATGAGATATAGAGGTCTAGACTCTAAATATAAAAAGGTTGTAATGTCACAATAGTAATGTAATATTTATTCGTGTGTTTTCTCTGGTCAGTAGAAACTCATTTTGCAAAAGTAGTAAGTACATTTAAACGACGTATTACAAGCGAAATTTTAGTTTGTAAATGTGAGGCAATTTTTTTTTTCATGTCATTCAATTTAATTTCAGTATATATTATTGATTCATTTCATTTCATTCGGTACTAACCGGATTGGACAAAATATCCGATTATTAATAGAATCAGGCGTTACTTGCGGAAATCCATTATATTAAAGTTGTAAATATTTACTTTGCAAACATCCGCTTAATAAAATAAAATGATGTCTTACCTAGTTTGAAGAGCACCTCCTGCCCTCCCTCAATTGCGTGCACTATCCCGTCACCACTAATCCCAGCACCACTACTCCCAACACCACTACACTAGGAAGACACACCACCGATGACACGACACGTGTTTCGCCTCTACACGAGGCATCCTCAGGCGATGTAGACTCTGCGGTGGCTGACCGCAAGTGAGCGGCGAGCCAAACACAACTGCCATTTATACAGCCCGCTGACGCAACGGCTCCCTACCTAAGTAGCGAGCGACTGCGTCATGCGATAATACTGTCCTGTTATTAGAGAGCAGGCTTAAAGATATTTAAGAGAGGTGAGTTAGAAACGTTTGTTTGTTCATTCAGCAGTGCAATGTTACTATTATTATTTTTTAATATCTCTAACTGTTCCAGCACACAGTCGCAGCCCTTTATTACATGTATGTAAGACTTTAAAGGAGTGGTCGTTGGTCAGGGTTGTGTCCAGTGTCCAAAAGATGTTTAGCAAAATGGGATTTATCGGGATTGCAATTCCTGTACGCGGCTAAATGCTTTTATAACGTGTCTCGAAGTTGCCACCAGTCTGACCCACGTAAACGGCGTGGCATTCGTCACAAACAAGTTTGTAAACACCTGACTTTTGACGAATGTCTAACTTATCTTATTATTACAGATATTCCTAAGAGAATTGTTTGTTTTGAACGCCACATAAACGCCGCTTTGTCGAAGAGTATAGCTACTTTTTCAGATATGGGGCGTAGGTCAAACTGCTCACATATCGACGAACACTTTGAGATTGAACCATACAGAGAGTTGCGAACAACATAAGCTGTTTTTTTTTAAATTGTTAATGAGATTTTTGAAAACCGTTAGAGACCGCTATTTGATAAATTACATTAAGCTCTTTAAATAATTTTCTTTACTTAATGGGACAGTGAACAAACGATTAATATAACAATAAAAAGCGGCTAATTTATGTTGCCACGGATGACACGATGGGATGACCGTGTCGGTATGAGTTGGCTTTCGATAAATTTGGAAAACATGTGACGACTCTTTTCTTGTTATTGTTAAGTCGAGGAAATTAAGGGAACAATCTTGTTCCAATCCAAGTATAAATTTAATTTTATCGTGGACTCTTTTTATTTTATTAAGGAAAACATCCAGTTGTCTCCTTGTGCCAGTCCAGCAAATAATTATGTCGTCTACTTACTACTATGTGTCAAATTAACAAAACTCCATCGTATTGCTGCCCAAAATGTTTGGTTCAATCAGCAGTAAAACAATTCATGTTATTCCCAATTATATTCAAATACGTTCCGGCACAATAGTCGAGCGGCCAATGTTGCTTCTAAAGCTCAGAATATTTGGCTTAATGAGGAGTGTCGTCGTTGGTTTTCCAATAGAGATAATTTAAAATCCACCTTAAAGTATTATATTCTGAACTTTCATATAAATTACATAATATTGAATTTGATATTTTGGATGGAAAGCCAGAGAACTTGCTTCAATGGCTGTTTACGAGAATATCAAATTCAGTCCCGTGTTACAACGACTTGTATCCTCTTCTCCCGTAATCGTAATAACGACATATACAGAATATCACCAATTTTATCCCTGAGTTAAGAATCTTCCGATGTCCAGTTTCCAACGGATGAGTTGTCTCTTTACATAAAGGCCTAAAGTATAATTTAACACCTTCGGTCTCCAAAAATCGTTAGAGACCATGGGCCGTTGACGCGGAGATGGCTGTTGTGATCGGGAGGAAGGATAACATTGTTAAAAGTTTGGTAGCATGAAATTGGCCAGTTCATGTCTTCTCATTTCAACTTGAGTTCCTGTTTTTAAGTCACTAAAGCAGAGAATAAAGAAAACGACCTTATTGTTACTAAAGCCGATAGGGCAATACTGTTGTCATTATGGAGAGAAGGGTACAGCCAAGGTTAACGATGTTATCCAAGGTGATGACTTTGAGCCATTGAGTCTGACCCAACCAAAAGTTTACTTGGATGTTAAGCTATGTATACAACAGTCATCATATGTTTTTCCCGTTCACAACTTGTCCCGGAGCAGTCTTGTTCCAATGAATCAAGCACCCATTTTATATGGGTTACCTAAAATACATAAAGAACATGTCTATTCGTCCAGTTGTCTCATATATAGGTGCACCAGCTTATTTCTTGCTAAAATTAAACTTCCTCCTTCGAGAGAAATCTGGATTCAACCCCACTTACAGCCTAAAAATAGCTTAGATCTCATTTCCAAAATTAAAGATATTCGTATTCCTCCTAAATCCATATTGTTATCTTTAGACGTTGATAGTCTTTTCAAATGTCCCATCCCTGACTGTTTGCGTATACTGCAGATCTCTTTGATAAACGTCGTCTACATCCTGGGAAGCAAATGATCTCTTAACTTAACTCTCTGTATGAAACAAAACTATTTCCGGTTTAATAACCATTTCTATCTACAAAAGAAGGGTTAGCTATGGATCCTCTAAGTCCCCTTATGGTGACATTTTATGGATAATTTCGAAAACAACATATAGTTGTCAATCAAATATCTTATATTACTATCGATATGTAGACGACATAATTATTTGCTGGACTGGCACAAGGAGACAACTGGATGTTTTCCTTAATAAAATAAATAGAGTCCACGATAAAATTAAATTTAAACTTGAATTGGAACAAGATTGTTCTCCTTAATTTCGACTTAACAATAACAAGAAAGATTCGTCACATGTTTTAAATTTATCGAAAGCCAACTCATACCGACACGGTCATCCCCGCGTCATCGTGTCATCCGTGGCAACATAAATTAGCCGCTTTATTGTTATATTAATCGTTTGTTCACTGTCCCATTAAGTAAAGAAAATTATTTAAAAGAGCTTAATGTAATTTATCAAATAGCGGTCTCTAACGGTTTTTCAAAAAATCTCATTAACAATTTAATTAAAAAGAAACAAAAGCATGTTGTTCGCAACTCTCTGTACGCGGTTCAATCTCAAAGTGTTCGTCGATATGTGAGCAGTTTGACCTACTTAGCCCCATATCTGAAAAAGTAGCTAATACTCTTCGACAAAGCGGCGTTTATGTGGCGTTCAAAACAAACAATTCTCTTAGAATATCTGTAATAATAAAGATAAGTTAGACATTCGTCAAAAGTCGGGTGTTTACAAACTTGTTTGTGACGAATGCCACGCCGTTTACGTGGGCAGACTGGTCGCAACTTCGAGACACGTTATAAAGATTTTAGCCGCGTACAGGAATTGCAATCCCGATAAATCCCATTTTGCTAAACATCTTTTGACACTGGACACAACTAGCCAACGACCACTCCTTTAAAGTCTTACATACATGTAATAAAGGGCTGACTGTGTGCTGGAACAGTTAGAGATATTAAAAATAATAATAGTAACATTGCACTGCTGAATGAACAAACAAACGTTTCTAACTCACCTCTTAAATATCTTTGCTGCTCTCAATAACAGGACAGTATTATCGCATGACGCAGTCGCTCGCTTTAGGTAGGGAGCCGTTGCGTCAGCGGCTGTATAAATGGCAGTTGTGTTTGGCCTGCCGCTCACTTAGCGGTCAGCCACCGCAGAGTCTACATCGCCTGAGGATGCCGTGAGTAGGCGAAACACGTGTCGTATTGTCATCGGTGGTGTGTCTTTCCTAGTGTAGTGGTGTTGGGAGTAGTGGTGCTGGGATTAGTGGTGACGGGGATAGTGCACGCAATTGAGGGAGGGGGGAGGTGCTTTCAAACTAGGTAAGACACATCATTTTATTTTATTAAGCGGATGTTTGCAAAGTAAATATTTACAACTTTAAAATATCCGATTAACTATGACCAAGACTCAACAGTTCATTTGTTCAGTCTAAAACCATTCGACTCCCAAGCTATGCGAGCATTCTCTGCATGATAAATTGCGTAAGGAAATATCAGCAGCAGAATTAGAGTTTTTCTTATATTACGCTCAAAAAGGTGAAGTGACAAGGGGACTGAGTAGAATCGGACATACGTCAAGGAGCCCCGAACTGGCAAGTACTGTGTAGAGCGACCGCTACTAGATGGAGTGACGGACGGCCGTAGAACTCTTTTTTATGATGATGTAACGTAGCGTGTTTCACGTGCTACGCTTTTTCATTCTACGCCGTAGGTCTGAATATTTAAAATGAAGTTAAATAGTATTTAACACGTTTTTTGGCAGGGAATACTGCTATTAATAATTAAATTACTTTTAAAATATATTTATGTTGCTTTAATGCCAATTTTTCTCTAAATAATAAACCTACACGCGGTGCAATTTGTTGTTTGCCGTGAAGTTATCTATTTCTCCATTACATCTTGTAGGTGTCGTAAGAAGGAAATATGGGAAATATAAAGAAAATCTTATTGCTTTCGACAGATAATGGGAACCATTTAAATATTCCGTTAACGCCAGACGTAAAATATCCATACTGATGACGGGCAGCGGTGTTAATGGTGCGAGACGTCTTGTACTACGGTCTTCAACCTGCCTGTCTAGCGTCACCATTAAGGCGACCTTGCGTCTTTTTTTTTGCGTCTAAACTAAGTCTTTTAAACTTATTGAACCTCTGTAAATCTACTTAAGTAAAATGAATGCGCAGGAACATTATAATTTTATTAAAACTAAACATACTTACAAGAGATAAGAAACGTGTATCATAACAGTTGGATCGATAAAAAGATATCAACGATTTTTTATTTTGCAAATATACTAGTTGGTAGCACTCCTTTTCTGCCTAAGAGTTTGTGAGAAGTTAACCCTCATACCTATTTCTGCTACCATATAGCAGTGCTCGCACTGCTCTGTTCTATTTGAAGGATATAGAGAGCCAGTGTAATTACAAGCTGTGAGGCGTTCCATCTTAGTCCTCAGAGGTGACAACACATCCGTAGCCTCCTTTGTTTGAAGTTGGCTGCAGGTGTCCATAGACCGCAGTAGTCACTTAACATTAGGTGGACAGTAAGTTCGTTTGTCACTTTAGTTTTATAAAAACCTCCTACATTTGGAGAGGCACCTGTCCAGCAGAAGATTTTACTGGCTGATGAATAAAATAAGATGAAGAAGAAGTGTCCCAGTTCCTTCATGTTTGCTTGCGAATTTTAGCAAATTAACTTTTTCATCTTTAACTTAAGTATACCTTATTTTATAAATCGAATAAAGTGCCAGACAACCTACTTTTCACACAACTACGTATACATAAATATTCAACAGCGTCGCCTCTTTCACTGAGGACGTCACGGCGACGTTCGCACGATGAAAAGGATTTAATAAAGCTAGATATGGAAGGAAATTGCTTAGAAATTAGATCGAACAATTTATTTATACCTAATTTGCATTGTCGCTCACTCTTGTGTGACTTGTTCTTGAGATTGAAGGTGGTAATCGCACTTAGGCTAAGAAAGGCTTTGAAGACACTCATATCGTAATCAGATGGAAAGAAATAATATGCAGGCAAATGAATCTACTCCTTCGCTGTATGCATCACATACAATGAAACAAACCATTTCGTTTGAATGCGTGGTATGTCAAGAAAAATTTTGAGAAATATCCTGTAAAATATCAAATGCGCTGCGCCTATGCTCAAGATTGGTAAGATTGCATTTGACCGGCTGACGGTGACTAGTACCACTCTTACGAGTAGCACCACTTTCCATGTAGTCCATAGTTGCTACGTGACATTTTGCAGCACCAGTCCATATTATACGGCAGCAGTATATAGAGTAGCGCTCTATAGCTGGTGTCCGGGCGCTCTTACCGTCGCATTTTTGCTTTGAAATTAGTTTGAGCTTATATATTATAAGATAAAAAAGGATAAGTCCCTGAGCCTTGCCATTTCTTGACTAGTAATTTAAAATGAAATAGTTCTTGTGATCCCATTTATTGTTAAAAACTAAAAAGTTTGCTCGTAAATTAAAAGGATAACGATAGTTATAATGTTGTATTGATATAAGTCACATGGCTTCTGACCAAAGTTCCAAACACACTTGGTCTGTGGCCAAACTATTTGGCCGCAATAGGAGTATTTCGAAATACGATAAAAAATCTCATCGTGGAGGCGGTTAACATACATAAATTGCACATGGAGAATATCCAGACCTGGAAAAATTATATTTTAGTTTTTAAATAAAACTAACAATGTAGTTGTGTTTTTAAAAATATTCACTACTCCATATCGTCCTATGGGTGTCGTAAGAGGCAACAGAGGGAAACAAAACGAGAGGTGGGCAGCAGTGTCTTCCTAGTCACAACTAAAAATAAAAAAACTGCAGTTGCTAACCCACCTGCCAAGCGTGGAAACTATGGCAAATATCCCCCTATGAGGTAATCTAGGTTGGAGGCCTATGTTCAGCAGTGGACTTTTGATAGGCTGTAACGGTAGTGGTATATCAAACTAAAGTAACAAGCAGCTTACAGTTCAACTGACGGTTAGCGGCTACTGCAGTCCATGAACACCTACAGAACTTTAAATAAAGTATGCTTCAGAAGCGTGGTCACCTCGAGGACTAAGATGAAATGCCTCACTCCCTGTAACTATATTGGCTCTATACACTTCAGCCCGAACACAGCAGTGCGAGCACTGCTATTTGGCTGAAGAAGTAGGTGAGAGGGAGGCACCTACCCGGACGGTCTCCTCGGCAGGAAAGGAGTCCTGCCAATTACATTAATTATCACTCTCACATTAGCGACAAGAAGTACGTCCTTATTTATGCAGGGTGTCTTATGTAGGGATTGTTTTTATATATTACTTTACTTACTTATCCGCCCGGCTTCGCACGGGTGATTTCTGAATGTCGACAACAGCTCCACCTGGGTCCAATTGTAAATCTAAGCCATTCAGGGACCCACTCAAGCGCACACCAAAAATTTCATCAAAATCGTTCAAGCCATTTTCGAATTGTAATGAGACTAACGGAACGCAATTGATTTTTATATATAGAGATTATGACTGAATCGTTGGTCTACTGGTAGTAGACGTAAGTGCAACTGCTGATCATGCAAAATCCTTGTCGGGATAAAATCACTTATTGAGTTTTTCTGTCAAAAACTCTCAGTAGTAGCCCAATATCAGGAAGCTACCAGTGTTTCTCTCGTTTCTACCAGTGTGTATTCCCGTGCATTGGAAAGCACGTAAAGTCTGTTCTATCTCGGTCGTGTTTTTTGGCTTCCCATCTGTCATGAGAGTGAGGGAATAGAGTGTACTTGTGCTTGCATTATTATTCTATCCTGCACAGATGGGTAGTCTCCGTCGGACTGGCCACTGACCCCGAATTTCGGTCTGGAGTGTTTGTTATATTTTATGGAGTTCTAACTAGAAGGACTTATATTTTTTTTTATAAAAGTAAGGTTGACAACCGAGCACACGTTTCAACTGATGACAAGTGAATGCTGTGGTAGTTAAATCTAAATTCAGATGTGTTGCGACTCCTTAGGACAATACTCCTTATCTGCACTTGCAAGCCCCTAGCTTGTTATTATATTGTTAAAGTTGGCAGTTAAAAATATTTATATAGGGTTCAGATCGTGCACGGAACAAGTATTTGTATGGCCTACAAATAATTGTTCTGGGTCTGGATGTTTGTCCTTGTCAAATCTATGTATGTTAACTGCCCCCCCCAATACAGGAGAAAATCCTAGTGTGGAGGTAAGGTTTTTAAAAAAGAAAATATACATTTGAAATTGGTAATGAAATTGTAGCATGGAATTTGAAAAAATTAAAGACCTCATAGTTTTTCTGCCGGTTCTTCTCTGAGAAATTCTTGTTTTCAGAACTGGTGTAGATTTAACGTTAATAAGAACTTTAAAAAAATCTTACATTTTTAAATTTGAATTTGTCTTCCTTAATGAGTTAGGCCTATGCAGTGGACTGTCGCCGCCTATATTTGTCCCTTTACTGCGTACAGGTCCTCTCTGATTTCTCAGAGGACTACGAAGCATTTAGTCTGCCCGTTGCTTCAGTGCGTGCTGGTCAACTTCACATATCTTCGAAATAATTCATTCGTCGATTATATAATATAACGACGTTTTGTAGTGGTGAACGGCAGAGTCAGGAAGGACGCCCTAGGCGAAAGTTAATCGATCAAATTGGCGATATATTAGGTCCTTACATATGAAATTAGCGTTTTGTCGTACTGACCACTTTGATCTGAAATATCTCCTCTTTGGTTAAAATTCCAAATTCAAATTTATAAATTCATTTAGCTGGTACATTTGAGTTTTAAAATAGTCATTCATTTGTTTTCCTCGTTATTTTATTCTTTGGCGTCGCTTATTACCGCACAATGGAAAACATGAAATATCGGTATATTTACAGTACGAATTCTACCGTGGCACCAGTGCTGCAGAAACAGCTCGAAGGATAAATGATGTGTACGGCGCTGGTGTCGCAAAGAAAACACGGTACATTTTGGTGTCAACGTTTTCGTTCTGGAAATTTCGACCTTCAGAACCAACCCCGTGGGCGGCCGGAGACATAGAGCTTCAAATAACTTGCTTCTGGTTCTTTTTTTTAACTGACTTCACTTAAGTAATTTATAAATTTGAATGTACTTTCTTTATTGCATCTATGTAACATGATACCTCCGAAGTAAGTTAATTGTTTTTGATGGTCTGCTTTAGAGTATAATTCCACAGTGGTTTCGTATAAATTTGAAGCAGATCCGATGGTATATTTAGTCAGTTTGTATTTTTTAAATTAATCCAATTATTATGTCGTAAACATTTAGCAATAAGGAATGAAAGAAACAATGGATTTGTTTCTGTTTCAGCGCACAGATCTACTTCTTTACGTTACAGACAGAAGAACATTCAAAAGAACTGCAAAGTTTTCTTCGCCTCTTTGTTTTGAATCACTGCTTTTCACTAATGAAATGGGACGGCAGTTTTCAAACTCGGCAGCGACGAGCGAGCGACAATGATCGCGGGAGAGTGAAAAATGTTGTGTCTTACAAACTTTATCAAACACTAGCTTCTGCCCGCGACTTCGTACGCGGATCCTGTTGCTTATGCCAGCGACAACAGGGTCGTCAAAATCGACGATCTGAAACGTCTGATGTTGAATTCTAAGAGCCAGGGACGGGAAAACAACGTGATTCGCGAGACGATTCGAGACGTTCTAGATCTTTTATTTTGTAAGTCAACAGGAAATGCCCATCAGACTAAACAACTTTTGCTAAGACGTCATTCCTATATATGTTATAGTGTCGCTGGGCTTTGGATGGAGTGTAACTCCTTGTGTGTTATTAAGTTAATATATTGGTAATATTGTTTAGATCACGTTCACATGAGGCTTAGTACTTATAGAACAAAAATACTTCAGCGCAAAGCTTCCGGGTAAACTATGTTGAAAGTTGACCGTCCGGCACGTGAACATAAAGATTTCTAGAACTGCTAACCCGGGAAAGAGCGACGTACAACTGACCATGCGAGAAACAACTGACACCGAGATCTACTCCAGCAACACGAAAAGTCTGCCCTTGAGCCTTATTAATTGTCATTACATAACACAATGATACTGGAATTGCGTTCTTTTAAATTGGAATGGAAAATTATTTGGTATTATGGGAATTCTGGGAATAAGACGGTTTCTCCTGCACCGCAACCTGTTAAAATTTGAGCCTCGATTATATTTTGTTGCAACTGGGTTACTTTTAGCCGAGTTCCATTGCAAAGTTGTAGTGGTCTTAAATTTTGGAGCAGAATAATCGGAATGCCAATTTTAAACAAATTTCATGAGAAAGTCGGGCATATTTAAAAATTTAAAAATTCTATCGGGTAATTAGTGGCTTCTTGTTCATCGACCATTCTATTTATTGAACTATAAACTTTGCTTTCCCTGTATATTCGACAGTATTTTGTTATTAATCTCAGATGCCTGGTCATTGCGAGGAGTTAAAATGGATCTTTCATAGCCAAAATTGTCCCTATTTAATATAATTGTTACGTCACCGTAAACCGACGATATAAGATGTGGTTGGGATTGCATTATACAATATAACTCAGGCGTCAGAATAAGTTTTCCTTGGTGTAGTTGTGGATAGGTACCTTCCCAATCTTTAATAATTTATCAGAAAATTGACGATCATCCGGGTTATCTTTAGTTCTCACTGCATGTTTATAGTCAAATGTACCGATTGTATATCACGCCACAAATAAGAGCTTTTAGGCAAGCCCTAACCTCATCAGCTCGGGTTCCCGTGGTATTACCGGTAAGGTTTGTCGAAATCACCACAAAATAAAACCGTGATACCGCCCATTGGTCGATCATTTGTCTTATATCCTTAAAGTTCCTTAAAGTATTACGTGAGTGTAAAACACTCACGTAATACATAACTGTCGCTATTTCTTGAAATACTACAGGTTGGACTTTCCGTGCGATCTAAATCAATTGGTATTTTAAACATAGTGTGAGCAGTTTTACCTCCTGTTAGCAATGTTGCAGCTATATCTGATGAAGCCACGGCAAAAGCAATTTTACGCTGATTTCGAACATAAGCTAATATTAATTTAGTCAAAAGTTTTCCCAGTTCCTCCAGGTGCATCTAAAACCATATCGTTCCCAAATTTTTCTGAACACTCTGCACACGCGATCATAGACTGAACGTTGTTCTGCAGTCATCATTGGGACACCGTTTTCTAATGTTGCCAGCAGTTCCATTGAGTTGTAACCAATCTCTGCAGAATATTCCCTATTGGTAACCTCTCCGACTGAAGTGGGTGTTGGCAAACCATATTCACAGAGTGATTTACCGCCTACTGCTGTTAAGTCTTCCTGAAGAGCTAATAAGCACAGATTTATGGCAAGATCACGGAAATTATCATTAGTTGCGTCTTCATCATTGTGAGATATATTCCGAAGAAAGTCTTCTGCAAATTTTTCTTTATATTTTCCCATAATTGTACAGCATCTGACAAATTACAAAATGTGAGTAATTTTACAAATAAATGGCGTAACCGTCGTGGATTATCACTAACACAGGATTCTGCTAAAGCGTCATCCCAATGCTGATCATTTTCAAGCAAACGACGCGCTTGGCAAGCTGTATGATAAGTTAGATAAACAACATCGTCTACTTTTCTCAAATCTATAAATGATGTTGGTCCTCGCAATGTATGTAATAATAATCGCAAATAAAACACTCAGCGTTGTTAGGATGAACGGTATACACTCTACCAAGAACATGTTCTTTGAAAATACCTGACTCGCCATTTACAGGCCTGCCACGGCGTCTACAATTAAAGACACCTCGTTGCTTATCGTGGGTATAATACGATGGAACTTCCTCATACAAAGAGATTTTGCAAAATCATCAGTTTGGCAAAGTCGAAAGAATGCTAATAAAGTTGTTTGTCTAGGGTTCTCTAACCGTTCTGTAACATTTTCGGCGTTGAAATATACAGGTATTTTGAAACGCTCAGCTGAACAGACGACAGTACTAACTATATCTTAGATGATGGGTGAAATATAAAATCGATCCTGATGAAAAAAATCATCTTTTCACAACGTTTTATTAGCTTTATTCACGCTCCATCGTGTTAGTATAAATCATCGTGTTAAATAAAACGTTAATTTCATTAAAATAAAACATGAAAATACTTAAACATAAAAGCAGCAGTGGAATTACTGAATTACAATCAGCTGACTAGGGGTCAATGTACGCGAACCACCACATACCTAATAATTTACAACACTTGTCTAAATACCTAACTTATCTACTTAACCTACTAATTTGCCACTGTGCTTGTCTCCACGTAGCCACTTTAATTCAATTCTGGTTAAATAAACCAAACAACTGGTTCGATTCCCCGCTAATGAAAAAATACTTAAATAAAATGTTAACAAGGTTAGAGTCATGCTTTTTATCCATTGTGTAGGTATATTTTTATTCTGATGTATTCAGTTATGTACCTATTCAGATCAGTTCAGTACTAAGTTATTTAAAAAAATAGGTTAAATAAACCAAATAACTGGTTCGATTCCCCGCTAATGAAAAAAAATACTTAAATAAAATGTTAAAAGGTTAGAGTCATGCTTTTTATCCATTATGTAGGTATGTTTATTATTCTGATGTATTCAGTTATGTACCTTTTCAGATCAGTTCAGTACTAAGTAATTCAAAAAATTAGGTATGAAACGGCACCGATCCTCCGTGGCCTTATGAGATTCTCAAGGCACATTAATATGTTGCCGTATTCACGAGCACTATAAACGTACGCGTTAGGCATTATTAAAACAAAAAGAAACACAAAACGTAACAACAAGAATAACACGTAATAACAAGTACGTAATACCAAGTAATAATAAAATTTAATAAACAAAACCAATGAACTGTCGCTCGCGCATGCATGTCCAAAGTCAGCGCGAACTGTCTCAAAAACTAAAATTAATAGTGAATCCCGCCAAAACTGAAGCCTACTGCGTCCTAACTAACGTCCTTGCGGTAAACACTTTGAACATTCCACAGACCGTCAAATGTTATGACATTGCCAACTTTTATTTTATAAGTTTAGTTTCCATATGATCCCTACGACTAGTCTTTCATATGGAATTTAGAAGATTATAGTTGTAATTTTTTAATACAATTAGACAATCAATTGTACCCTGACGAAACAAGCAGTTCGTTACTACAAAATGATATTGAAATTAATAAACGTACTTACTTGGGTTTGGTTATCTTTGATTTTGTACAAGAAAATAGAAATAAAATGGTATTGAATAATTTAATAGTTAAAATCAATTGCAATTATGATCGACAGTTAATTAATCTAAAAATAATTATTTTACTTTACTTTTATTGACTTTCCGTTTTAATCCTTCCAATACTTTGATTTGAAAACAGGTACGTCAAAACTATTACAAATTACTTGCAAGTTTTATTGTAATTGCCGCCTCTAATTCTTATGTCGCTTGCAAACAAATCTTAGTAGGTAAATTTGAAATTCCCATATGTTGGCGCTGACGCGGTGACACACAGTCGGCCGGGTGGCGGCGCGTGGCCTGAAGGGGCGCGACGGGGAATGCTCGCCAGTATTGTTGTGCGCGCACGCTATTGGTTCCTCATTTTGCCGCGCTTTGAAAAGCGATGTTTCCAATATACAGTCGCACTCACGGCTTTCTATGCACGACGCGCGACGATGTTTTTAAAAGGAAGGAAAAAAAATTATTTATATCTATTGTTTTATGACTGAACTAGTGAACGAAAAGGTAAATAGAAGGTGAATGGGGAAATTGTGCAGTAAAGTTAAATGTATTGAGGAAGAATACCGAAAAATTACCATGTGGTCAACCTGATGACGGAAACATTTATCATTCGCATTGATGATGATGATTCTGATGAAGTAGCATCCAGTAACATAACACACATCGACATCCGGCTTCCATGTTCCATGTTCTAACGGTATAATGGACGGCGTGTCACCCTTAACAAGTTTTCTTGTTACAAACTACTTTATTTTACGATTGAAATAAAAATAATGCTCAAGCATACATTATCCATTTTAATTTCAACCTCTTCCAAAGTTCTAAGAAGCTAGTAAAGTAACTATTATGATTCTACAATAAAACCATTAATTACTATTATAATATTATAAAACAACAGCCTAGTACCATGTAGTACTTTAGAACGCGACTGTACCATGCGCAGACACACCCTCCACTGTCGCTCAGCGTCGTGACGGGACCTGTACGGAGCTAGATAAAAGAGTTTGGCTTCGACGCGATATTGACCCTAGTCAGCTGATTTTATGATTTATTTATTTTAATTCCACTGCTGGTTTAATATTTAAGTATTTTCATGATTCTTTTAATGAAATTAATGTTTTATTTAACTATATCAACACGATGGAGCGTGAATGAAGCTAATAAAACGTTGTGAAAAGATGATTTTTTTCATCAGGATCGATTTTATATTTCACCCATCATCTAAGATATAGTTAGTACTGTCGTCTGTCTTCGTTTTCGGGAGCGTTTCAAAATACCCTGTATACGTTGACCGCCTTCAAGATGAACATCCAGATGAGTCACAGGTGGATATCTTTCGTGAATGTTGAAACTTATTATCGCCACACAGCTCCTGAAGAGCTGATATATCTGCCTGACTGAAATTTAGTAACTTCATCATGTTCATTTCTCAACACAAATGTAGCTTGGTCACTGCCCTTCTTAATATACTTACAAATATATTTTATTGACTCTACTGTACATTTCAACATTTATGTAAGCTTGAAATGCTCTAGACATCACAGGCGAATACGGAACGACCACCTATTATCTAAAGTAACCTGTTGTCCAGACACTCGCTTTTCAACAGTAAAACCACCATTGACTTTTGAACGGCGACGATATAATGGTATCCATCATGTCCTGTTACAGTTTCATCTACTAATGCTTTTGGATATCTTTTAGTGCAACGACCGTCTTGCATGCAAGGAGCATTCCGTTAAATGCACCACATGGACCATGTATCATATGAGTTTTAAAATGTCGTATAACACAGGATCTGCAATCGGATCTGGAATTTCAGCACTGATTGAACTGTCTACATCATTAGGTCGAACCTTATCTTTAACCAAAGCAAGATATGTGCGTGAGGTAAGCCGCGTTTTGCCACTCAACACTATACATATACACAATACATCTCCAAAAATGTTATCTTTGGTAAGTAGATCTATCATTGATTTTAATTTTAAATGAAAAACTCTTGCGATAATATCATGGCGGTCATGCGGTGCTTGACCCTCAATAAACTCCCAGTGATTTCATCCCACTTGCGATTGGTAGTTACAGTAATAAATAAGTCAGGACGTCCATATTTTCTTACGTAACAAAAAGCATCTTGAGTACGTTCGTGCATGTAGCGTGGACCACCAGTAAAGAAGAGGTAAAATAACTAAACGATGGGCGTTTCATTCTCTTTCACCGTATCATTATCTTGCTGCATGGCGTCGCGAAGGTGCACGTATTCTTCAGCGCGCAGCTGCCTTTGATTAGATCGTATATAAACTAATCTTTCGGTTTCAATTTTTGCGTACAATAAACTGATTGAATAAGCCACGAAAACGTTGAAAGTATACAAATCTATTCCGTCTCACTTGCAAGTGGTAACAATAAAATTGAAGGCATGACATCTTTTTATTATAATTAGGTGCGCCTGTATGCGAATCAATTTGGTATAAAGCGAAATTATAACCATCTTCCCTCGAGTATATCAAAGGATATTGCAAACTGTCGCAAGCCCTGTGGGTTTCAATAAATACGTTGCAAACGATTGTCTCTGGAACGGATAACGATATCACGCCTACCACATTCCTGGTCGACCAATACTACAGCAACTTCATTCGTGGATGGAACGTTATAACGCCCAGGGTGTTCCTGAGTTGGACGCCTATCGGCATTAATAACAATTTTATAATTGTTATCACCATCTTGAGGAAGAGCTTCTAATGCCGATTTAAAACTGCATACATACAATTAACCTGATGAAACATGTTCTGAAGTTGTGAAATAAGTTCAGTATTTAAATTCAGGAAATATTGATTTCTTATATTCGACTGTTCGTTGTAGTCGGATACTAAATATATTTGAAGAAACTTGGTTGGTCTTCAGGCAAAGGGATCCTATCAAATGGTAAACCTGACCTTGTATGTTAAAAGTAGGCATGAAAGGACCGTCTGAGATTTGTTGAGCACCAAGGATGTCATTTGAAACGCATAATAGTGCGTATAAGTGCGAATATTGTCTAAGAACTGTTTAGATTGCACATGTTCCCTAAAGTAGTGACTTCAAAGGTTCGGTGGATCTTCGAACGAAGGCAAATTATATTACCTCCAGAACAACAGAAACCAGCCGACTCCTTACTCCACTTTGAAGCATTACAAAAGAACATACTACGTTCATATCGCTTATTACAGAAGATGATCTGTAATCAATTGTGAGGTTATAAGCAAACCCACTTTTATATTTGTCGGACCACGCCACCGAATTTGTAGATTGATCTTCTATGTGTACATCTAAGTCATTAAGACTATGTCGAAATCTGTCTGCAGTAAGACGGGCCTCGCTGTTCGTCCGTTTCAAGAGACCGAATATTTTCAATTCTTAATCTTTCATTAGACAAACTTATTAATCGTTCATGTCTCAAATAATTGTAATATTCGCGTCCCGACTCTAGTCGTTGTTCATGCTCATGTTCATCTTCAAGAGATCGAATAATATTATGGTGCACCCTATCATTTGTCAAACGGTCTTCATATTGACTAAAAGTTTCAGATTCTCGAGATAAAATATGACGTTCGCGATCAGCTGTGAGACGTAATTCCCTCTCAGTGTAGATTTCGGACTCACGAGATAATGTATGCCGTTTGCGGTCAGCTATGAGACATAATTCCTCTCAGTGTAGGTTTTAGACTCACGGGATAGTACATACCGTTCGCGATCAGCTGTGAGACGTAATTCCTCTCAGTGAAGGTTTCGGACTCACGGAATAGTACATGCCGTTCGCGATCAGCTGTGAGACGTGATTCCCTCTCAGTGTAGGTTTCGGACTCGCAAGATAATGTATGCCGTTCGCGGTCAGCTGTGAGACGTAATTCCCTCTCAGTGTGGGTTTCGGACTCGCGAGATAATGTATGCCGTTCGCGGTCAGCTGTGAGCCACAATTCTCGTTGTGAAGCAGTTTCAGCTTCTCAGGATAACACATGTTGTTCTCGGTCAATGGTAAGCCTTAGCTCTCGTTGAGAAGAACTTTGAGACGCCCGTGATGCAGCTCGTCTCGCTCTGTCAGCTGCTAATCGCATCTCTCTTTCTGGAGAGCTTTCATTGGCTCGAAGTTGAGGCACTAACTCTCATAGAGTTTAACCGATGTGCTCTTTCCTCTGCCGATTCTTGAGAACGCATTTCTCATTCTCTTAGCTTCTCTCGAATTTCGAGATAAAGATAACCGTTTTTAGGTGGCATTGTGTATTTTATTTTTAATCGACAGCATTCAGTTACCTAACAAAATAATCTACGTTAGAGGTCCTTACTATAGCTACCATACACTTAAAAAATCTAAATGCCTACTTAAATAATAAAACGGATCATAAATAAATCCTTAAATCAAATTAAATTCTTAAAATATATAAGTAGGTATCTAAACTACGTCTAATAGAATGAAATAACCTATTTGATACCTAGGTACCTATTTAAAACTACAGCTAAATAAAAAAAGTTTAATTTATAATTAAGCTAATACTAAGAAATATTTAAACACTACCAAAATAACTAATACCTATTTTATAAAATACCAAACCAAAGAAATCTAAAAATAAATTATTAAACGTAAGTAAACTAAAAGTCGCGCTGATAAGCACGGTTTGTTAAAATCAATTATTGTCTGTCAATAAGGTCGAACACTCTGAACGTCTATTCCTTATACACTTGGACCCCCGCCTTTTATACCTCCGCCGCGAGCCGCGTCGAGCGCCAACGACCGATTACACAAAAATAATCCTTATAGCATGATTCAGTATTCACGCGCGATGGCTTATTAGCGTATTTCATGTATAACTTTGGTGTTTCTATACCGATTTCTATGATTCTTTTTATTGAATAGATAATAATGTTAACTTTTCTTAATTAGGGATGAGTGAGAGTGTTATAAACGTAAGAGTAGACAAATATTATCAAGCTCCGAACTGCTAAGCTATCAGGAGTTACACGTGTTATTGTGAGTCAACCATAAAGGATAGACATATGC